>CM031695.1:33496732-33571732 GCA_018466805.1 Hippocampus abdominalis
ATTAAAAAAAAAAAAAAAAAAAAAGACTTTTTCAGCATTCCCCCCCCCCCCTCTCGCAGGAACGCCGACTGCTTTCTTTTCCAAAGCTTTTTGTTGTGGAAAAAGCCATAAAAGGCGCCTCAAGTGTTTGAGTTTCGCCGACACATGAGGAAAAAAAAAAAATAGCGCCTTTTTTTTTTTCTCCCACTCGGCAGAAAAACAAACATTTGGAGCGTCCGCGCGTGCGCCGTGTCAAGGCTGACAGAAGGCGGGGCGAGATTTCCAGAGGAGCAAAGTCGAACCTGAGCGCAAACGCTGCAATGATGAACAACACACAAGCCACGAGCCAAGTCAACACTTGCGTTGAGTTTTTGGGTCAAACTGGACGCACAACTTTGTCCACCCGAGTCGTGTGCCCCCTTTTTTTTTCACGCAGCTATCCAAATGCCAACGGGCGCCAATGAGGCGCACTTGGCTCGGATTGGCCTCGTCGAACGGAAGGTGCTGGTGATGATGCTGCCGTGGCGACACATGCTGACGGCCTCATTGAAAACCAAAAAAAAAAAAAAAGCGTCCTTTTGTAGAGAGGCGCACGCACGCCACACGCAGCCTTCAACACACGGCCCAAAACCCAAACAAGAGGTCGAGCTTGGCCAATTTTCCGCCCAAACAAAGGGCAGCCCCCCTAGAGCGGCGCCGACTCCATCTCCTTGAGTTGAACAAACAAGAAAATCTTATCTGACCTCCTGCTCACACAGTCGTTATCTTAAAGGGGGGACAACTTGATGGAGAAAATTCGCTTTTGAATGGGCTTGGCGACAAAACGGTCCAAAGAGCGAGCGTCACACGCGTGTGTGGCCGCACGTCCACCCACCGCGTAGGGAAAAATGAAACAAGCGCCCGAAGCATTCCGACAACCAGACAAGAGCGATTGCAACAAAAATGGCATTCTCCGTTCCGATTTGGGAGCCGCGATGATGAAGCGCTGCCTCCACAAGTGAAAATCCGATCGAGTCTAAAAAAAACCCCCCCAAAAAACCGCCTCATGTCTCCTTTGCTAAGTGTTTATGAGACGCCCCCCCCCCAAAAAAAGTCAGCTTTACACAGACTCCTATCTGTTACATAAGGCCACGCTAGAATGGCGCCAAAATGCCAGCGGGAGGTTAGCCCCGCCTCCTCGCGGTGAACACGGAGCTCCGTACGCGGCGCAAAGTCATCAATTAGCACTTGGCCGCGCGATGGCCGCTAAAGCTGCGGAGGTTTAAAGACAGGCGTGGAAAGCCCTCGCAAGGGCAAGTAGGGGGCGGCTGGGCGGGGGGGGGTCTTGTCGCGTCCACGTGCTTGCACTTTACATAATGCGCTGTGAGCCTGACCCGGATTCCCACAGCCGGGGGGGGGGGGGTCACACCTGTCGCCGTCAAGTAGCTCGACCGCCACAGTGTGCGTGTGTGCAGGCGCAGGCTTGCGTCAATCCAGCCGGCGATTCATTTCAATCCATCGCAGAAATTCAGGAGAACAAAATTCACTTCATGTGCAAAGTCGACGAGACAAGTAGAGGACGTCGGCAGCTGGCATGCCGTCCTCAGTCGGGCAATGGCGTGGAGAATTTAAAGGGGGGAGGGGGGGGGGGGGCGATTGAGCCAGGGAAAAGTTGCAACCATTTAACCATGTTCGAAGAAAATCGGTGTCACCTGCAACAGACCGATGGCATTTCCATTCCGTACAAAGGTCAACTTGCAAGGCAGTAAGTACCGCCGCGTATACAGTGAAACTCCTCTACAACGAAATCATGTTTGCGGCAAGAAATTTTTCACAACAGGGGGTTTTTCACTGTAGCAAATTTGAAATAGGAAAGTGGGAATGGTGTGAATGCACAAAGATTTTTTCACACTAGGGGGTATTTTCACCCATGTAGATTTCCTTGTAGAGGAGTTTCACTGTTGTAATTACAATTTCACTGTAGAGGAGTTTCACTGTAGTAATTACAGTGAAACTCCTCTACAACGAAATCATGTTTGCAGCAAGAAATTTTTCACAGCAGGGGTTTTTTCACTGTAGCAAATTTGAAACAGGAAAGTGGGAATGGTGTGAATGCACGAAGATTTTTTCACACTAGGGGGTATTTTCACCCATGTAGATTTCGTTGTAGAGGAGTTTCACTGTACTCCCGAAGAGATCCAAAATCCTCGACCCGTGTGCCTTGGTTGAATAAAAAAAAAAACACGTGACGACCGAGAGAAGTCCTTGATTCTCGTCTTTGTTTATGATCGCTCATTGGCGTCATCGCCGTCCAAGGAGAGTAAAATTGGGGGGGAAAAAATGGTTTTAACTCATTCACTCCCAAAGACGTTTTTAAACGTCATTTCAGACTTGGTCTAGAATGGGCTGGTACTGAATGAGTTTTAAAGGGGTCACGCGCAGGGAGGGAGGTCAAAAACCCCTCATCTGAGGATGAAGCCAAAGAGGCCAATCTGGGAGTGGAAGGGAATTCGGGGGGGGGGGGGGGGGGGATCCCCGCCGCTCTCACAAAAGGAGCCTTTATTGGCGCAGGCAGGGGGAGGAGGCAAAGCCGGATTGGGGAGATGAAAGCGGGCCGACGCAGTCCAAAGGCATTTGCGAGACGGTGCGAGTGAAAGCCTGGCCCCCCCGTCTCACATTCACAGTCAGCGTGTCACATTCTCCCCCCCAGTCACAGGGGCCGCCCGCGGGCGCTCCTCTCCCAACACGCGCAAGACACCGACGAGAAGGGTCAACCGACGTAGAACAAGCCCGGTGGACGCCCCCCCCCCCCCTTCGATTCCAGCCGAGGTGCAAGTCGACGTGGGATCTCGCAGAGCCGCTCTGGCAGGGCGCGGCCATCGCGAGAGCCCCGCCTCCGAACGCTTCCAGGAAAACGAGGCAGCGTTTGCCCGGGGGCGCGTCAATCCGCAACGCTCCTGTCTTAGCTCGGGCTGCAGGCGCCAAGCCCCGAAATGGCCCACTCAGTGCAGACAGTCTGCTCCAAAACAGGGTTCGAGGCCTCGTTGAGCTGCGGTGGGTTCCCCTGATTGAACATTCTTGGTATGCAAAGAGCAGAGATTACAGTGCATTGGCAACTCCTTCCAAATTACAGGAAGCGTTCAAACGGTCTGAAGCCTGAATTTCAAAGCTGCGAGTGGATCGGAACTGAATGGCTCTGCGTGAAAACAGATCACGATGCAGATCAGACTTTTTCTCGGAGGGTTAACACTTTCCCGATCTAGACGTCGATGAATAAAGGGCCATGTTTGCAGTGCCGACAAGTGCAGTCAAAGTATAAAGTGACAACGAGAAACTCGATGCCATCGAATCGTACAGTGAAACTCCTCGACAACGAAATCATGTTTGCAGCATGACATTTTTCACAACAGGGGGTTTTTCACTGTAGCAAATTTGAAACAGGAAAGTGGGAATGGTGTTAATGCATGAAGATTTATGGGGTATTTTCACCCATGTAGATTTCGTTGTAGAGGAGTTTCACTGTTTTTTTTTTCACCCTCATTTTCACCCATGTAGATTTCTTTGTAGAACGAAATCATGTTTGCAGCAAGAAATGTTTTCACAACAGGGGGGTTTTCACTGTAGCAAATTTGAAACAGGAAAGTGGGAATGGTGTTCATGCATAAAGATTTTTTTCACCCTATGGGGTATTTTCACCCATGTAGATTTCGTTGTAGAGGAGTTTCACTCTATCAGGATACGCATCGAATCAGTCGTCTTTTCATGGAGAGATGCAAAGCCTTGGAAGCTACGCATCGTCAGAACATGAAAGTGCGCTTCAAATACAGTGAAACTCCTCTACAACGAAATCATGTTTGCAGCAAGAAATTTTTCACAAAGGGGGTTTTTCACTGTCGCAAATTTGAAACAGGAAAGTGGGAATGGTGTGAATGCATGAAGATTTTTTTTCACATTAGGGGGTATTTTCACCCATGTAGATTTCGTTGTAGAGGAGTTTCACTGTACAAAACAATTCCTCTCATGTCACGCCGCAGGATCATTGGTTCAAGTGGGAGCGGGACGCTCGGATGGCAAATCCGAAGGCGTCCTTTGTCTGGGAACGGCGACGCGGCGGGAAAACAATGGCTCAAGCCGAGCGGACTTGAATGGTCCCCCCCCCCCCCCCGTACGGAACAATCAGAAGGCTGCGCGACTTCATTTCACATCAGGAAAAAGGGATGGAGGACTTACCCGTTCCCTCCTTGTTGCCATTGGGATGCGTCCGCAGCTCTTCGGACTTGTAGAAGTCAATGCTGGCGTACGAGTTGACGGCGGCGCTGCCGTTGCCGACCGCCGCCGCGTCCGCTCTGGCCGCCGAACTCGCCGAAAAGAGGCGCCCGGATGCCTGGGTCCCCGGGGCTAAATGGGGGCTCTCCTTGTTGGCCAGGTCCAAGTCGATGTAGTTCAGGCCTTGCTCCGCGCCGGGCGTCGGAGTGGCAGAGCGCTGCTGCCCGGGAAGGGCCGACTGAGCGGGGGCCTCGGAGACGGCGCAATTTCGCCGCGACGCGCTTTCGAAGCCCGGCCGCTGGGGGCCGGCCTGCTCCGGGGAGAGCGAGGCGGCGGCGGCGGCGGCGGCGGCGGCCGCGGACGACGAAGGCGTCGAAGCGGGAGCCGAGAGGGAGGACGAGGCCAGGAAGCTTTCGGAGCAATGTCGTCGGCGTCCCTGGGGGTCGGCGCGGATCACTTTGGCTCCGTGGTCGGGGTTGGGCCCCGACTTGGCTAAAGGGAAGTCGAGACCCCGCAACGCCATGGAGAGCTCGGTCCTGTTCGGGGAAGGGGCTTCGGGGGAGGATGACCTGGCGGCGGCGGCGTCATTCAGGTTGAAGGCCATCACCGTGTAGTCGCCGCACGACGCCGGGCACCGCGACTCTGGGACCATCTCCCGGATTTTCCTGAGCGCCGCCTCGGCCATCGCCGCCACCGCCTCTTCACGAGGGCCGCCGGGGCCGCTTTCGGCGACGGCGGAAGCGGGAGCCAAAGTCGGAGGTGTGGGAGGGGTGTGGAAAGGAGGGAAAACCAGCGGGGTGTGGGGCGAGGGCGAAGGGGAAGGGGAAGGGCCCAGGTCCATGTTGACGTATTCCGAAGCGGCCGGCGGCGTGACGGGGCCGGACCGGCTGTGGGATCCGCCCGCAAAAGCGCCCAGGCAGGACGCGGGCCTGTGTTGAGGATGGCGCTCGTTTGCGGCGCCGGGGCTGGAGGACCCGTGCCCGAGGCCCCGGCCCTGGCCGCGCCTCCCCGCCGCCGCCGCGTTCTTCTCCCCTTTGAACTCGATACTGACGTACTCGCCGGGGCTCTTGGGTTCCGGGGGCAAAGGGTTCTCCCGGACCCTGGGAAGCGTGTTGGCCTTGGACACGTCCACGAACAAGCTCACGGGTCTGCTTCGAGAGTGGATCCCGTGCTTGGGCGCCCCGCCGGAGCCTCGCCGCCGCTGGAGCTCGCTTCCGTCCCTGGAGGAGGCTCGTTCCTCACTTTCTCCGAGGCTCTCGCTGCTGGCTGAGCTGGACGAGTACGAGGAAGAGGAAAGCGAGAGGTGGCGCCCCGGCACCGAAGCGCCGGCGGCCGCTTGCTCCGGATGCCCGCCCACCGTCCGAGCCGCGCCCCTGCCGCCGCCGCCGCCCCCGTTGGGCCTTCGGCCGCGTCCGGCTCCGTCGTCAAAGTGTCGGGAGGAGGGATTGTGTTTATAAGAGCGCGGCAGCGAGTAGTACGAGTACACCATCTTGGGCAGCGGCTGCTGACTCTCCGAGTGGCTGTGTCTCGAAGGAGGGGGGCTGCCGTTGACGGAGCGAGCGCTGATGGGCGACATGTTCATGTAGTCGCTGCCCGCCCTGCTGTCCGCGCTGCCGCTGCCCACCCAAGCCCCCGAGGAGAGACCGCCGCCGCGTTGATCCGGCGAGCAGCTGCTACTGGGAGACATGATCATGTAACCGTCGGGGGCGGGCGGGGGGCGGATCGGCCGCGGGGGGGACACGCTGCTGTTCGGCGTCATGGCCATGTAATCGTCGGGAGCTTTCGGGTCCGAGTCCGGCACGGAAATGGCCGGCGACTGGGACGAGGACGCCGGAGGCCGAGTCACTCCGGGCAACATGGACATGTAGCCGTTATCGACGGCCCCGGACGATCCCGCTTGGCCTTTGAACTCTCCTGCCAGGTCGAAGTAAGCCCCGCCTCCCTCCGCCGAGCCGGCGCCCATCGGGGGTTCCCTCTGCGCGGCGGAGGACGCCCCTGACGAGAAGGACTCGCGGCTGGCGCTCCTCGACATGATGGCGTAGTCCGCCGAGTCGTCCTCTGCCGGCTCCTCGCCTCGCTGCTGACGGGGGGGGGCCAGCCTCTCCAAGGCCATCGGGGGCAAGGAGGCGCGCTTGCTCAGCAACCTCCGTTCCGCTTCGCATTCCCGGCTGGAGGAACGCCGGAGGACTCTCCTCGCGTGGGCTTGGGAGCCGCGGACCGCTGCCGGCAAGGAGCTGGACGTCGTCGGATGGCTCCCGCTAGCGCCGCCGCTATGCTGACCCATTAAAATGTAATGGGCGCCGTCCTCGCCGAGGGACCGACTGCCCGCGCTACCGGCCGAGCTTCCGGGCGGGCCGGGGGAGACCAGGAGCGTCTGTTCCCCCGGACTGGAGCCGTATTCGTCCGAGGAGCCGTAGTCGCTGGGCGAACCCGAGACGGAGGCGCAAGGTGCCACGGCCCCAAATTCCGACCCGTGGCCGGAGCTGGAGGACAGGCTCGGGCCGGGGGAGGGTGCCGGCGTGGAAACGGAGCGCATCAGACCGAGGGGCGTTTTCGCCGTTGAGGCGGGGCCCGGCCGAGTCAGCTTTGACCTGAGGACAGGGGTGCCGGAGCAAGAACCGTTGGCGGAGGGACTGGAGCCGCCGACCCCCGCGAGGCCCTCCTCGTTTTTGCTCCCGTCGCTGGCGGCGCGAGAGCGCGGAAAGCCGTGGCGAGGGGTGGGGGAAGCGCTGGCGCCGCTGGGCCCCGCTCCGCCGGGAGGCTCGGTTCTGGGCCGGCGGGTGAAGCCCACCTGGCTGGGCGGAGGGTTGGAGTGGTGGCGGCGCGTGGGAACGCTGATCGGGTTGGAGGCGGTCGCACCTCCTCCCGGCCCGGAGTTGGACTGAGATTTACTTCGCTGGCGAAACTCCTCGCTGAGGGCCTTCATGGCCTCCAGCAACGTTTCGTGCATGTTTTGGGCCACCACCGAATCGTCCACCTGGACATTTGGAAAAAAAACACAAACCGCACAATTATTTTTGGTGGGCGTCATCGGATCGACGACGGTTTGAGCAACAATACAGTGAAACTCCTCTACAACGAAATCAAGAAATATTTCACAACAGGGGGTTTTTCACTGTAGCAAATTTGAAACAGCAACGTTCATGCTGCGTCTGAATCGGGTGAAAATACCCCCTAGTGTGAAAAAAATCATGCATACACAGATACTTCCTGGAGCAAGAAATCCCGGTGTAGCAAATTTGATCTCAGATGTAAACACACACACACAAACGTTTGTACTCTTTATTTTTATTGCAGTCTATCACACACTTACACTTCTTATACAGTATCTCACTGTCTCTAACTCCCACTTTCCTGACCAGTGAAAAACGTTGTGAAAAATGTCTTGCTCGATCGCACACAGTGTAGAAAGAAAAAAAGGGAAAGAAATTGCCAATGACAGCGTTGCTCAGCCGATTTTAGTCATGCAATCGAACTTACTTACCCGGTGGTTCTAAGTCTCTAACTCGCCTCGCCTCGAGCCACGGCGACGCTGATGTCGTCGCTTCCGTCGATGGCCATGGTTAGCGCCTTCTCTCTAATTAGCGCTCCAGTTAGCGTAAGCTTTTTAGCATGATAGCAAGTAAAGCATTCCAGGAAACGTTCGTTTATTTGAATGTCCGTCGAGCCACAAGCAATTTACTCTGAGCAGCTCATCGGATGCATTCCACGGATCAAGCTACAGTATCTACACACAGTGAGGTCCTTCTTGGCCAATCGGAGGCCAGGATGATGCTCGGTAAGCCAATACCCCCTAATTTTTTCACATTAGGGGGTATTTTCGCCCATGTAGGTTTCGTTCTAGAGGAGTTTCACTGTATCATGAACCATTGCCGTAGAGCAGTTCATCATTTTTACGCCACCGTTTTTCATGCATTTTGACAGTTGCGCCACAACGTGCCGAGCCATGACATCGATGCTAACTGATATTTAGCGAATGGCATTAAGCTCGAGGACTTTGCCAAGGCAAATTATTCCCAGCTGGGCAGAAGACTGTGACTTCTTTTTGGGTTCCCTGGAGTACAAAAATACGATCGTCTCCGGGTTTCTTGACCATGAAAGAGTGAGAGCAGGCGCTAAGGAATACTTCGTACAGTGAAATCAAGACATTTTTCACAACAGGGGGTTTTTCACTGTAGCAAATTTGAAACAGGAACGTGGGAATGGTGTGAACGCATGAAGATTTTTTTCACACTAGGGGATATTTTCACCCATGTAGATTTCGTTGTAGAGGAGTTTCACTGTGTATATATAGATATATGTATGTCTATATATACAGTGAAACTCCTCTACAACGAAATCATGTTTGCAGCAAGAATTTTTTTTCACAACAGGGGGTTTTTCACTGTAGCAAATTTGAAGCAGGAAAGTGGGCATGGTGTGAATGCAAGATTTTTTTCACACTCGGGGGTATTTTCACCCATGTAGATTTCGCTGTAGAGGAGTTTCACTGTAACTTGCATGCATTTAAAGTGGCAAGGCTATGAAACCTTGGCTACTTTTAACCCTGGAGTTTGGCCCCTAAAAATTCTGCTACCCAAATGCTACCCTTTAAAGGGTCAAATTTGTCCCTTATCCTAAATTAGGATGAAGGCATTGAATATTTGAAAAAACAAATGTTCGTGTTCAGTGAACATATCGCAGTCGTTTAATGTATAATTCATCCTTTTCCAAAGAAGAAAAGGGTTTCTTGCTTGGGTTCTCCTGGGTTAAGATGAAGGTGGAGCGGAGATGAGGGACTCACCTGCATCCAGAACTCGCCCGGGCCCGTCACGGCAGAGCGTCCGACCTCGACGAAGAAGAAGTTTTCCGAGTGGCCGCAGCGCCGGACGTTCATGAGCTGCAGAACCACGGCGGCGGCGTCCGAGTTGAGCTTGACAAAGTTGATGGTCTTGTCGGTCAGGCAGAGGCGGTAGATGCCCACCAGGTTTTTGGCCTGCCCCAGACCTTTGGGCCAGACTTTCACCTGCCACACCTCTTTGAAGGCCGGCCCGGGGTTTGGGACGCCGTAGTCGCCGGCGGCTCCCTTGTCGGACGGGTTCTTACCTAAAGAGTACAAGCACAAGAAATGCGGGCCGGCTGAGACTCCACCGTGGGAAGCAACTCGACGCGCTATTGACCGCGCTTCCTGTGGCGGCGTTTCAGATTTGCGAGCAGATATGAGCGCAAAGTGAGTGCGCTAGCTTGCGCGACCGGCTCCGTAGCTGCGGGCTCCGCACCTGGGGGTCTCGTTTGTCAGCCGTAACGCGCAAACACGAGCGCGCATACCGGCGTGGAAAAAGTCCGGCGCCGACAATGATGGGGGCGGGGTAGGGGCAGAAGCGGCCTCAGTAAACCAACACCTGCTCGTGGAATGTCTTCCCAAAAACGTCTGTGTGGGAAGCTCGTAAAGCCAACGAGGGCAAGATTCAAGAGGCTCCGCTCACTTTGTCGGGACCGTTAAGATCTCGGCCTTGACGTGAGCGGCGCCGGCCCAGTCGTCAGCCTTTGTGCGCGCCCACCAGGCGGCCGTGACTGAAGCCAAGGCACTCCGTGACTTCTGAACAACAAGGAGCGACTCTCGTTTGGTGCTGACTCATCGCGAGTAGGAAGTCCGGCTTTCGGGTTTCCTCGGCCGTGCGTGTGGCCCAGCGTTCCCCTGCGCGCCCGAGGCCAACGGGGACTCGCGCGATCTGCCAATGTCAGGGAGATTTCAATGAAACCAAAGCCGCGTCCTTTCAAGGACGCAGTACAGTCAAACCTGGGTTTTCCAACGTCTCGGTTCTTGACCAATTCAGTTTTTGACCAAAAATTTCGAGTTTTTTATGCCTTGGATGACGAACAAATTTCGGTTCTCGAACAAACTGAGCGCACTTGAATGCACCATTTGACTCCTCCCCCCTCCTCACACGAGGAAGTGACACTTCCTCGTACAGTCAAACCTCGGTTTTCCAACGTCTCGGTTCTCGACCAATTCAGTTTTTGACCAAAAATGTCCATTTTTTTTATGCCTTGGATGACAAACAAATTTCGGTTCTCGAACAAACTGAGCGCACTTGAATGCACCATTTGACTCCTCCCCCCTTCCTCACACGAGGAAGTGACGCTTCCTCGTGTTGCTTTCCATTGTGAGCAGACGTGTTCAATAAAGTTTTTTTTTTTTTTTTTTTTTAAAGAGCGTGATTTCGGTTTTCGAACAATTTCTCTTTTCGAACAGCCTTCTGGAACGGATTATGGACCAAAACCGAGGTTTGACAGTACGTTTGAAGTTGGCCAAAGGTTTGCTCGCTTATTTCTGTCTCTCTCAGGAGGTTTAGAACACTTTTCGCGTCCAATTCTGAAGAACATCGGAAGGGATGTGCTTCAATTCATGAAGTTTGACTTCCGGCCCTGTTCTAGCCCGTTAGCTTGTTGCGGCTATTTTTGGACGCATAACGAGAGTCTGTAGTTTTCTTTGAAAAAAGTTTTTGTTGTTTGTTTTTTTTCACTTCTGAGCACCAAAGCCGTGTCAGTCCTTTGCTCCGTTGGTGTTCTTCTTGAAATCTTTTGTGGGTCCAGTCAAGATAAAAAACAAGACCATTTTTGAGTCTCGAGTAGGAAAACGGATTTTGGGGACAACGATGCGATATTTGATAGAAAAAAAATAACCGCTGAATCAACCAATTCATTGAAAACATTTTTGGGGGGAGGTCGCCCGACACTTCCAAGAATCGAGAGTTTGAGCATTTGTTTAACTTTTACAAGAGAATAAAATTGGCAAAAATCTGCCTTTTTTTATTTATGGGGGCGGGGGTTCAATGTTGTTTTTCTGCTGTAATGTGTTGATGAATAATACCCCCCACCACCTCCCTCAAAAATAACTACAGATGTTTGCTGATTTGATTCATCGGTGGGTCCACAATGTCGAGCCAACATTCAAATCCATTTTCCACCCAAAAACATTTTCACGGCCGCGATCGAACAGTGACGTTCCCAAACGAGCATTTTGCTGACAAAGACGCCTGACGGCAAGATGCCACGTTAGCCGACCTTCCGCCGCCGCTTCTGCGAATCGGAAAAAAAAAAAAAAAAAAAACGGCGGAGCCTTTCCGAGTTCAAAGCCGAGATAGAGCCCGAATAGACGCCGTCCGTCCGTCCGTGTGCCAAGTGGAGGCTTGTGGCTTCTTGGCCGCGCGTGTTCCAACACGCGCGCACGCACGCACGCACGCAGCCGACACACTGACTGCGCTGGATGACTCACTCAAGACCATGCGTGGCTGTTTTGTGCTTCTCGCGGTCTTGCCACATTCAGATTTACAACAGGAAGGAGTTGAGAGTTGGGGGATGAGGGTTTTTTTTTTTTTTTTTTTCTCTTCCTCTCGCGAGGGAATGGAGGCTGAATGAGAGAAGGCAGAAGCATATCGGTGACTAAAAACGAAACGTGTCGGAACAAAACGACTTCAAACGTGAAGTCGGAGCGCTAATTAGGGTTTGGCATGGTTTTCATTTTGGAGAGGCCACACACAAAGTGTTTGTTTGGCAGAAGGACGCGGCCTCAAACGTGCGCACAAAGTCTGAAGTCCGGTACTTGAGTGCTGAACAATTCATCAATTGCAGCGTCGTCCAATCCGATTTTCAAATTGCAAAAGCAGAAATTTGGACAAGAACAAAACCCCCAAAACAAATTCTGCCTCATTTTTCGTCCGCCCGTCGGCAGGCTTGACTTGATTGGATTTTTTGCGCATATGGCCGACGGATATCACAAAAACCGGAAGTGAAAAAGCCACAGATGTGTTGGCACACTTTTCCGGAAGCTAACTTGAAATTCATCGGTTGCGTTGGTTGAGAAAGACACAACAAGGAGGAAAAACCAAACGGCATCGTCAATCGCAATCAAAGTGCTTGGCAACCTTGCATCCAGAGGCCACTCTGGCTTACATAAACGAAAAATCAAATCCATCAAATCTTCAAAAGCTAAAGCAAAGTTGATCAGTAGCCAGCGTCTTTTGGTTATGCTAACTTATGCTAACGCAAGAACTGATCCCCGGTGGAGTCATCCGAATCACGGAGTACCTCTGCATTCTCTCGGGGGCGGATGGGGGGGTGGGGGGTTCAAAGACTGCGTGAGTGAACGCTGGCGCGTTTGGCTGCCACTGCTCAACCCGCATTGTGTTTTATTGTTCTTGTTCCTGATTGTAAAGTGTCCTTGGGTGTTTTGAATAACATGTATTATTATTATTATTATTATTCAGAGTGTTCCGTATGGAGAGCGCTGGCAAAAAACAATGACTTTGTCAGCCATCTTGTTACCTCTGCGTCCCGCGTCCTAGAAGCATAATTTTTTTCGCCAGACGCATAGTTCCAAATAATGTGCATTTTTGGGACGCAAGGAAATTTCTCCGTCAAAAAAAACCCCAAAAAACGACGGTAAAAACCTTTTCCCAGCAACGTTTGATCATCGCCGCCATTGTTGTTTTGATCTCGCGTGAAGTAATTTCGCGTGACGAGATTTCCGTTCTCGCCAGACGAGATTGGCGAGATTGGCCGTCGCCTTGTGGAAAGCAGACGATTGGCAAGTTGTGCAACGAGTGTTGCGAACAAGTATTGCGAAAGTTTATTGCGGCGATATCACAGAGGAAGCAGCTAAAGTTGGATCGTTTTTGCCGATAATAATCTGGTATGCCTGAGTTATTGACATTTTTGCAGTTTGTTTACATTTTTTCAATGCAGCCGCACATAATGAACACTCTGGTGTCCGGTGTCTCATTATTAAGCAATAATCGTACAGAAACAGCTTGTGAGCAGACGAGTTTGTATTGTTCGATTAAGATTTTTTTTTTTTTTAAAGCAGTTTTTTAAAAAAGTTTGGTGAGAACTACGTCACATCGGACTGTTATTTTTGCATTGTGTATCAGCCCCTAATCATGGCACCAAAGAAAGCAAGTGGAAGTGGTGAACCTGGTGAAGAAAAGAGGAAAATAGGGCGCAAAACTATCGAATTTAAGAAAGATTTGATCGCAAAATATGAGTCAGGTGTGCGTGTGTCTGTGTTGGCGAAGGAGTTCGGGATGCCCAAATGCCCCGCCTGCTGACAGCTGCGAGAGGCGCAAGCCCCGCGACAGATAGAGAGAGAGAGAGAGAGATATGTTCCTTCAATTTTTATGTTACTATGTTCATGTTAAAATTGGTGAAAATAAAGTTTTACATATGACCTGCTCTCCTATTACATGTGTAGAGTCTATGGTGTGAAATTGTAAAAAAAAAAGTGGTTTAAAAAAGTTGTTTTCTTAACTTGGAACGGATTAACTTTTTTTACATTGATTCCAATGGGAAACATGGTTTTGGTTTTCGAACAGTCTTCTGGAACGGATTAAGTACGAAAACCCAGGTTTGACTGTATATGAATACATTGAATGGAAGCAGAAAGCTCAACAAATGCCGTGCCCCTTTTATTTTTGCCTCAGCCAAGAGACCGACACATAAAACGGATCGTGCTTCATGTCATGCGGGTTCATTTCTTGCTTGTGTTTGTCACAAATATACACGGGAAGAGGACCTTGAAAAAGAATCGCAATTCTGAGGGAGGGGGGAAATTCTGCGTCACGGGCCTGATACGCTGCTCGATTTGATTGCTCGCCTTGACTAGGAGAGCGCAAGTTGTTTTATTTGCTGATTTCTTTTGGGGGCGTGGTCATGGCTGTCCAAGGTGCCCGTTTGAAAACAGAAAAAGATTTGGCCGCAATGGGGGGTGAGGAGTCAGCAAGCCGCTTGCAATTCACTGTTCCCGTCGGCGGCCGCAGAGAAGAATTCGGCACCCCGCAAATGGCTGCGGTCGGCTCCTCCTCGCCGCCGTGCGTGCGTGCGTGACCTCACCGACGTAGCACGCCGCCATGTTTTTTTTTTTTTGCACACCGCAACGTCTGGGGTGGGGTTTTTTTTCGCCCTCCCTCATCCCCCCCACCAACCCTCAATTTGGCCTCGGTACTTTTTCCCAGGGTCAACAGGCGCCCCCCCCCCGTTGCTCCTTGCAACCTCGTAGCCGTAGCGTGCGGAGCGGCCTTCCATCCGGGAAGGAACGCCACGCCGCCGCCGTCTGCCCAAGGTTCAACTCGCATGTGTTCCCGGTTATCCAGACAGCCAGAAAAGGGGGCATTTAAGGATGGGACACACACACACACACACACACACACACACACACACACACACACACACACACACACACAGGCGAAAAAAATAAACAGCAGGAGAAGCCGAAACTAGCGGCGCGCGTCTCTCCCGCTTGCTGGTTCGCCTTGTGTTGAGGTAGCAGACGGGAGCCGCCGGGAACACAACGTTCCCGCTTTTCTCTGAAAGAGCAGCTTGAGTCGCTCCCGAGAAAAGGAAAAAAAAAAACGAGCGGTTGGGAAGCCAATCGGGCTGAACAATTGATCCAGTTGCAATGGAGCAGAAAACAAACGCGCCCAAAACAAAATAACGGGCGGAGGAAATCGCAATTTATATTGACAGATATTTCATGTCAGCCTCAATTAAAAAAAAAAAAAAAGGCCTCAATCTTGAAGTTGAGCTTTGTGGTGGACAGGGGAAAAAAGGGGTGGGGGGTGGGGAGGGAGGGGGGGCGGCTTGCATCCGGATGAAATAGAGAAAGCGCCGCTTTCACGGCAACGGCCGGGCCGCGCATCCCACAAACAGAGCGCATTCCATTGCACCCTGAAGGAAATCCAGTGGGGGGGGGGGGGGGGGGGCACGTCAAGTGGGGCTCATTTGGGGCCACTTCCCGAACGAGCTCATGAGCACCACGGGCAACAATGGGCCGCCGCTGTCCGAGCTCGCCGTGCATTTATTAAAAGGAGCCACGCCGAGTCTGTCACGTGACGCAACAGCGAGCCTGCCGAGGCTTTTGGGGGGGGGGGGGCAAAACCGGGGGTCACGCCGCCGCAACTGAGAGAGAGAGAGGATTGTTCCAAATCTTCTAGCCTGACTCATGAGGTGAGGTCCCGGTGTCCCCAACCCGCCCCCCCCCCCCCCACCCTCCAGAGCCGCCTTCAAGCATTCAACGGTCTGAAACGCTATCAAGTGGAAACAGCCGCATCCCCCGCGGGGGCTCCGCCCCTCGCGTCCGAGCCCACAGATAAGCAGCGCTACCTGGAGTCGGGGGGCCGAGGGCCTTGGCCTGGGCTCAAGCCCCGCCCAGTTCGGTGCGCGAGCGCGACCACGACGAGCCCAGAATAGCCCCCGAAGGCTTCCCGCCGTGGCTTTTTTTCGGGACAAAGCCCGCACTGTGCCAGCGCCGGCCGGTAGGCCGGCGGACACTCGAGACAGCAATTAGGGCCTAATTAGGGGGGGATGAGCGCCGCTTAGCCCGGCTTAAGGCCGAATCGGGCCGCGGCAAAAGTTCACGTCTCCACCCCCGCCCACTTTCACCTCCCAACGCCATGCAAACGACGTCCACGGCGGCGTTTGGGATTTGATGGGCGTGAAGCTTTTTTTTTTTTTTTTCCTATCACCTCACATTTCCCCACAGAGAAAAAAAAAATCTTGATGTCACTTCCTGTCAGAAAAACAACCACCAATCGCCAACTAAATCCACGCGCACGCCCGCATCCGCCGTTGGAAAATGTCAAAAACAACGGCGGCGGCATTTTGGGATTTCCTTTTTTGTCAATTTTCCCTCATTCAGCGACGTGACGCCGAATCCAAAATATCGGCGCTCTTATTTTGAAATGTTGACAGATTGGCGTGGGAATATGTCCGCATCGATTGTCGTTCAAGACTGACTGTGGTGGTCGTGACCTGTGCGAGGGCAGCGCGGGGGACGGCTTCCCGCCAGGAATGCTTGTTGGTCTCCGTGTGTGCCCCCCCCCCCCCCCCGCCACCGCTTTTGGCGCGCGGTCGACCTTTGACCCTCAAAGACTCGAAACAACACTTTGACGAGCGCCGACGCAGCGGCTCCCCAATTTGGACTCGGCTCTCGGCTTTGATGGCGCTCGACAATTCCCGAGGTGGTGCCGGAGCCGCGAAGGGGGGGGGGGGGCTGGGGGGGGGGGGGGGCGCGCCCCTGCCCCATTCAGTCGGGGTTAAGCCTTGGACACGCTCGGCTGACTCCTAATAGCCGAACAAATGCCCCCCCCCCCCTCTCAATAGTGATACTGTACTGGTTGCCCGAGAGGGTCTTACCGGACTCCGCTGAATCAACAACTGCGCTCCGCGCGGCAGCACGCTCCCGTCTGTGGAATTAGCATCCGCTCGAGGTTGAGCCCGTGTGACGGCGGATGCTTTCTGGGTGGCTTTGCCAGGATCCCAGTCGGCCACCATATGAGGGGGGGGAGGGGGGGGGCATCCTGATGTGCACCAAGAAATACGCCAAACCAAGGACACTTTTGCCATGATTCCAGATGGTTTCCGGTTGGTTTTATAAAGCTGAGTTGGCTTCTTGTCATTTTTATTTGACCAGAAATGCTTTTTGATTTGAGTTTGAGCTACTTTGTGAGCTTTTGTTCACAACAACAACAACAACCTCGCTCCCCTACGCGAACGTCGCAATCATGAAGCCAGCGACAGATTGAACACAAAGCGTGCGGCAACAGCTCATCTATTCTTTATCCTCTGCAAAAAACGGCGAGATTTGAGGCACCTCCCTGAACGGCAGATGCCTCGGCCTCTCTCTCCTGCCCCCGGGTGGCCAAGGCGGGTACTCCTTGGCCACCCGGCCAGCCACAATGCAGCTTTTTCTTCCGATTGAAAATCGGCCCATTGATCGGGACATCAACTTATTTTGGAGGTGGCGCCGGGAAGCGCCTCCTGTTGACCGTGCGGCGCGATGGGCCAGCGGAAAGGGCGGCTCGCCAAATCCTGCCGGGGCTTTGAAAAGGAGCCTCTCACAGCAGCGAGCGCGCCTAGAGGGGGGGGGGGGGGCGTGTCCGCGAGCAAAACGGTGCGGCATCTCTTGGCCGCGAGCCCCCTTGCGGGGCTCACAGTCCGCAAGCTGTGAATTTTTCCAAGTCGGGAACAAGTTCTTCAGTGTACCGACGGCTGCGCCGCACATACCAGAGGGCCGGGCCGGCTATTAGCGGCGGCAATGCCGACAGTGTTCGCCGTGTGCGACCGATTGCCGCCGCAGGTTTACGGCAGCCGTGAGCTTTTTTTCGTTCCTCGACGAGCCGCCGCCGCCGCCGCCGCCGGCCCACCGTCATCATAGGAGATGCTTCTCGCCACTTTTGTTTGATTTGGGGCTTTTTTTTTTGGGGACGCCCGCCCTGTCGAAGACGTCTGTGTCAGCAGCAGACACAAAAACGGAGGGGGGCGGAGCATGGCCGGTGGCCGGTTCCGCCCATCGCCACAAAATTTGGTGAACGTAACGAGGACGCCATGTGCAAAATTGAACAGCGTTGTCGGCCGTTTGGGGCGAAATTGAACGATAAAGGGGCAGCTAGAACAGAGAGAAAAAAAAAAACGGGAAAAAAATTCGCTCCCGTCACGACATTTGGTTGGACCCGCCCATGATAACAAGACGCAGGAGCCATGCCCAAATTTGGACGACGGGAAGGCCGAGTGCCGAAAAAGCTCATCCCGATCGACACGTCAACCACAAGAAATGTGACAAAAAGTCTCGAGGACCTGAAAGTGAAAAGTTTGGATCTGCCGCTCGAGATCCATTTCGTTGTCAGCGAGTTGACCGAGGTCGGCTAAGACGTGACGTGTTCAAAGCTGGCTTGATGCCACCTGTCGACACCGTTTAAGACAAAGAAGCCGCCGCCGCCGCCGCCGCGCTCAGGCACTTTCGCCGCCGCTTATCAGCCACTTTACATAACAGAGCAGCGGCGGGGTGGGGTGGGGGGTGGGGGGGCACCTTGAACTCCCCGGAATCTCGTTTGCCCAGATTGCGTCATGGCGCTCGCTAGGGTGAGGAGCGGAAGGTCAAACAGGTGACGACAAAGTGGGCCGCGCCGACAGCTGTGTTGACACAGCGGGCCGATACACGCCGATTGTGGAATGCGAGCGTTTTGGCCCGCTTGCGAGCACCATCAAGACGCACCCAGCCCAAAGTCGGCTGAAGCTTTCTCCTTAGGCATCGGCGCGTGTGCGCAGACTGCAAAGAAGTTGTGCCCCCCCCCCGCGTATATATATTGATTTTGTGTCCTAAACTTGCCGTCCTACACTTTTGTGTACATACTTGAATGCAATCTCCGATATTTTTTGACATGGCTATTTTTTTTTTCTCTCTCTCCATATGGCGCAGTCTTAGCGGTCTGATATGAAACCATTTTGGGGGAGGAATTCATACCTGTCAACTCATACAGTTTAGCCATAGTTCATACGGATTTTGTGGTGAATCTATCGCACAAATCATACGGATTCTGAAAATTTCCGTTTTTTGTGCCAATGGGTCAGCATTTGGAGTTGGTGAAAAAAGCAACGCAGCAGGAATACAACTCTGAACACAGTAATGCCACTAAGTCGAATGATGATGAGACATGAACCAGACATTGTATTATGGAGATCTACAAAAAATATCATTGAAAATTTCGTGGTTTTTTTTTTTTTTCCTGCCGTTATTTTGACCTATAAAATGCTTTGGTATGTTATAAGGATTTTTTTTTTGCTCTTTATAAGGATTTTTTTTGGGGGTCGGCGCTCCGAAAAGTTGACAGGTATGGGAATTAATGACGTCTTTATTGATTTTTTTTTTTTTTTTTTTTACAAATGCAAACAAATGAGGACCGGTGCTCAAGCGCCACTGAGTCTATTTGTGGCCGCAACTTTGCATGAGAGAAACTACGGCGCTGTTTTGTTCAGAAAGAGAAGCAAAAAAAACGGAAGGGGGGGAAAAAAAAATGGCTCTTGAACACGTTGGCCTCCTCCGACGTAAACAAGTTGAAAATAACAACAGAGCCTTCCTCAAAATTCTCCCAGATGACAGAAACCACACGCGCGCGCGCACGCACGCAAACAACATGCTTCTAACTCTCCCTCCAGAAATGCTGCTTTCCTGACCTGGACATTAAAAAGAAGAAGAAGAAGAAACAAAAAAAAAACAAACTCGAGCTCAAAGTAAAGCACGCACGCTTCGAATGGTCCCCGCCGCCGCCTGCCACGTTTGCCTCCAGGTGCGCGCCCGCGCGCCTGTGTGTGTGTGTGTGTGTGCGCGCGTGTGTTGCGCGCGCGTCGTACTGACTTTTGCACTGCAGGTCCACCATGGCCTGGTACCAGTCGTCCTGGTCGGCTTGGTTGTCGGCGGCGACGGCGAAGCTCTCGGCCCGCGTGTACAGCACGATCATGTGCTTGTTCTTGGAGTCGGCCCGCTTGTTGATGTTGAAGCAGGTCTCCAGCGGCACGGCCTTCTTCGGGACGGGGGCCTTGCCGCGGAATTTCTTCTCGCTCTCGTAGTACTCCAGGCGGGCGGCGCCACCGCCACCGCCGCCGCCCGCGCCGCCCGCGCCGCCGCCGCCGGCGCCGCCGCACTCCGTGCCCGAGCGCAGCACAAAGTAGCGCCGGTGCATGGACTTGTGCTTGCGGAGGTAGCCGCTCTTGCGGACGACGTCGTCCTCCTCCGCAGCCGCAGCCGCAGCCGCAGCCTGGCCGTCCATCGCGTCGCCCGCCACCAACAGCGGCGGCCCCCCCCGGCCGGGCGACGCGTCGTCGTCGTGTGTCCTCGCGGCGAGTTGGCGGAGCTCATTCAAACATCTCTCGGCTCCCTCTCCCTCCGCGCTCGGCCATGTGAGGTGGAGTGAGAGTCGGCCACCTCAACAGCCCCCCCCCCCCCTCCCCTGCCCCCCCCTCCGACGGGAATCTTGTTTACGTCCCAAGGTTCTCCTCCTCGCGCTTTGCACTCCGCTACGACTTCCTACGAGCGCAAGTTGAAAGCTTTTCGAGGGTGGGGGGGTGGGGGGTTGTCGGTTCGGTTCCGCCGGCAGCGGCGGGACTGTCACTCCACTCGACCCACAACTCGACTCGACTCAACTCGAGACTACGAGACGCGATGTCCTCGTGGTATTCTGGAACGCGGTGCGTTCAATGACCTCGACGTGAGCTGGGCGAACACGCCACTCGCCCGCGCGGTCGCCGTTTCTCAATTGAGCAACTCGGCATTTCCCACCGCCAATGATATCAAACAATAGTTTTCCACCGTGGGGGGTGGGAGGGGGTTAAAAGACTTCCTCCAAATACTCCGGTGAAGTAGTCAAAAAATGTGATCCGAGTCGCGAAATCCTCGACTACTTTCACTCGAACCAAGATGGGACAGCAGTACTCGAGGGAGCGCGGTGCGTTTACGGACCTCAAGCGTGGGCTGAAAAAGGGAGGACTGTCAAGCAAAGTCCAAGTCGAGACGCTTGTATTTTAAAAGACTGGCAAACGTTGTATTTAAGCAATGCTAAAATTAAAAAAAAAACAGTCCACTGTCTGAAAGTACTTTTTTTTTATCACTTGTTGAAAAAAAAAAAAAAATTTGGGGTTTGCAGGAGAAATTCTTTGCCAAACAGGGACTTCCAACATTCCCTGGGGTTTTTTTCCTTTTCGTGGCTTGTTGTCATTTTACCAGCGTTTCTGACCCCCCCCCCAATGCATCACGTTTCCCCGCAGATTTTGGCAACTCGTGGCGGTGGCCCGCGAGTAAAGGGGGTCCACTGTATTGCGCAGTTGGGAGCAGGGTACAAAGCATCCCATAATTCCGGCGCCCTTCCTAAAAATAGGAGCACGATTCCTAAAGCAGGCTGCATGTTATGCAACGCGCATCCCAAAGTAACCTCCGGGCCTCGAAAGAAAACGGCCAATGAGCGCCCCCTGGTGGAGGGAGAAATCCGGAAGAAGGCACTTGGCGTCAAAGGGCTTTATTGACGGGACAACAACCCAGCAGTCAAGCGTCAAACGGTTTTCAATACTTGCCATGACACAGACGCGCCTTCATAAATCCTTAAGGAACCCCCCGCCCCCCCCCCCCGGCCCCATGTTAAAAAAAAAAAAATTGGTCCAGTATAAATAAAAAGTACTATCATTTTTTTTTATAAATTATTCTGTAAGTGCTTTTTTTTTGTGGGTATTTTTACATTCAGTAGCTTATTTTTTGTTGTTGTTGTTTTTTTTTTAATAGCCCTCAAAGCTCATGCAGCCTGGCAGTGGTTAACGTCCTCGAAACAGCTTAGATAGGGAAAACAAATAGATGAGCCTTCAAAAAGTTCCAACCAACATTTTGGGGTGACTTTTTTCCTTTTCAAAACAGAAAACCATTTGTATTCCGAAGCAGCGGGGGATCAAAGCTTTGCGTGGCTATTTCCACCCCCGCCAAAATGCTAAAATCGGCGCTAAAATAGAAATTGCTAGTTGAAGTCATAATACATTCAGGCTTTTTTTTTTTTTTTTTAACACATGGCCCCAAGTGAACACATTGGGAGGAGGAGGAGGAGGAGGAGGAGGAGCAAAAGCCTCCAGAGGTGTCGAAAACGCCAGCGGCGATGACGACAAGTCCACTTTTCCCAGAGATGGACGGACGGGTGAGGGGGGGGGCATCACCGAGGGTCCGAGTCAGATGAAAGGGTTTCGCGACGTGGCCCGACTGGGGTAGACGTTGCCCTGCAAAGAGAGTGAGAAGTCGTTACGGAAGTCGCTTGACCAGGCCTCTGTCATTTGGCGGCAAAAAAAAAGAAAAAAAAGAAAGGGGGGGGGGCACTCACAGTAAAAGGGTTCACCGACATGGGCCGAGGGACTTTGGCCTGCGAGTCGCACGCGGGGAAGGCGGCGAAGCCTGAAAACATCATGTCAGAAAGCTCACTGGCGTTTCCCCGTGTATTCTTTATCCTCTGCAAAGAACGGCACTCCCGGGCGATCCGATTTTGATGACATTTTTTCATCTGACTTTTGTCAATGATTTTTTTTTTTTCACTGATTTTGGAATCCCGCCCCCGTTGTTGTTTTTTCTTTTCAAGCACATCAAGCTTTTCATCTTCAATCTAATAATAAAAATGTGTCATATCCATCCATGATCCGAACAGCTCTATCCTCACGAGGGAGCCTATCCCGCACCCTGAACTGGTCGCCAGCCAATCACAGAGGGCGCACATCGACAAACATTCACAATCACACCCAGGGACCATTTTGAGCGTTCTATGAACCTCCCGTGGGTATTTTTTGGCATGTGAGAGGACAGCGGAGTACCCGGGAAAAAGCCACACGGGCATGGGGGGGGGGGAGAACACGCCAACCCCGCACAGGACTCCCGGGGGCTGTCCTGTCCTGCACGGTGAGGTGGAGAGCTGACCAATCGACTATCGTGCCGCCCGCATGTCATATTATATTTTGTGTCATATTTATGAATGAAAGGGTGAGCTTTGGCAACAGATGGAATTTTTGCTTTTTACTTGTATTTTATTTTCTGAAAAGTCCCTAAAATCCGATAATGTTTACTGTCATAAATACAGCGCCAAAAAATATGAGCATCGTAAATGGCGGCAAAGGCAATATTGAGGCCAAATGGGAAGAAAAACGGCACCTTACCGTTGGCTTCCTGGTTGGCGACGGCCTCTTGGGGAAACGAGGCAGGAGGCGGAAACACCGAAGCGGGCGAGGTGACAAACGGGCCGTCGCCTGGGGGGGGGGGGGCACACAGGGGGGGGGAAGAACGCAACGCTTTGTGATTGGTGGCTTTGGTGGCGGGACCGCAGACAAAAGCCCCAAACTCACCTCCTGGCGAGCTGCTGAAAGGGTTACTGGGGGACAGCGCAGCGGGCTGCTGGGAAGTGGAGCTGGAGCTGAATGGGTTCGGGAAATCTAACACACACGTGGGGGACGGGGGAGGGGGCAGTGGGAAGAAAAGATCATTGACAGTGTGTGGGGTGAACAGACTCCGTGCCACACCATTCAGCACAACACTGCCTTGAGACACACTCCTCAGCCCCCCCCCAAAAAAAACAACAACCCAAAAAAAAGTCTCATTAAAATTCTCTCTGGCGCGCACACTCTCACAAAGTAGGCCGCAAAGTTTGGCGGCTGAGTGCAGTTTGCACCCGATTGCCACACTTGGCAATGTGGAGATGCTGACTTTGTTGCCAAAAACCGAGTTCGCAAGAGTTTGAGGTCCTGCCAAGCATTCGGCGTTTCACCATCTGCACGTGCTTCGTGAAGCTGCTACATTTTGCTTCGTGAAGCGGCTCCATTTTGCTTCGTGAAGCGGCTCCATTTTGCTTCGTGAAGCGGCTCCATTTTGTTTCATGAAGCGGCTCCATTTTGCTTCGTGAAGCAGCTCCATTTTGCTTCGTGAAGCGGCTCCATTTTGATCTTTCTCAAAAAGGGCCGCCTTCAAGAAGCAACCTTGTGCAAAGCGCGTCGTCACTGTTGATGCTCGGCAGGCATTTGGATCAAGACTAAGACTGTGTCCAAATTCACAGGGCGGGCCCTCCGAAGGCCGCTTGAGGTCATTTGCCGGAAGACTCCGGGAAGCCTGTGCCAATTCACCCAACGTTGACGCGGCCCGCGGAGGCCTCGTCCAAGGAGCCGGCCTGCAAATTGTCTTTGTGGAATTTGGAAACCACGTGCGGTCGAGTCACGCCACAGAGTCGTGCGGCCAAAACCGTTTTCGGACACAAAAAACTGTGGATTTGGTGGGACAATTCATTGTTCAACTGAAAAAATATGCCTAGTTGCCAAAAAAATTTCAATATCATAATACGCCAGGACAAACGGATGCGAGACTCCACACGGAAGGGTAAAAGCCAATCAAGTCATCTTTTGAAATCGAGCAAGAGAAGCACAATCACACTCTTGCCTATGAGGCGCATTCGAGGACGGCCACCAAAAAACGAGATTCAAAACCCAAAGGAAAAAAAAACACCCCTGAGGCCACAAGCTCAAAGTCGCAGGCAAATCAATCACTGAAAGCTCACAAAAAACATCAGCAGATATTATTCCGCGAGATGGCGCCTGATTGACAGTCATTTCTTTGGCCCGAGCACAACTACGGAAAATCTGCGAGTTTTTCGGTGAATAATGAGGAGAAAAAAAAAAAATCAAAAATCAAAATAGAGAATCAAAACATATGTTCAGCTTACTTGCAAATGTTTGCGCGTTGGACATTGTATCGAGACCCGGAGAGCTGGTGGGAGAAGAAGCAAGAATTTCAGACCTGGATGTTACGCACATTTGACAATAAAGTTTTTATTCAATTCAATTCAATTCAAATCGAAGTTCTGAAAAAAGTTGGGAAAATGAACTACCTGGCAGGAGTGGAGCCAGAAGAGAGCCGGCTGCCAAACAGCGCGCCATACTGCGCGAGCCCAGCAGGGGGGGCTGCGAACAAACATTTCACACTGACATTTTCACTTGAATCCGCACGAGAAAAAACAGCGTTCGAATCCAAGAATGAAATAAGGCCGGGGGGGGGGGGGGCAAAATATGTGGGTTAACCGAGTCAGAAAACTCCTCCCCAACACACACACACACAATCTGCCTTGGCCGATTTTAAACCGATTAAAACGAGTCAAGGGTCTCCTTGGAAGCCAAGCGCGCGGTGCGGCGCAAAACACAATGAGCGTAATTCAGCGGCTAACGGCCTTGGCGTTTGCTGAGAGAACATTGCGCAACCTCGCCGAGCGGGCGCTGAAAAAATGTGGATCGCGCGCTGCTGCAATCGCTTATTCAAGGCAACCTGCCGATTGGAGCACGACGAAAACTAAGCGACGGTGGATTTTGGCCTTGACTGGAATACAGCGGGGGGGTGGGGGGTTCCCCGCTGAAGACTCACGTAAATGAATTATCACTTATGGGGGCTTTTGTACAGTGAAACTCCTCTACAACGAAATCTACATGGGTGAAAATACCCCCTAGTGTGAAAAAAAAATCTTCATGCATTCACACCATGCCCACTTTCCTGTTTCAAATTTGCTACAGTGAAAAAAAACCCTGTTGTGAAAAATTTCTTGCTGCAAACATGATTTCGCTGTAGAGGAGTTTCACTGTACTGCTAGTATGGGGCTCCCTCTAGTGGTACAGTGAAACTCCTCTACAACGAAATCTACATGGGTGAAAATACCCCCTAGTGTGAAAAAAATCTTCATGCATTCACACCATCACACCATTCCCACTTTCCTGTTTCAAATTTGCTACAGTGAAAAAAACCCCTGTTGTGAAAAATTTCTTGCTGCAAACATGATTTCGCTGTAGAGGAGTTTCACTGTACTGCTAGTATGGGGCTCCCTCTAGTGGTACAGTGAAACTCCTCTACAACGAAATCTACATGGGTGAAAATACCCCCTAGTGTGAAAAAAAATCTTCATGCATTCACACCATTCCCACTTTCCTGTTGCAAATTTGCTACAGTGAAAAAATCCCTGTTGTGAAAAATGTCTTGCTGCAAACATGATTTCATTGGAAAGGAGTTTCACTGTACATAGCGAAGGGGGGGGGGGGTGTGAACCGGCGTTGGAAAGTGGCATACCTGTTTCCGAGAAGACGCTGTCCAGGTGGGACACCGCGGCGTACCTGTCCGCGGCGTTGCCAGTGGTTTGCTGCTGATGGCACAGAGACTGAGGAAGAGGAGGCTGCGGCTGTTTCACACCGCCAAAGTCCAAGCTGAGAGATTTGGGAAAGGCTCTGAAGGGCCCGTGGCGCCCGACGATGACACGGCGCGACCTGCGACCACACACACACACACACACACAAAAGAAACCCCAGACGAACAACATCAAAAACTCACCTGCCCAAATGAACGGCAACAAAACCAGCAGGTGCTTCGTAATCTCCCGTTTTCATGCTGTAAGCGATATTGAGGGCGAGCTCCAATGATTAAAAAAAAAAGAAAAAAGAAAGCGGCGGCTTGCTGCTGGGTCATATCGACACCCAAAAAAAAGAAAGATTGGCAAGGTTAGCATTTTGGTGAGCGGCAGCCGTTAGCCACAGAGAATGCTAGCGGCCGAGAAAGCCGCTAGCATGTTTTTTTTTCCCCCTTCCAAATGGTGACAGTATTTCATGCAATTAAGCAAAACTCTCTTGCCTATAAAGCAACTTGACATCAAAGACCGTCTCGACGCTTCTATAAAGTGCGCAAGTGCCTGGCTGCCGACGTGCGATGAGCCGCGATTGTCGAGATCAAGCGCTACCTTCGGAAAAGCCAACGCGTACGCTGTGGGGTTGCAGTAACAACGTGAAACTGAAAGCTTCTCGCTCGGTAGTTTCAGCACACAAACGCCGATGCGAGCAACGGGAAAAGAACGATCGACATCTCAGTTGGGGGCGCCCACCTGAAGGCCGGGGGAGGGCAGGGAAGGAAGAACCGTGAGCTGAAGACAACGAGCCCGGGCGCTGTCTCTCAATCCCGCAGATGTTGTGCTCTACAGGCGAGAGAGAAACAAAAAACGATGACGACAACACGTGACGGAAATGTTTTGATCGGATTGCGGCTCAAAACGGTGCGGCTGGCGACGATACCTCTCAGCGGCGGGTCCCGGAAGCTTTGCGAGCGCGACGGCCGGGCGGTAAAGGCATCGGGCCGGGCGTCGGCGGGCGAAGCGGCCGGGGCTCGATCCGACCGCGCCATCTGGTGGCCATGCGGGGACGCAAATACAGTCAAACCTGGGTTTTCGTACTTAATCCGTTCCAGGAGACTGTTCGGAAACCGAATTGTTCAGAAACCGAAACCATGTTTCCCATTGAAATCAATGTAAAATGTTTTAATCCGTTCCAAGTCAAGAAAACCACTTTTTTAAACCACTTTTTTTTTTTACAATTTCACACCATAAACTGTACAAGTCATGGCCGCCGACGGCGAGCGTCTCTCACCAGCGTCCGGGCGGGTCGGGCGTTGGGGGGCAAGCTGTGGGGGGGCTGGCCGGCCAGCGGACCGTGATGGAGGACGGTCTGGACACCGGGGCTCCAAGGTCCCTCCGCATCTCGCCGGTTCTTACTCTTGGAAAAATGCCTGCGAGACAGGGAGGAAGGTGGCGGGACGGGACCCTTTGTCAGCGTGGGGACACCTTACGGCAAAACGACTTGAAGGGGGAGTCACTCGGCTCGCGGCGACCCCCCCATACCACTTCTCTGATTCAGGAATCCGATTCAAATCCTCTGGGCGTCGGCTTACCATTTCTTCTTCTCGTATTTGTCCTGCAGGAACTCTTTGAACTTCTGCGAGTCCTTCATGTCCGGGCAGGCGTCCGTCTTGGCCTCCAAGGCGCACAGCCACGTCCTCCTGCCGACCTGTTGCACAAAGGCCACGCGGAGTCGGAAGCGCTCTCTCTACCGAAAGGCGTCTCGGTTGCTTGTTTCGGCAATGCGCGGCTCGCTAGCCTGCTAACCCCGCTAACCTTAGGACGCTTTTTCTTTGCGCCTCGCTCACCTCGTTGCCGTGGTTTTGAAGGAATTCCACTTCCTGTTGGGAGAAGGTCGTCATGGAGATGGACTTGACCCTGTGCGGCGGGTTGAGGCCTCGCCTGCGGAGGAGATGGCAAGCATTAAAAAAACAACAACAACAACAACAACAACAACACAAGCACGTGGCGTGTGTCATGGCAATGTCAAGGGGCGGGGGGGGGGGGGGCTGACTTTTGTTTTTCGGGCCCAATTGTTTGGTAGAACCAACGTCGCTCCTTAAACTGCCTTTCAAATTCATTCGCCTTTGTTTTAAGCCTGACTTGCAAGAACAAAACAACTTTATCGTTTATTTATTTGCTCGTGTTGGTTAAAAAAAATACATGGGAAGAGGGGTGGGAGGGGGGGGGGCAATGGCATATTCAATCACAACATTTCTTTTTTTCCAAAAGGTTCAGTAGTCCTACAGTGAAACAGGACCAAGTCAACGACTTGTGTTGCACTACTGGGCCCAACTTGGAGGCCTGCGTGTTGCACTCGTAGCTTCGCCATGGCAACCAAAATGCCCACCGGTAGTTTTGCCTCACCGGTAACACGTAGTTGTCGACCGGTGTGCAGAAATGTCCCGTGCAGTTGTGAATCTGCTCGGAAGTTCATTTGAACTGGAATCAGAGTGGACTTGTCCATGACCCCCCCCCCCCCCCGAACTGGAGATGCAGCTACACTGAATGCAACGCCCCCACTATCCTTCATCTCGTGCTGAGCGGTCTCACGGGCAGGCTCACCACAAAACGAGGTGACGACTGAGGAAAAACTGCACAAGTTCGAGGTTGTCACGACCTCACGGGTCTTGTGCGTGGATGGGCTTCCGGCTGGACATGAAGGGGGGGGGGGGGGGGGGGCTATTGGGCTCGGTGCTCAAACGCAACAGGATTGGGCAACGACAAACAGAGTGAGTGGCCTCCCCGTCGAGTGCTGCCAGGAGTGGGCTCAACATGCACACTGCGGGGGGGACCAAACCTTGCACCCGACGACTCGTTTTAAAACGCCGTGGGGGTGGGGGGGGGGGTCGTCAACATTCGCGGAAAGCGCGTCCCTCCCTCTCTTGCACCACCGTGTGCAAGCGCGCTGCAATCTCCTGCCGTGGCCTGCCGCTCGAGCTCCACGATCGGCCCCTCCGCCGTCCGCCCGCCTGCCTGCGACAACCGCGATCGGAAGAGACCAAGACGCAGGCTTGCAGATGCTCCCTACTCACAGCATTCCGGAGCACGACGTGCACACGAAGGTGCCCACGGTCACGTCCGTGTACGTCACCCCGGGCTGGTTGCACTCGAAGCAGTGTTTGTTTACTCCGGACTGGGCCAGCTCGCGGACCTTGCGCGCGCAGATCTCCTGGTTGTCCCGGTGCTTGCGGTTCGACATCGTGGATCCGGAGGAGGGGCGGGGTGCGGGCTGCGGGGTGCGGGCCGCTCGAGCCTCCGTCCGAGCTCCGTCCTTCCGGGCTCTCCGACTCGGCCACTTCACCGCCGCATTGTGGGGCGGAGGTGTGGGGTGTGGGGTGTGGGGGGGGAGGGAGGCGGGGCGGGCAGGGGTCGAGGGACGCGGGCTGGTGCTTGGAGAGAGCGCCGCTCCGCTCTCGCTTGGCCCCGAATGCTAGAAAGTTAGACTGCGTAGGATGCGACGCGTACCGGAAACGCGCCGACGTTCGCCAGAATAAAAGCGTTCTGGCGGATTGATGCCATTTGCAAAGGTGCGTATCGTTTGCGCATGTTGTTAAAATGGAGAAAAGGAAACCGTTGTCAAGCATAACGTCACTGGAAACAAATCATTTTCAAGAAGAGGGTCAAATAAAATGTAACCACATTCGATTTGAACAACGTTCAAATTGGAGTTTTTGCTGACGCCGTTTATTTTCGACCTTGACGTCAACTAGTTTACATTCCGCCCGAAGACATCGACAATTCACACAAGTGCAACCGTTATGTACTTTGATATTTTGTGGGGAGATGGAGCAAAAATATCCTTCAATTCGAGAATGACCCTTGTACAGTATTTTTTATTTTTTTTCAAACCAATAAAGCCAGAAATAATTGTTTGCTTTTGGTTGAAATCGCTCGACTGTATCAATAAAGATGGATTGGGTTGTATTGTATTGTACTTTTTGACAAGTCGTGCCTGCTTTTGGTCAGCAGATGGCGCTCTACGCGACCGCGAGCTCGCAGTCGCAGTCACGTCGCTCTTCTTCCTTCCGGGTGCGTGACGTCATCGGCGTGGCATTCAATACACGCCGTTGAAGTGGAAGTTTTTACTCAGCGCAGTTTTTTTTTTTTCATACTGCTGTCATTGAAAAGAAAAAAAAGGGATCGGCACGGTGGAAACAGAACATGAAAACCGTCTTGACATTCGTCTTATCCGTATGTCAGAGCGTTTAAAAAAGCGTTTTCGACACGACATCGTTTGACCGATCACGCAGTCAACCCGTACCGTCAACATTGAAACTGGCTTTCGATGCGTATTTTGAACATTTAAAAAAAAAATAAAAGCACTTTTCGACCCGAGATTTACCCTAAAACCCAAAATTCACAGAAAGCGCCGGCGAATTCCTGTCATGTGACGCATCGAATTCCGGTGATGCTTGACGGCAGTCGTGTGGCATTCAAGGATCGACTCGAAAGTACGTCTTTTTATTTTTTTTCAAAGTTTTTTTTTTGTGTGTGTGTGTGTGTGCGCGCGCGCGCGTGTTGTTTGTTTCTCCACTGTGGGCGTGGGAAGAAAACTGGTTGCCAGACAAGAAAAACACACCCCAGCGTGTGTCTGTGTGCTTGTGTGCCGATGACGCGTCAAACGTCCGCCGAGCTCAATCGCACACGGGAGCCGCAACAAATCCAACGAGACCGACACAAAATGACAAAGTAAACTTTGCCAAGACGAAGTCGGGACTTTTTTTTTTTTTAAACTTTGATTTTTGTTCAGTGTTTTTTGGGGCCCAAACGAAGAGGATTATGACTATTAAAGTGGACTTTGAGGAGTGTTTGAAAGACTCCCCACGCTTCAGGTAACACTTTACTCCTCGTGAAAGAAAAAAAAAAATGGCTCTATCGGTAGATTCTAATCATGAGTATTATTAAACACACACACACACACACACACACACACACACACACACACTTATATAAGAGAGAGACACTTCTGTATGTATGTATGACGATTTGTAGCTCGATGCATGAGTACATGTGGTGCTAAGGAGGGAACATTTTTAAAGTGATTCGCTGACATCTTTTCAATTCCAAGCAATTAATTGTGCCTTTCAAATGGATTTTGGAAATGGCCCCCAAGTTATAGTTTGGGGAAATTTTTTGGTCAAAGGCCCTGAGATTTTTCTGCTGTAAAATTGGGGCTCCCGTGTGTAGTCCTGAAGTCCTGTTTTGATCATTTGCATCTAAGTGCATCGCTAAGTCATCAAGTGGGCGCATCTGTCAAGGCAAGTGGTGTCCCACGGCGAGAGCAGTTTTTTGGGCGCGCCCCACGGCGCCCACGCCTTGCCGCTGACCTGGCATCTTTCAAAGTTGACCCCTTTCATCCGCACAGCCATGGCGCGCTCGGGGGGGGGGGGGGGGCGAGGGGAGCGGCAAACAAACCCCCCCCCAAATCGTGGGGTACGTTGTGACATCGGAAAGCGCAGCCTCGTGTTGCCAGGTGACGGTTGAGGTGAACAGGAAGCGAGCCGAGCGTGGCAGGAAGTGTCAAACCGCAATTTTGGGCCACTGAAACAATCTCTCTGAGCGCTTGCCTCTTTCCCCATTTTGTACTTCCTCTGCGTGTGTAACTACCAACGCATACAAACGGCGCTCGATGGTCAATTGTCAATACGGTATCGAGACGTGACAAAAAGAGAATGGGAAAGAATGAACCGGTTGTTCAATGTGCACAGCAGCTGCTGTTAGTCTGCCTTTAGCTTAGCTTAGCTTAGCTTAGCTTAGCTTCCGCCCCAAAATTCTGAAAAGATTGAGAAGTTTTCTACTTTGGGTAAAAAGTCATCCATCCACCCATTTTCTGATCCGCTATATCCTCACAAGGGCCGCGGGGGGTGCCGGAGCCTCTCCCAGCTGTCTTCGGGCAGGAGGCGGGGGACACCCTGAACCTGTAGCCAGCCAATCGCAGGGCACACACACACACACACAGACGAACAAGCATCCATCCGCCCGCGCTCACTCTCACACTCAATCAATTGTGAAAATCCATTTTTTGCTCGCTAGCGTGGGTAAGCCGAGCTGCGGATTGGCTTCATTTACGAGCGCTTCGTAGCGTTAGCTTCTGCAGAAGCGGCACAATACACGAACGAGTTGCTGGCAAAGTTGCCAAAGGGAAAGTTGAGAGCTTATTTGGCCGTTTGTCCGCTGGCTGCCCAGTGACAAAGTGGAATCTGGCAGCTCGCTGGTGAAGTGCTGCCTCCGCCAAGGAAAATCCGGCCATTCCTGACTGGGGGGAATGGGGTCCAATTAGCCAGCGCCATTCATTTGCTGATCAACATTTATCTCCACAAGTCCAATGAGATGACAAAAAGCGTCTCGATTTGTCGCTCCATCCACTTTTGGAGAAACGTCAATTTGCCTTTTGTGGTGGTGTGTTTTGTTTCAGAGCTGAAATTGAGGCGGTCCAAGCTGACGTGGGCGAACTCGAGACGCGATTAGACAAGGTGAGATCGGTCGGTGTCTGGTCAAATCCAAAATGGTCTCCATCATTTTTCCAGATCAAAAGCTGGAAATGATCGAGACTGAATGTCATGTTTCGGTTTGAGACCAACAGGTGGCACTGTAGGGCTCCGCCTGCAGCTGCGCACCTGTTGGTCATTAGGCGTCACTTGTAAGGACTTGATTTGCGACCATTCAGTGACAAGAATAAAGGCCTACACTGCATTTTCAACTCGGGATGGATTGACTTCTTTTTCATCAGCTTGCTTTTTCACTTGGGATTCAGATTATGAAGAGAATAAAGTCGTCGAGCTCAAAGCCCTCGGCCTGAAATGTGCCAACGGGCGCAAATACTGTCAAACCTTGGTTTTCGTCCATCATTCGTTCCAGAAGGCTGTTGGAAAACCGAAATGGTTGGAAATCCGAAACCATGCTCTTAAAAAAAAACAAACTTTATTGAACACGTCTGCTCACAATGGAAAGCAACACGAGGAAGCGTCACTTCCTGGTGGAAGGAAGGCGAGAGGGGTCAAATGGTGCATTCAAGTGCGCTCAGTTTGTTTGAGAACCCAAATTTGTTCGTCATCCGAGGCATAAAAAACTCGAATTTTTGGGTCGAGAACCGAGAACGTTCGAAAACCCAGGTTTGACTGTACGAGGAAGTAAGTGGAAGGGAGGGGGAGGAGTCAAATGGTGCATTCAAGTGCGCTCAGTTTGTTCGAGAACCCAAATTTGTTCGTCATCCGAGGCATAAAAAACGTGAATTTTTTTGGTCAAAAACCGAATTGGTCGAGAACCGAGACGTTTGAAAACCCAGGTTTGACTGTACTGTGCGGCGCATCTGCGAGAGGCAGGGCTGCGCCGTTGAGGTGCGTCGAATTTGGTCACAGCCAATCACAGCCATTCCTTTTAAATGCACCGAGCTACTTGGAGATGTCGAGTCAGATATTTGGGAGGTGGGACTGGATGTGTTTTTTGTTTGTTTGTTTGTTTTTTTTGGGGAGGGGGGGGGGGACGTGGGGGAGCTATTTCTCAGCACACATCTACTGCCTCGTAGCTGGTGAAACAATGCCAGGCCATGCTGGAGGCCGGTCGAGCGTACTACCAGAGCAGCAAGAGCTTCGTGAGCGGGCTCCAAAGTCTGGGACAGCACTGCTCCGGCGACGCCGCCGTTGGGGTGAGGCCGCCTGCGCCCGCCCGCCCCTGATTCCGTCCCCGCGCTCAACTCTGAAAGATTGTTTGCCACCAAGTCCTGTTTTTTGTTTTTTTTTCTTTCTTTGTTTTTGCAGGAATGCTTGCAGACATTCTCCCAGACGCTGTCGCTCATCTTGGACGCGCAGGAGGTGAGCCCGCTCGGCCCGCTTGTGGCGCTTCTCGGGAACGGCGCGGACCATTTCTTGTCGTCGATGTCGCCGAGATGTTAGTGGCGAACAAATCGGACTTGATTCTGGTCACATTTCAACGTAATCCTCGCGACATGCGAGTTTCCATTTTCATCTTGAGAACATTTCCCGATTTCCACCTTCAAAACTTCACTTCCAAATATCGGCTTTAACTCATTCACTTGCCTTTAACATTCACTCCCAAAGACGTTTTTAAAACGTCGTTTCAGACTTGGTCCGGAATAGAGGGCTCCGTCCTTTTAGCAATTACCCACAATGCACTACCGGCGGCCATATTGGAGGGCTGGGGGGGGGGGGTTTGCTACTTTGCGGATTTTCGTCTATCGTGGGTGGTTTCGGTCCCCATTCAGCGCGATAAACGAGGGATACTGTATACAGCGATCCCTCGCTATTCCGCGGCTTCAGTGCATCGCGGATTTTTTTCAAACATATTCATTCAAAAAAAAAAAAAATTGCAAAAGAAGCTGCAAAACAACTGCAAGCTTCTCGCGGACCGTTTGCGGACTTTTTGCGGACTTTAAAACCTGTATATGTTAATTGGTCGCTACTTTGCGGATTTTCGTTTATCGCGGGTGGTTTTGGTCCCCATTAACCACAATAAACGAGGGATTACTGTATACCGCTTCGAACTTGAATCTTGAAAGCCGAAGACCCAGAAATGCAAAAACAAAACGTTGGGTCTTGTATTTGAAAATGGACTTGTATTTAAAGAAAATCCTCATCATCATCATCATTTCCAAGGTGCATGTGAGTAACGAGACGCCATCCCCCCCACTTTGCCCTTTCAGGAGGCCATCGAAATGACGCACAAGTCAGTCAAGACCAAGCTGCAGACTTTTGTGAAGGAGTGAGTGTCGGCCCAGCGAGTCGCTCACCTCGGCGACGCCCGCGTGAGCCGCCCGCTCACCTGGGCTCCCCTTTGTGTTCTCTCGGCGCCGCTCCAGAGACGTGCGGCGCTTCAAGGATGCGCGCAAGGAGTTTGAGCGCAGCAGCGAGTCCCTGGAGGGGGCGCTGGCGAGGAACGCTCAGGCGCCTCGCGGGAAGCCTCACGAGGCGGAGGAGGCCGGCGGCGCGCTGCTCAACGCCCGCCGCGCCTTCAGATCCGGCGCCCTGGACTACGTCCTGGAGGTGAGCCGGCAGGCCTCGGGCCTCCCGCCGCTTGGGATTGGCCTCGCAGCCGCAGCGCTCGCTTCTTCGCTTCTTCGCTCTCTCTCACTCTTTGTCGCAGATCAACATCATCGAGGCCAAGAAGAAGACGGAACTGCTGACGGCCGTGAGTGAAGCCCACCCTGACATTTTTTGGAGCACATTTGCCTCTTTTGGGTCACGTTTCCTCCCCCTTGCAACTTTGCCCTCCCACCCCCAAAACTTTCGTGTTCCCAGACGTTGTCGCTCATGGACGCCCAGGCCCAGTTGTTCCAGACCGGCTTCCGGTCCTTGTCGGAACTGGACCCTTATCGGCGAGAGCTGAGCGAAGAGGTGACTCTCAACGGCTTTCATTTCAATCGGAGAAGTCGAAACTTGATACGCTGCAGTTTTAGCTGAGGAACAGAATGAAAGAGCCGTCGTATCGAAAATAGTAGTGATGGGAATTGCGGCTCTTTTAGAGAATTGCGGTTCTTTTGGCTCGGCTCACTAAAAAGAGCCGGCTCTTTCGGCTCACTAAAAAGAGCCGGCTCTTTTGGCTCCCAAATGGCTCCTCAGTTGTTGTTTTTTTGTTGCTTAAATTAATTTACGACCAAAAATAACGTAAAATTATGTGTCAAATGAATTTCTAATGTAAAAAAATATACAGTATATCAAATATTTATTATTTCTATGGCTTTATTTATATTCTTCTGAACATACCCAACATGGAGTGCTACAAAAAAAGTACAAAAACAAAGACCCATCTCAAAACAAGGTCAACAAAAAGTTCCAATCTCTGATTGTGTATATTTATAAGCTTTTAACTATTTACAGTAAAACAACATCAGTAAGCTTTGATTACCACACAACAAATTATAAATTACAATTTTTTTCTACACACTGCCTTTGAACTATCAATTAAGTTGAAATGAGTCCAAATTTCACTGCGTTTCCGATCCATTTTCTCACCATTTTCTCTTTGTGTGTGTGTAACCCTTCCCTCCCTCTTCTACCACGGATCTCGACCAATCACGTGCGACTTCAACCTAAGGGGGGGGGTAAAAAAACAGGCGAAAAAAGAAAAAAAAGTCGGCTCCTATTAAGAGCGGCTCCCTATTAGGAGTCGGCTCCCGTCGTTCACTCCAAAGAGCCGGCTCTAAGAGCCGGTTCGTTCGCCAACGACACATCACTAGAAAATGCAGCAAGAAAGTCCGCGTCAACTTGTCTATTTGAGATTTTATCGTCAAAAGATTGCCCCCCCCACCCCCCTCCCACCCAAAAAAACAACAAAAACAACCAAACACGTTTTTCCCTCTGATCTCCAAAGCGTGGCTTTTTGGCTTCAAAGTTGGCCCTCATGTGAAAGACATCTTCAACCCCCCCGCCCCCCTTATCATTCTGAATATGGAACGGTCACAACCCCTGCGTCTCCTCTCGCCTGGATCTTCCGAACGCGGCCCCCGCTGGCTCCTTTGATCGCCCTGCGTGTGATGGTGTCATGTTGAGCATCGAGCGAGCGCAGGCGCCTGACGCGTGGCTCAGGAAGTCACGAGCGACAACAGGAAATAGTTCACGCGGCCTCGCCTGACCCTCTGCGGCACGGCAAAAAAGGCGCGATATGCGCCGGGTCCGTTGGACAAAATGTTTTTTTCTTTTTTTTTCTTGTTTGTACGATGAGAAGGAGAGAGAGAGAGAGAGAGAGCGGGAAGGGTTCAGAACGAAGGCCTCGGCGAAAAGCGCCGCGTCACCGTCTGCGGGTCCGACGACCGTCTGCTCTTGTGTCTCCCCAGCAGAAGCAGTTTGTCCTGAATTCGGCCCGCGAGAAGAGAGACATGGAGCAGAGACACGCCGCCATTAAAAAAAAGGTTTCCCCCCGACACACCCCGCGGCAACCAAAGGGGAAAACGAGCCCTCGCCGACGTTCAACTCGGCAAATTCGAAGAGAGCGGCGTTCGGCATGAATTGCTCGTCGGCGCTTTGCCGTTCCCGCGTCGTTTTTTTCCGAAAGAAAGTCGAGTCTGCGAAGACGCAAAAAGCCCACCAGGGTGGTTTGTTTTTGTCGCCAGGACGTTTCCTACGACGACTCCATGATGGACTTCAATCCGGACGCCGCCGGCGGCATCGCCATGGAGGGCTACCTCTACAAACGGGCCAGCAACGCCTTCAAGACCTGGAGCAGGTGCCACGCGAGCCATCGAAGAAAAAACCCCAAAACCGAACTTGGTCACCGGTCTTTTTTTGTGCGCTCACGGTTTGCTCCCCTCAGGCGCTGGTTCTCCATTCAGAAAAATCAGCTGGTGTATCAGAAGAAATTGAAGGTAAAGTCCCAAAGGGCGGCGGCCCGAAGCGGTCTCGCGGCTTTGAACGCGTGCTGTGTCCCTCAGGAGCAGCCCACGGTGGTGGTGGAGGACCTGCGCCTGTGCACGGTCAAGCCCAACGGCGAGAACGACAGGCGCTTCTGTTTCGAAGTGGTCTCCCCGTCCAAGTGAGTCCCGGCCGCCGCCACGGCCGCGCCGCCGCCGCGCCGTCGCCCGCCTGACGCAACTGACGCCGGCGCAGGAGCTGTCTGTTGCAGGCCGACTCGGAGAGGCGGCAGCAGGCGTGGATCGGCGCCGTGCAGAACAGCATCGCCTCGGCCTTCCACGAGCCCCAACGCAGTCCGGTGAGGACGCGCGCGGGGGCGCAGGCGCAGGCGCGGGCTTCGGCACGCCTCCCTTCCTCTCCCCGTTTCTCTCTCTCGCAGAGGCAGCGCCGCGACTCGGCGTCGACGGGCGGCCCCGTCGACCGTCGGGAGGGCGAGGGCGAGGAGGCCCTGGAGCGGGTGCGGGCCGTCGCCGGGAACCGGCGGTGCTGCGACTGCGGGACGCCGGGTCCCGACTGGGCTTCCATCAACCTGGGCATCACGCTGTGCATCGTGTGCTCGGGAATACACAGGTAGGCGCCGGGCGAGTAGCCGGGCGAGTAACGGGCTCACCCGACGTCAATGTCCTCTCTTTCAGGAGCCTGGGGGTCCACTTCTCCAAAGTGCGCTCCCTGACGCTGGATTCCTGGGAGCCGGAACTCATCAAGGTAACGCGCGCTTTCTTCTTCGGCGGTGGCAAAAGGCCGACGGGCGGGGCCTCATCCTGTCTTTCTCGCAGTTGATGTGTGAATTGGGCAACGGCGTCATCAACGGCATCTACGAGGCCCGCATCGACGAGATCACCTTCAAGAAGCCCCTGGCCTCCAGTCCCAGGTGAGCGCCGGGCCAAATTTCGGGGGCCATTTTGGATTGCGGGGGCAGATTGCGGCCCGGCGCCTTTTCCGCAACGCTTTCTTCGCTTTCGTCGGCTTGAATTGAACTCGGCGAGGCTCCTCCATGCGCTCGATGCGGCGTGACTTGGTTTCGGTCTGACCGCGGCCCTTTCTGTTGACTGCACGCCGCAAGTCCGCCGCCTCGTCGGGGGAACAAATCCAATTCACGCGGTGTGACTTTTGCGCTGTCGAAATTCAACCTCGACACAATGATTACGCGACAGCACTTCCTCATTTGGCGGCTAGCGCGGCGGCGGCAAACAGGAAGCGCAGAAAGTACACGGCCCGACGAAAATGTTTCTCGTCGTGACCGCGCGCTCGCTTGCGTCGCGTGTCCCGCACTCGTCCGTGGGAGTGGATTTCGTCACTGACGAGCGCGCGTCCTCGTGTGTGTGTGTGTGTGTGTGTGTGGGCTCAGAAGCGACAAGGAGGCCTGGATTCGCTCCAAATACGTGGAGAAGAAGTTCATCCAAAAGCTGCCGGAGACCACGGGTCAGAACGTCTTGGCGCCCAAGCGTCCGGGCGCCAAGAGGAACCGGGCGGCCACGCAAGACCGCACGGCGCCGCGCCCGCCGCTCAAGCCCAAGCCCAGCCGAAGCACTCTGCCTCGATCGGGTAACGTGCGCCCGGCGGGGGGGGGGGGGGGGGAGCTCCGCTCGCGCCGTCCGTCCGCCCGCCGCGTCACCGCTGTCGTGTGTCTCTCTTCTCAGCGTCCAGCTCCATGGAGGAGGTTCAAAAGGGCAACACGGGCTCCCGCGCAGGTCAGTGCCCATGCAAGAAATTTTTCACAATAGAGGGTTTTTCACTGTAGCAAATTTGAAAGAGGAAAGTGGGAATGGTGTGAATGCATGAAGATTTTTTTCACACTAGGGGGTATTTTCACCCATGTAGATTTCGTTGTAGAGGAGTTTCGCTGTACAGCGAAATATTTGAGCGACTTGCTCCTTGTTTCTTGTTTTCTCAGGAACACTTAGCCTACTATGCTATTGTGGGCGTTTTTTTGCAACCCAGCGACCGAAGCCCCTTTTTCTGTTTTTGTTTTGTGCACCTTAGATGGAAACGACGAAGAGGAAGAGGATCTGAGCGGGCTTCACCCCGGGGCGCTGCTCTATCGCTCGGCGGCCCTGCAGAACTTCCCCGTCATGGCCGACGCGCTGGCCCACGGCGCCAACGTCAACTGGGTCAACGCGGCCGAGGAGGCCTGCACGCCGCTGATCCAGGCCGTCTCGATGGTGAGCCTTTCCTCCTCCGACCGGCGCCGCCGACCGGCGCCGCCATCGGCTGGCGAAGCCTTTTTTTTTTTTTTTTTTTTTTTTTTGTTCATTTCCTCTTCGGCTCCCAGAATGCCTTGGCCGCGTGCGAATTCCTGCTGCAGAACGGCGCTGACGTCAACCAGGCGGACAGAAATGGGAGAGCGCCGCTTCATCACGCCACCATACTGGGTCACACGGGGTATACACACACACACACACACACACACACACACACAATATATTAGACCGGATAAAGCACCCAAAAACAGGAGACAAGCCTTGATCGCAATCTTTCGCGTGCAAAATGCAGCACAGACGGGCTATTGTGGAAAGGAAGTGACTGTGTGTGTGTGTGTGGGGGGGTGACGGAAACATAACACTTTCCGACAGTGCTGAAGTCAATGTCTCGGGTAAAAGCGATATGATAAGAATGCTTGGATGGACGTATCTGTACTTGCATTTTGATGATGTTGTACTTTTATTGCCTGTATCAAAGTCATTTTTACATTTGTTTTAAGAACAAATGAGATATTGGAAGACTAACCCCCCCCGACCCCTTCTAATTTTTTTCAACCAATATGTCTTTTTTTTCCCCCAAACACGTACAATAGAGAAAAAAAACAGTTAACAAGAATTAAGTTTGAGTTTTGAAATGCACGTGTTGCAAGATAACTTCCTTTCCCAGTCCAATGTGCTAATATGTCGGAAAAAATACCATTTCATTCTCATAAAATGACAGCTTTTTATCCCAACAGAATCCGCCTTTGCTCGCGTCAGCCATTTATTGAACAGGCTAAACGCTCCATTACAAAATACAAACACTTACAAGAAGCACGCCGACCATGAGTTGAGAACTCGACTAACTTATCGAACTCAAGTTGCCATCTTGCTAGATGTTAACAAGTGTTAGCTTGTTAGCATTGTGTCGATTGTTATTGGAAATCGTATCCGGCGCTTTATAATAATAATAATACATTTCTCAGCTCAGGGTCGCTATCTTGCTCATGTTAGCGTCACAAATGTTAGCCTGTCAGACCACTGGGCACCTGTTGAGAACAAGACTAAATATCGAACTCAAGTTGCCATCTTGCTAACAAGTGTTAGCTTGTTAGCATTGTGTCGATTGCTATTGGAAATCGTATCCGGCGCTTTATAATAATAATAATATATTTCTCAGCTCAGGGTCGCTATCTTGCTCATGTTAGCATCACAAATGTTAGCCTGTCAGACCACCGGGCACCTGTTGAGAAATCGACTAACTATCGAACTCAAGTTGCCATCTTGCTAGATGTTAACAAGTGTTAGCTTGTTAGCATTGTGTCAATTGCTATTGGAAATCGTATCCGGCGCTTTATAATAATAATAATACATTTCTCAGCTCAGGGTCGCTATCTTGCTCATGTTAGCATCACAAATGTTAGCCTGTCAGACCACCGGGCACCTGTTGAGAAAGCCTTAGCGATCTGCCTCTGTGTTATTTTGTACTCCGGAGACGATCTTACTGTACGTCACCGACTGTTAGCATCTTTGCAAGAGTTATTCAAAACAGGAGCATTCTAAGACTTTTTTTTTTTTTTGGGTGTTGAAACCAAAGTTTCAAATCGTTCCATTCGCAATAGGTTATTTATGAGTGTGGGTTTCCGACTTGCAACAGCTAGTAGGCTATCTCAAAAGTTTCCACAGGAGTTTTTCTCACTTAGACAAGACTGCGACTTCCCTTTTTATTTCAATTCATTTCAATGCGGCAAATGGATTTGATATCCAAGTCAAGTGAGTTGCGCGCTTGTGTTTGAACTCAGGCTGGTGTGTCTCTTCCTGAAACGAGGCGCGGACTACAATGCCAGGGACAAAAATCAGAAGGACCCCATAACCATCGCCGTGGACAACGCCAACGCCGACATCGTCACTTTGTGAGCGCCGTGTACCAAGATGCCCAATGAGCCCAAAACCGAAAGCTTGACCGACGCTCTTCCCCCCCCCCCCCCCAGACTGCGGATCGCCAAGATGAACAGGGAGATGCAAGAGATGGACGGATCCCTCGGCAAATCAGGTCTCTCCAAAGGGCAGACGGCGGCCGGGGGCGCTGGGACAGGGACTGGGCAGGGCCAAACTAGGAAGAGTCTCCAGGTTTTAAAGAACCAAATAAGTGGCTGGGCTCTGGGGGGACCAAATGAATAGTTCACCTCAGTCTGAAAGGAATGCCCCCCGTGACACCCCCCCCCTTTTTTTTTGGGTGGGGAGGGGGGTCTCCAAATTGAAAACACTGGCTTTACAGTGTCACTTTTTGGGGGGGTTTCTCCCATGCAGAATTTTACTGCTGGGAATCTCATTTGAGACGCGGGTGGGTGCTTATGCCTTCGTTGGAAAAAGCACCAAAGTCCAATTTTCGGTTCAGAATCAACGAGGAACACGGTCGTCCGTGAGCTTGATTCATTCACTTTGAAACACCCCCAAATGTCAAAGCACTGTGAAAATGGAGTCGATGTTGAGCTGAGAGCACACCGCATGTTCATGTCCTGTTTGCATTAACTTGGGGGTCTTTGTGCCCATGCATTGTGTTTTTTTTTTGCTATTCGGGCTTGCTTCTTGTACATTGCTTTCATTGTTTCATTATGTGTTTGTCTGTGCTTATTTAAAAACAACAACAACAAAGACCCTGCTGGTTTGACTTTGTCTTTGTGTGTCTTTACACTCCTGAGACATGGAGCTGGTCTCGCCAGCTTGTGCAGTGTGCCGTCTGCCGCAAACTCCCAGGTAAAGTCCATTGCGCATGCGTCCTGCTTCGAGGCCAACAGAAAATCCACTTAAACGGGGTTCTTTGCCAGATAAAAACGTATCCTCTTTGCATTGACATAGCATTCGGTGAACGTTTTAACAGTCTAAACGGTCGTTTGTTGGTTTGGGGTTTCTTTTAACTCTAAACCGCTGTTTTATTGGCCTTTTTCTTGCCGGCGGCGTCGACGTTCTTCGGGCAACACGCTCTTCTTCGGCGCTCATCATGAGTCGCCAGCGCTATCTGGTGGACTAACCAGTCATTGCACCACACATTTGGGTTTCGTTTTAAAAAAAAAATTTTTTTTAATCCTCCTTGTTTACCTCTTTTGTGTCTCACAGGTGACGAAACCTACCAGCACATCTTCAGAGACTTCTCGCACATGGCATCCAACAACCCGGAGAAGCTCAAGCGTCGCAGCGCAGACGCCAAATTCTGAAAAAAAGAAAAGAAAAATGCTATTTTTAAAAATGCTTCCTTTTGCCCTGACCGGTATTGCTATGAATAATTCTATTGAAAATGTTGAAAGGTTTTCAACGGATATTGCAGTTTTGTCCATGGAAGGTGTGGTGTAGTAACCACCATAGTTATTTGTATGTTGTTTGGACACATTGACTTCCCGTACTTTGTATTGCCATCGACTGCGCATGTGTGAAATGTTAACGGAATGTCTACATTTCTTCCCCACGTTGTGAATGGAACTTGACGGTCAAATATAAAACAATAGAAAACGCGTGTGTCTGCTTCGTCATTCAAGACACCACAGAAGGCATGTCAAAAGTTTTCTCTTATTTTAAATGCGAGTCCTTGCGAAGTGAAACGAAAGGTACTTCCGGTAGTTTACGGAGCGACGTCATGCTGCACCAGAAGGCACACGTGTTACTGTACTTAGGTCGCCACTTTATATTTTAAATATGAAGTTAATGAATGACCTAGAAATGATCCAAATATTTACGATGATTAAGTTGTTAAATTTTCACAAGCGTATGTTAGCATTTAGATGCGCAGACACACAGCTGCGGAAAATTAAGAAAGCCTGCTATAGCAATAGCGCTCTAAACGGACCACAGTAGCCACGGCTGATTTGTTAGCATGATTTATTCATATTAAAGTGTTACTAAAACACTGAATTCATCATTTTCAAGGTTTTTTTTTAGTTTACAATCTGTTAAAAAAATGGATACTCTTCATCAGAAACATCGCTATTTCCGCGTGGCTTCTGAATCCTCTCGGCATCCTACGGTCCCGTCGCGCTGCTTCCGTTTGCTTGTCTTATGCTCAGGTGTCAGCGAGCAAAGAAACGACAATTTGTTTTTTCTATTTTCCTGAAGGACATATTTCAAAATAGTACCAGTCAAGTCCATGAAACCCAACCAAACGAGTCAGCGCGAGAGCGCAAGACGAGTGCCGAGGCAGAACTATCCAAGTACAGTCATCAAGTCCCCGCCAGTCCGATGTTTATTATGGTCTGCAAAAGTACAAACATAGTTCTTGTCCCGGAACGAAACGGCACTTGCGGAACGTTAGTCTTGTATTCCTGAGTGTACGGGACACGCGAAAGCACATTTTATTTGGCATTATCACGACTTTTGGTCTCCATGAAAGTCTTTGGGTGTGTCGATTTTCACAGCAGTTGCCAGTGTGCGATCATCTTCCAGAGATTTTGCATTGACTGACCCTTCCAAAAACACTCCATTTCAGCTAGCATGTGCAAACGTGATCAGCAAATAACACGAAATCAGAAGCCCACCTCACAAAATGTTTGGGATGAAATCACACTCTGGAAAATGCAACAACCTTGACCAAAAAAACCCCCAAAACAAAACACCTTCAGGTGACCTTCTCTCAACTGGTCAATTCACCAAGTCCAATAAATATTCCTGAATTTTTGTGAGTGGCGTAGGCACACACAGCGGGCACGTCAGTGATTGGCGTCGTCGTCGTCGTCCGGCGACACGTTCATCTTCTCTGTCTCTGAGCTGAGATGTTGCGTCTCGGCCGCCGGCACCAGCGGCGGATCCGTGCGGGAGAAGAAGTGCGGCAGAGTGGCCATGGTTAGCGTGCTGAGGATGAGGAAGCAGCCCGACACCACGAAGGAGGCCATGTAGTCCCCCGTGATGTCCCGGAGCAGCCCTGGAAGCGCCAAAAAAAAAGACATAGTTGAGGATGGGGGGAGGAGAAAGAGGCGCTCTGGGCAAAATATCTCTGGTCAATATTTGACAACCGCAGTGTTTTGTTTAGTCTTGTTTTAAAATTGAGGTCATGACATGTCAAGCTGACAGGGGGATGTATAATTATTGCACACATTTACATTTTAGAGAGAGAGAGAGAGAGAGAGACATGCAGCTCTGTCATTGTTTGACGTCGGTGTCACGAAGCCATTGTCGTGCTTTGTGTAGTTACATGTTGCGTCCAGCAGAGGGCCTTTCAATTTGAGTACTATTATAATAATAATAATAATACTACATTTGATTTCTAAGCGCCTTTCAAGACACCCAAGGACACTTTACAATCAGCAACAAAAACAATAAAACACAATGCGGGTTGAGCAGTGGCAACCCAAATGCGCCAGCGTTCACTCAACCCAGAAGTCAGAAAGAAACCACAAGGGAGGGAGAGGGGGAGAAAAAAAAAAAAAACACACTCGAACTATCCTCATCTGAGGATAAATAAAGTCCAGGGAAAAAAAGAAAAAAAAAAGTTAACTCATTCACTCCCAAAGACGTTTTTAAACGTCTGGGCGAAAGGCAAAGAGGGCTTAGCGTTGAGCTACGCCAGGGATCGGGAACCTATGGCTCACGAGCCATATATGGCTCTTTTGAAGATTGCTTCTGGCTCGCAGATAAAAAAAAATAATATTCTCGCTTGTTTATTAATGCATCCATCGATCGATTTTTCACTGCTCATTTCCTCGTTGGCTCCAGGAGCCATTTTGATTGGATGACGTTGCCCCCTCTTGAATCAACTCGCTCGGCCATTAGCTCAAAGCTAATTCTAAGCGAATAAGATGGCGAAAAGAAAAAAAGATGACGAGTTTGGTAGACTTCGGGACGAATGGACCAAAGGATTTCGCCTTTGTGGACAGAACGGGTTCTGCGGTGTGTCTGATTTGCAATGACAAAATACCATTGATGAAACGGGTCGAATGCAGAGCGGCACTTTGACACGCGAGAGACGGCCGAAATGAAGCGTGCAAGCTACTGAGCAGTGCGCAAGCTAGCCAGCAGTCATTTGGCGTATGGACCCTGCAAGATGACTTTCACTCCGATAGTTTTTTTTTGAGCAATTTCCCATTAATAGTGAGTATTATCACAAAATTATTTTAAAGAATACATTCAGAGGCTTATTATACTGACATTTTGTTGAAATCGCTTTTAAAATACAGTACAGTCAAACCTCGGTTTTCGTACTTAAGACTGTTCAGAAACAGAATTGTTCGGAAACCGAAACCATGTTTCCCATTGAAATCAATGTAAAATGTTTTAATCCGTTCCAAGTCAAGAAAACAACTTTTTTAAACCACTTTTTTTTACAATTCCACACCATAAACTGTACAAATGTAATGGGAGATTTTAACATTAACATAGTAACATAAAAATTGAAGGAACATATCTCTCTCTCTCTCTATCTGTCGCGGGGCTTGCGCCTATCCCAGCTGTCAGCAGGCAGTAGGCGGGGCATTTGGGCATCCCGAACTCCTTCGCCAACACAGACACACGCACAGCTGACTCATATTTTGCGATCAAATCTTTCTTAAATTCTATAGTTTTGCGCCCTATTTTCCTCACCAGGTTCACCACTTCCACTTGCTTTCTTTGGTGCCAAGATTAGGGGCTGATACACGATGCAAAAATAACAGTCCGATATTACGTAGTTCTCACCAAACACGTCTGCTTTTTAAAAAAAAAAAATTCTTAAGCGAACAATACAAACTTGTCTGCTCACAAGCGTTTTCTGTACGATTATTGCATAATAATGAGACACCGGACACCAGAGTGTTCATTATGTGCGGCTGCATTGAAAAATGCCGGGCGTAATCAAACGCACTAAACGGGCTAAAAATCAATGAAATACGAATTTTAAAAAAAATCATCCAAATTTCTCGAAACGCATTCTGAATGGGCATCCATTCCATGTGGCAAGCCCGGTCCCTACGTCCACTATACCCTGCTGATTGGTCTGCGCAGAAAGTATCCCGCCAGCGCATTCTCACCCGACAGAGGCGATCCCAGCAGTCCGGCGCAGCTTTCGATAAGCTGCAGCAGCCCGAGCGCCCCCATCACGCGCTCCACGCCGACCACCGTCGGCACCACGGTGAAGGCCAGCGAGGTCAGCGCCCCCGAGCAGAAGCCGTAGAGGAGGCCCACGGCCACCAGGGCGGCGTAGGAGCCCCGCAGGGTGCTCACGGGCAGCAGCATGATGAACACGCCGGCGAGCGCCGTCCACACGCTCAGCAGGTGGATGAGCCGAAAGTGGCCCAGGTCCGAGAACCAGCCCGAGGCCACGCGGCCCACGATGTCGCTGGCGCCGGCGGCGGACACCACGAAGGCCGCCTGGTACTCGGAGAAGCCGGCGTGGCGGCCGTGGGCCACCAGGTGGACGTAGGGCACGAAGTAGCCCACGTTGAGGAGGGAGAGGGCCAAGGTGTAGGTGAGGTAAGGCCTCTCGCACAGCAGCGAGAGCTCCAGGTAGGAGGCCACTCGCCCAAACGCGCCGCCGCATGACCACCCGCTCTCGCTATCCACCTGCGAGACGGCAAAGTCTAAAATTCATTTCATTTCATTTGCCCGCAGTCAACCTTGACGGATCCGAGGAAGGCGGGCTAAGAACAGATTTGCATTCGCAAAGCGCCTGCAGACGGCAGAGTCCAAATCAAAGCCCAATGCAACCGACCTGCGCTAGCCCTCGCTATTTCGCGGTTTGTTTATCGCGGCTTTGGCGCATCACAGATTTTTTTCAAACATACAGTGAAACTCCTCTACAACGAAATCTACATGGGTGAAAATACCCCCTAGTGTGATAAAAAATCTTCATGCATGAACACCATTCCCACTTTCCTGTTTCAAATTTGCTACAGTGAAAAAACCCTGTTGTGAAAAATGTCTTGCTGCAAACATGATTTCGTTGGAGAGGAGTTTCACTGTATAATTATTTTTATTTTTTTTAAGTCTGCAAAAATCGTGTTTAGATGCGTGCATGTGTGTATGTTAGTGCACTCTGCTCAAGCGCGAAGGTCCACGTGGGGCTTTTTAAAAAAATAATAAAACCAATTTTATTGGTCGCTATTTCACGGATTTTTGTTCATCGCGGATTTTCGTTCATCGCGGGTGGTTTTGGTCCCCATTAACCACCATAAACGAGTGATTACTGTACACTGTGCATGCTAGCCCTCCAAAAGCGGAGGTGGCGGCGTTGCTGTATCGAGTCGCACCTTCACCGGGTCGTTGGGCCGCCGCCGCGGTCGGATAAGCGCCCCGCACGGCACGATGTTGAGGCTGAGCCCCCCGATGATGAGCAGGGCCCCGCGCCAGGTGTACGTCTCCACCAGAAACTGAAAGAGAGGGTTGAAGGTGAACGAGGCCAGGCCGATGCTGGAGAACGCCAGGCCCAGGGTGAAGCTGCGCCGCTGGGTGAAGCTCGCCAGGACGGTGGCCACCATGGGGGTGAAGACCAGGCCCCAGCCCAACCCTGCAGCGCGCACACACACACACACACACACACACACACACACACACACACACACACACCCTGAGAAAATCACGTGGTAGGCTTCCCAATTCGGAAGGGGGACTCTATTGGAGCCTTTTCGGCGACTCCCCGCGCAGCCGAGCGCAAGGGCCTACCTGAAAGGAGGCCCATTGTGAGGTAGAGGTGAAGCAGGCAGGTGGCCCGCGAGGCCAGGATGAGGCCCAGCCCGGCCAGGCAGCCTCCCACCATCACCACCGGCCGCGCGTCGTACGCGTTGGACAAGGCGGCACCCAGGGGGCCTGCATCACAACACGACACAGGGGGGGAGCGCGTCAGCCGCGCCCCAACGGAGCGTCCCGGCGGGGGGGCCGGAGCCGCTAAAACTCACTGAAGAACTGCTGCGCCGCCAGGCCGATGGAGGAAATCCACGAGATGGCCTGAGCGCTCTCCTCAAAGTACCGCACCAACTCCATGAAAAAGACGCCCATGCCGCGCATGAGCCCGAACACCAGGCCGGTGCTGACGAAAAGGGCCCCGACCAGCACCCAGCCCCAGCCTCCGTCGGGGCCCGGGGCTTGGCCGCCGCGACGCCTCTCCGCTCCGGCTCCCGCGCTGGCCATGCCTGCGCGATCTGGGGAAGGAATAAAAGTGTGTCAAGAGGGAGGTCACGGGTGCATAATCATTAACTTGCTTTGGGCCGGTGTGATGAGCCCCCATCAACACATCGCTGGGTTAATGATGAACAACTTCAACTGCAAACTGCATTCGCTGACATGAAATGGAGGGAAAATTTGCATTATTAAACCCTCATGCAGTCTTTTTAAGCGGCTGCATGAAGGGTATTACGTCCCAAAAATGTCCCTTTTCCAATGTGCAACAACTTTTTTCACTTTCAACCCCTCAAAATGTTCAGTGGGAATTGGCCAAGACATCAATAGACATCCTATGCAAAATTTCAGCTTGGTGGAGTTATTTTTCCGAAATGTCCAATTTTGGGATAATTACTGCATGGGGGGTTAAAAAAAACAAAAAAACAGTCTTGCTGATGCACCTTCAGCGGTTTATTAATCGGGACACACACACACACACACACAGAAATACAACATGAACGCGCTCCCAAGCAGCAGCACAGACCAGATTCGAGCTCGTAACTGAACTCACGCGCCATATTCACCGGTGGCCACAAAATGGTAGATGGGCAACGATTCAATCATCGATGATCAGACGAAGCCATAAAATATTGTGGAGAATCCATTTATCATTTGAAGACCTTCATTTAAAAATGGTCTTTGTTTTCTCTTGATGTACGTCCTCCTCCAGAAAAGCAGACTTGCCCTTGGGGGTCCCCATTTGATTTCAAACACAAATTACGATAAGGATGAAGAAAATGAGTGCAAGAAGAAACACTTTGTCCAAAATGAAACCGTTTACATTTAGCCGTTCACAAAAAAAAAAAGTGTGAAGAACCAAAAGTTATCAACAGATGGACAGAATATCCAAAGAATGATTAGCAAGAGAGCGGGTACAACAATAATAATGTGTGGAGGAAATACTCATTAAGAGCTCAATGACATCGAAGTGAACGCGTTGCCACAATTGAGCATTTTGTGGCCACCGATGACTCTTTTGTGGGCCCATTCTGCTTGTTTTGTCGCCACCAAGAGTAGATCGTGCGCAAAACGAACCATTTTCATGGCTGCTAATGAAATGAAATTTCGTGGCCACAACTGAGGAGTTTGTGGCAAACACTTTTTGCGTAAAAAAAATGTCTGGGGCTATTTAGGGGGGGGGGAATGAGAAAAAAAAAAAAAGACATACCGATTATGGGACAAGAAATGTTCCGAACAACTTGGCTATTTTAGGTGGGCTGTGATACAAGAGGAGACCCACCTGCTGCTGAAGGAGAAGTGCACCGCAAAACGTGGCTTCAATGGAGCTGAAACAGATTCATTTTGGGGGTTTCAGCAGGATTTCCAAGCCGTTACGTCATTATTAACAACAATAAAAAACGATTGAAGTGAATACAAAATATAGTGACTGTATTACAAAAAACAAAACAAAAAAAAAGACATTTTGGGGCAGGGGGAGACTTGATTTGATGACGCTTTACGCCAACGCAGCGGGTCGAAGCCTAAAACGCTAACCGGTCTACGCAAATAACGCAGGGCTGACGTGGCGCATGCGCACTTGGCCACCGACTGAATTTCCCCCGAAAACCGAGAGGAATAGGAGAGCGAAAACGAAAATGCAACACGCCGTCTACTTTTCAAATGACACCCGCTTGATGGGATATGACGAAATAAATCTTCATTCTTCCCGTCACGAAGCGTTAGCGGCAGTCACACAATGTACGTAAAAAAAGTGCGTTCCGCTTTCGAAGAACCTGTCAAATAACAGCGGGCATCAATCAAGCATCGCGTACCGTTTGGACTCGGAACCTTCTCTGGAGTACAACAGCGGTCATGTTCTCATTCACCCCTTTTTCGAACTCAATGAAGTCCCCCCCCCCCCAGCCCCTCCTTCGATACACCTGATTCAAATGATCAGCTGATCAGCAAGCTCGGTGGGAGCCAGAGAACGAGCCCGCTCGTTTAAAGAGGGACACATGGAAAACATGCGGGACGGCGACCTTCCGGGACCGGAGTTGCCCACCCTTGCCCTCGTGGAATAGTGAGTGCTCAACACACACACACACACACACACACACACGAGTGTGAGCTTTGGAAAGCGCCCCCCCCCCCCCCCCCCCACCGGAACCTCCGCTGTTTGTCTGCGGTGCTCCTACCCATAATTCATGTGGCCGCTGAAAGTGAGGACGACGGTCAGAAGGTAAGAGAGAGTTCATCAGACGTAGTTGCCCACCCCAAAAAGATAACTGGAAAGCCCCCCACCCCCACCCCTCAGGACACCGTGGCAGCAATGCGAGGGTCAAGCAGGAAACAGGTGCCACACAGGTTTTCATTGTTTCCACGAGAGAAAATACTCAATTCCTCGTCTTTCACACAATTAATGTAATTTGTTTTTTTTTTGGGGGGGGGGGGGTAAAATTGTGGGGCAATTTGGCCTTTTTTTCAGGGAATGTGATGTTTTAGCTCAGAAATCATTTGACCTCAAAAGTGATAAGATTTGTGTTTGATAGAAAAAGAATACCCCCCCCCACCCCCAAAAGAAAAAATGAATCCAATTTTGTTGAAAAAAGAAGACTTCCTCTCCAAAATGGATTTCTCCTCCTAAAAAGAAAAACATGATCTTAATTTAATTTTCTTTTTTAAAAAAATGCACTTTGTTTCAGCGTACCCACCCTTTTTGGAGTCCTTGGAGGGTGTGCTGGAGAGTACTCCTGCTGGGGACTCCCTTGTTCTGCTGGGGGACTTCAATGCACACGTGGGCAACGACAGTGAGACCTGGAGGGGCGTGATTGGGAGGAACGGCCCCCCTGATCTGAACTCGAGTGGTGTTTCGTTATTGGACTTCTGTGCTCGTCACGGATTGTCCATAACGAACACCTTGTTCAAACATAAGGGTGTCCATATGTGCACTTGGCACCAGGACACCCTTGGCCGCAGTTCGATGATTGACTTTGTGGTTGTATCATCGGATTTGCGGCCGCATGTCTTGGACACTCGGGCGAAGAGAGGGGCGGAGCTGTCAACTGATCACCACCTGGTGGTGAGTCGACTCCGATGGTGGGGGAAGATGCCGGTCCGACCTGGCAGACCCAAACGTATTGTGAGGGTTTGTTGGGAGCGTCTGGCGGAATCCCCTGTCAGAAGGAGTTTCAACTCCCACCTCCGACAGAGCTTTTCCCATGTCCTGGGGGAGGCGGGGGACATTGAGTCCGAATGGACCATGTTCCGTGCCTCTATTGTTGAGGCGGCCAATCTGAGTTGTGGCCGTAAGGTGGTTGGTGCCTGTCGTGGCGGCAACCCCGTACTCGCTGGTGGACACCAGCAGTAAGGGATGCCGTCAAGCTGAAGAAGGAGTCCTATCGGGCCTTTATGGCCTGTGGGACACCAGAGGCAGCTGACAGGTATCGACTGGCCAAGCGGAATGCAGCTTCGGTGGTCGTCGAAGCAAAAACTCGGGCATGGGAAGAGTTCGGTGAGGCCATGGAAGCCGACTTCCGGACGGCTTCGAGGAAATTCTGGTCCACCATCCGACGTCTCAGGAGGGGGAAGCAGTGCACCACTAACACTGTGTACAGTGGGGATGGGGCACTGTTGACCTCGACTCGGGACGTTGTGAGCCGGTGGGCGGAGTACTTCGAAGACCTCCTCAACTCCACCAGCACGCCTTCCTTGGAGGAAGCAGAGTCTGGGGACTCTGAGGTGGGCTCTCCTATCTCTGTGGTTGAAGTCACCGATGTGGTTAAAAAGCTCCTCGGTGGCAAGGCCCCAGGGGTGGATGAGATCCGCCCGGAGTTCCTCAAGGCTCTGGATGTTGTGGGGCTGTCCTGGTTGACACGCCTCTGCAACATCGCGTGGTCAGCGGGGAGAGTGCCTCTGGATTGGCAGACCGGGGTGGTGGTCCCTCTTTTTAAAAAGGGGGACCGGAGGGTGTGTTCAAACTACAGAGGGATCACACTCCTCAGCCTTCCTGGTAAGGTCTATTCAGGGGTGCTGGAGAGGAGGGTCCGTCAGGAAGTCGAGCCTCAGATTGAGGAGGAGCAGTGTGGTTTTCGTCCCGGCCGTGGAACAGTGGACCAGCTCTACACCCTTAGCAGGGTCCTCGAGGGTATGTGGGAATTCGCCCAACCGGTCTACATGTGTTTTGTGGACTTGGAGAAGGCGTTTGACCGTGTCCCTCGGGGAGTTCTGTGGGGGGTGCTTCGGGAGTATGGGGTACCGAGCCCATTGATACGGGCTGTTCGGTCCCTATACTGCCGAGGTCAGAGTTTGGTTCGCATTGCCGGCAATAAGTCGGAATCGTTTCCAGTGAGGGTTGGACTCCGCCAAGGCTGCCCTTTGTCGCCGATTCTGTTCATTACCTTTATGGACAGAATTTCTAGGCGCAGCCGAAGCGTTGAGGGGGTCTGTTTTGGTAGCCTCAGTATTGCATCTCTGCTTTTTGCAGATGATGTGGTACTGTTGGCTCCTTCAAACAGGGCTCTCCAACTCTCACTGGAGCGTTTCGCAGCAGAGTGTGAAGCGGTTGGGATGAAAATTAGCACCTCCAAATCTGAAACCATGGTCCTCAGTCGGAAAAGGGTGGAGTGCCCACTCCGGGTCGGGGAGGAGATCTTGCCCCAAGTGGAGGAGTTCAAGTATCTTGGGGTCTTGTTCACGAATGAGGGCAGGAGGGAGCGAGAGATCGACAGGCGGATCGGTGCAGCGTCTGCTGTGATGCGGACGTTGCATCGGTCTGTCGTGGTAAAGAAGGAGCTGAGCCAAAGGGCGAAGCTCTCAATTTACCGGTCGATCTACGTTCCAACCCTCATCTATGGGCACGAGCTATGGGTCGTGACCGAAAGAACGAGATCCCGGATACAAGCGGCCGAAATGAGTTTTCTCCGCAGGGTGTCCGGGCTCTCCCTTAGAGATAAGGTGAGAAGCTCGGTCATCCGGGAGGGGCTCAGAGTCGACCCGCTTCTCCTCCACATCGAGAGGAGCCAGATGAGGTGGCTTGGGCATCTGATTCGGATGCCTCCTGAACGCCTCCCTGGTGAGGTGTTCCGGGCATGTCCCACCGGGAGGAGACCCCGAGGACGACCCAGGACACGCTGGAGAGACTATGTCACCCAGCTGGCCTGGGAACGCCTCGGTATCCCCCGGGGAGAGCTGGAAGAAGTAGCTAGGGAGAGGGAAGTCTGGGCTTCCCTGCTAAAGCTGCTGCCCCCGCGACCCGGCCCCGGATAAGCGGTAGAAGATGGATGGATGGATGGACTTTGTTTCCGGGAACAAATGTTTGTCTCGCAGTCGTTGCTTTCACATCGTTTTTTTGCCTCCCAAGTATAACTTTGTTGACCGCCCCCCCCTCCTCAAAAAAAAAATCACTCAAAAAGTAAGATTGAAAAGCCAGCAAGAAAACGTTCTGTCTTCATGCGATGTTTCTTTTCTTTGAAAATACAGAAGAAATATTCCCATCCGAAAATACACCAACAAAAATGCCATTTTTGTTGAAAAAAAAGATGCAAACCTTTTGATTTGAAAGATATAATTTCTCCATTGGGAGGGGGGGAAAAACATTTTCCCCTAAATAGTCTTGAGTCTTTTGTTGTTTTAAAAATGTGTCCCTTTTGAAAAGAAATATCTTTGGTGTCCACTGAGTCGAGGGTGAAGACGTGGTGTGAATACGCTTGTTGCACGTCGGCGTGACGCACCTTTGTCACTTCTGTCCTCCCCTCCCCCCAAAAAAAGAAGAGAGCGAGACGTGAGATCAAAGCTGGCATTTAATTCAAATAACACAAAGCATCTTTGTCCAGCAAATGAAGCAGCCAATTCTTGACCGTTTTTCCACAAGAGTTGATCACGTTCCTGCCTATAGAGGGCTCCGTCCTTTTAGCATTTACCCACAATGCACTACTGGCGGCCATATTGGAGGGCATATTGTTTATAACAGCGTTATAAACAATATGGCTTGTTTATAACAGCGTTATAAACAATATGCCCTCCAATATGGCCGCCGGTAGTGCATTGTGGGTAAATGCTAAAAGGACGGAGCCCTCTATTTTGCAGCAAAAAGTCCTTTTGCCCCGCTTGGACTTTTTTCAAATGTGTCTTCATGCCAAAGTTCTTTCAAAGAACTTGCGAGGCGCCAGGCCTCTGGCGTGCCCGTTCCGATAAAAAAAAAAAATGCGTGAAAAAAAGCAAACCACATTTCCAAGCGCTCTCGAAGTGAACCGAATAAGGTCCGACTTCAATTCATTCCAAACGTCCTTCAAACGTCCTTCGAAGCACGACGAGTGAACCCTGGCGAGAAAAGCGCCTCAGCTGCTTTTGGGCTTTCCATTGCTTTGAATGCGTCTTGCTCGATGTTGAAATGGGAGCAAAAAAAAAAAAAAAAAGAAAGCCCGATTAAATCGCCAAGCCGAAAATTCATGGTCGCTTCGGGTTCACTCAAAACGTGACACTTTGCTCCTTTCTCTTCCTCAGGACTCTCCAACTCTTCGCAACCTTCCACAAACACTTCCTCTCATCCAACTTTTTCCCGACCTCATCTCCAATGCAAGCTTTCTTTATAGGCAGCGGAAGCCCCTCCCACAAGCATTCCTGTTTTTTTTGTGTTTTTTTTTAGCAGGCCTGCAGAACCGGCGGGTAGGGCTCGGTCAGGACCTTGTAGCGGACCTTGGTGTTGGTGACGGCGCCGTGCTTCTGGCGCAGGTGCAGGCGCAGCTGGCTCTTGTGGCGGAAGCGGAGCTCGCACTTTTCGCACTGCCAACCCAGCCGGAAAAAAAAAAAAATCAACAACCAAAATGAAATGACGCTGATTTCACTCGCCGTTGTTTTTCTCGCTGGCGTTTTTGCAGGCGGGGACTCACCGAGTACGGCTTTTCCCCGGTGTGGATGCGCAGGTGGCTCTTGAGGGTCTGCAGGTGGCGGAAGCGGGTGCCGCAAATGTGACACGGGTACGGCTTCTCGCCCGTGTGGATCAGGATGTGGGCTCGGAGGTGGGCCACCTAAACGGGAAAACGAGGACGCGGACGACTTGTCAAACGCCGCTTCGGCTTTGAAGGCTGCTCGTGCTCAGTCGCGCTTATGTCCTGCTGGTTGATTCATTTTTCATTTGATTTGACTTTTTATTCGGTCTCCCATAGGAGAAACTTAAGCGACAAACACTGTGCGGCACCACAATATCAGTGCTCATTGTCACACACGCACACACACACACACACACACACACACACACACACAAAGACACACGACACACACAAACAAACACACACACACAAAAACACAAACAAACACACACACACACATAAAAACACAAACACACACACATACACACACACACACACACAAACACAAACACGCACACACACAAACAAACACACACACATAAAAAGACAAACAAACACACACACACAAAAACACAAACACATACACACACACACACACACAAAAACACAAACACATACACACACACACACACACAAAAACACAAACACATACACACACACACACACAAAACACACACAAACACATACACACACACACAAAAACACAAACACACACACAAACACAAACACAAAAACACACACACAAACAACACACACACACACAAAAACACAAACACACACACACACACACACAAAAACACAAACACATACACACAAAAACAAACACACACATACAAAAACACACACACACACACACACACACACAAACACACACACACCAAAAAACAAACAAACACACACACGCACACACTTAATCCTCTGCAAAGAATGAGCAATATTAGTGACGTACCGACGAGCCAGAGGCATGCATGCAAAGGCCCACCTGAACGAACCGGGCGCCGCAGGTGTCACAGCGGTACGGCTTCTCGCCCGAGTGGATGCGGGCGTGCGTCTTGAGGTTGGCCGGCCGGTTGAACTGGGCGCCGCACACGTCGCAGCGGTACGGCTTGCCGTCTGCGGGATTTCAGTCGCGGCGTTACGGGAAAGGCGCTTTGAATTGGTGAGCTGGTGGTGTCAGGTGACACACGTCAGGTGACACGCGAGCCTCACCTGAGAGCATCGTTTTGCCTCCGCCGGCGTTGCCCAGGTGAGGCGCGTAGCACTCGCGCTTGAGGGCCTGATGGTGGCGATGAGCGGCAGCTGCGGAAGTTGGAGGCAAAACTGAAAAACTCCTTGGAAGAAAGGAAGGTGAAGGGCGGAAGGAAGTCAGCGGATTTTGAAAGCTTACGTCCGTTCGGCGCCGCCTCCTGCGCGTAGGCGGATGGCCCGAGGGGAGGGGCTCGGCCAGAACCCTCGTAGCAGGAGGCCTGCCCCTGTCTGGCGAGGAGAAGAGACGGTGAGATGGTGAACCTGCGCCCCGAGGGTCGCCCCCCCCCCCGCCCCTGCCCGCTCCTCCGACTCGCCCGGCGGGGCCTCCCACCTATCAATCTGACCGGGCACTTCTCCGGGCCACGCCTGCGCCGCGCCCGCCACGCGCCGCCGTGGCTCCTCCTTCGCCGAGCTCCCAACACACAGAGGGTTGAGGACGATGTACTTGTACTTTTTCCAGTTGCGCGACTTTGGGTCCGGTGCCGCTTGGCCGTCGTCACGCCGAGCCGCTAACACATCCAGACCGTCCCGCTTCTTACAACTCTGCGCCACACGACGGTGTTTGGAGGGGGGGGGTGGAAAAAATCCAAAATCAAAGCAATCTAAACTCACAAACGCTGCTCTCCAAACTAAGTCATCGCAAGTCCAAGAAATCAACACCCACCACGATGAACCCCCCCGACCAAAACAATTCTAAACATCAGCACCCGCTGGGCATTGGCGGTAGCGCCCTTGTGTGGTTCGGGTCCTATTTAACTGACGGCACCTCGCCTTGGTTACCCCGAGTTACAAACTGCCCCGCTATTGTGCGGCGTTCCGCAGGGCTCCATTCTGGGGCCTCTGCTCTTCTCACTGGATCTGCTCCCTTTTGGTTCTGTCCTTCCAGTCACATTGACGTCCCGTTGAGCAAAAAAAAAAAGATGCTTTTTCACGCGAGCTACTTTGATCCTGTCTGGAGGAAATCAAGACCTAGGTGGCGCTGAATTTCCATGAAAAGAAAACAGAAGTGATGGTCGTTTTGGTCCCAGTGGCCAACCTGCTGACTTGGGCCCTCTGGCTCCTTATCTGAAGCCAACAGCTTTTCGTTTCAGCGTTTCGATATAGAAGACGAAATTCCCTTTTGTTTTCGATGTCGGGTTTTCAAGGCAACGTCGGAGTTTCCCATTTGACGCGGTGGGCTTAGGAGAAGCGTCGACCGCATTCCAGCGCTTGATTTCCTCCTTCAACTCACCGCAGGACTGTTGTTGCAGGTTTTGGACTCGGCGGGGGAGCTGGGCTGGCAGCCGCAGCGGGCGGGGCTGCCGGGAGACGGAGGCGGCGAGTCGGGCTCCTTCTTCAGCTCCTCCGAAGCGGGTTTCCGCGGAGGCGCGAGGGGGCCCGCGGGCTCGGCCGGCACCCTGCGGAAAATGGCCGTTGAAGGCGAGAGAGAGAAAAAAAAAATGGCTCCACGGGGGGGGTTCGTACCCGACTCGGCGCGCCGCTTGGGGGCCAGGATTTGGCAGGTCTCCACCTTTGGGGCCCACGAAAGCTGCAGACACCCTGGGGTCCAGCTCCAGTCGCGGGGTGTCTGCTGACCGTCTTTTCCCTGCTCCCCGATTTGAGTTTTGAAAGGGACAGACAGAAACAACCTTAGATGTACAAATCCGATTTTTTAGGTCACGATTCGTTTTTATTTATTTATTTTTTTATTTCATGACTTCTACTGGCCTTCATTTCATCTCATAAATCAAGAAATGCATTGTGGGAAATGTGACGACGTGCAACTTCCTCAATAAATCATGAATGCACTCCTACAGTGTATTTCAACAATAAAATAAGAATTAATTTGGAATTGTATTATACTCCCCCCCCCCTCCCCCCACCCAAATATTAAATTGTTAACCATACAAGTCAAGTTGTGGGTTGGATTGTTCTTCTTCTTATTTTACTTCTTTATTATTTTTCAGGAACTGACCGGTGCAGCCGCATGAAGTCCCGGCAGGTGTCGGCCACGTGGTCCATCTGCAGGTAGGCGGCCACGGCAAGCACGCCGGGGGCGGTGGCGGGCGTCAGTGGGAGGCGGGACGTGTACATGAAGTCCAGCAGGAGGGAGACGCTGCCGGGCTCCAGGTGGCCCGGCAGGGACACGCTCATGTGCTGCTCGGCCCGCGTGGAAAGCGAATAGAAGAACCCGCTGCGGAAAAAAGGACAACCCAGAAAAAAAACAAAAAAACACTCTCAACGTATTGCTTTTGCTGCCACCTTGTGGCACACTGAGGCCAAGGGCCCGTGTTGCGGTGCCTTGACTTTCACGCCACCGCCACTTGTACTTTCCTGTCACGCGGAGCAGCGTCGAACAAAGGAAATCTTGCGGCTGTGAAAGCACCACACGGCACCTCGTGCTAACGTATCATTGAAAAGAGCATTCTGGCGCTAGCGGTTAGCATTGACAGTTGTGGTTTGAGAACCCTTTAAATGAGAAATATTTGAACACACCTTGACAGCCCGCACATGCACGTATTCTTTATCCTCAACGGAAAAGGACTCGGACTTTAGCATCTTCCGCAGTCACTTACGGTCGGAGTCGAAGAAAAAACACGGCAGCAATCCCGCGTGCAGTGAAACTCCTCTACAACGAAATCATGTTTGCAGCAAGACATTTTTTCACAACGGGGGTTTTTCACTGTAGCAAATTTGAAACAGGAAAGGGGGAACGGTGTGAATGCATGAAGATTTTTTCACACTAGGGGGTATTTTCACCCATGTAGATTTCGTTGTAGACGAGTTTCACTGTAGCAAATTTGAAACAGGAAAGTGGGAATGCATGAAGATTAATACATTAATGCATGAAGATTTTTTCACACTAGGGGGTATTTTCACCCATGTAGATTTCGTTGTAGAGGAGTTTCACTGTAGCAAATTTGAAACAGGAAAGTGTGAATGCATGAAGATTTTTTCACACTAGAGGGTATTTTCACCCATGTAGATTTCGTTGTAGAGGAGTTTCACTGTATTAGCGGTTTGGCATTCGCCGATTCGTAGATGTTTTTTTTTTTTTTGTATGACCCTGTTTGTCAGGGGAACCCGCCGTATTATGATGCGCATCTTTTAAAATCCCATGATTTGGACCTTTTTGATTTGTGTCCGGCTGACTATATTTTGCCAGAAGGAGCAGCAGCACAATCAACTGGATTGCGGCATGAAATCATGAGACACAACCCGTTTAATTCCCCCCCCGCGTGACTTTGGCCGCTCCATTGGAAACGGAAGTCGTTTTCCAATCCGCGGACAAAAGTATTCGCAGAGAAGCCGTCCGCCCGATCAGATGGCGGCCATTTTCAAAATGGCGCGTCCCAACCACCGACCGGATTCAGTCGCCGCGTACCTGCAGGCCACCAGCACGGCCGAGTGAGCCCGTAGACGCGCGTCGCCCACCGCCAGGGTGGCGTCCGTCAAGATGCCGCGGTGCCGCAGCTCGTTGAGGTTGAGCAGAACGTCGCTGCAGTGGCGCGTGAACTCCTTCACGTAGCCGGCGGAAGCGCCGGGGCCTTCCGCGACTGACGCCATCGCCTTCCTCGGTGGGAGAGGAGGGGGGGGCACATTTTTTCATGAGGGTTGTTCATTTTCTGCTTCAAACTGTGCAGAATGTTCCAGCGGCAAATCAAACACAGTCAAACCTCGGTTTTCGTCCATAATCCGTTCGAGAAGGCTGTTCGAAAAAACGAAATTGTTCAAAAACCAAAACCACGCTCTTTAAAAAAAAAAAAAAAAAAACTTTATTGAACACATCTGTTCACAATGGAACGCTACCCGAACACCCGGAAGCGTCACTTCCTCGTGTGGAAGGAAGGCGAGAGGAGTCAAATGGTGCATTCAAGTGTGCTCCGTTTGTTCGAGAACCGAAATTTGATCGTCATCCGAGGCATAAAAAACTCGAAATTTTTGGTCGAAAACTGAATTGGACAAGAACCGAGACGTTCGAAAACCCAGGATTGACTGTATAGGGTCAAAACCTCCGTATTTCATGTTTGATCAACACTATGGGGCGGTGTCAAAATATGCAAAGTAGCCTGAAATTTTTTTTCAACCAAAAATTGGCGATCTTGTTGACAAAGCAAAAAGTCCAAACGAGACTAGAATTCATTCATTGGTTCATTTTCCAAACCGCTTAATCCTCACTCGCGTCGCGGGGGGTGCTGGAGCCTGTCCCAGCTGTCTTCTGGCAGTAGGTGGGGGACACCCTGAACCGGTCGCCAGCCAATCGCAGGGCACACAGAGACCAACAAGCATTCACGCCCACACTCGCGACAATTTTGAGCGCCCAATCAGCCTGCCATGCATGTTTTCGAAATGTGGGATGATAAAAGATTGGATTCATTTACTTCCTGTGCGGAGTTTGCATGTTCTCCCCGTGCTTGCGTGGCTTTTCTCCGGGTACACCCGGTTTCCTCCCACATTCCAAAAACATGCATACAAGCCGATCGAACGCTCTCAAAAACGGTCGCTAGGTGCGAGTGTGAGCGCGGACGCTTTTTTCGTCCCATGTGTGCCCTGCGACGGGCCCCGCCTTCTGCCCCCGAAGACGGCCGGCATCGGCTCCGGCACTCCCGCGGACAAAGCGGCTCATTCGAAGCGCTGCTCACGTGCAGCCACACACAAAGTCGTCATGTTGGGAGTCCTTGATTTCAACTCAATTTTGCGGACGAAACGGCTCCCTCTCATTTACAGCACCAACTTCATCCTAAATACCAAACAAACGAATACATCCATCCATAAATCGAGTACTTACTGAAGTGTCCACTTGGCCAGCGAATGAGGACGCACCAGTGTGCCAGCCACATGTGTTAGGCGAGACCAGCTCCCTACTCGTACCTGGAAAAGAGAAATTCAAATGTGACTTTGTGTTTTTTGTCTTGGATTGATTTCTGGACGCCGACTCACCCCGACCAGCGGGGACGAGAACCCGCGTGATCCCGAGCGGACCTTCAAGCCCCTTGTCCTCGGGCTCCTCCGGTCAAACGAGAAAGCGGGGCTGCGCTCGCCTCGACCTGCGTTGGCGCCAAGGGCGTGCGGGCAGGCAACGGGGAGCGGGGGGCCTCTTTATAAGGCCGCCCACCCGCCTTCTCCCACTTCCTTTTTCCTCAATGGCCCACGCGCAGGAAAAAGCCCCGGCGCAGCACTCGGCGCTCCAAGTATTTTTAGTGGGCTCTTGGTTTGTCCAAACTCCCCGCCGCGCCGACTAAAGTCATGGGCCGGAAAAGGCTCGCGGGGGGGGGCCGCTGAAAAACAATTCAAATACAGTAATCCCTCGTTTATCGCGGTTAATGGGGACCAAAACCACCCGCGATAAACGAAAATCCGAGAAGTAGCGACCAATAAACATATTAAAAAAATGCCCCATGTGGACCTTTGCGCTTGAGCAGAGCGCACTAACACACACACACACACACACACACACACATACACACACACACAGACACACACATATACACATATACACACACATACACACACACACACATACACACACACAGACACACACATATACACATTCACACACACACATACACACACACACATATTCCTGTACTTGTGGCACAGTGAGGACCGAATAAAAAGGCACACACACACACACACACACGGGCCAGTGATCCCGCTTGTGCAGCAGACATGTTTATGATTAGTCAATTAAGACAATTAAGGATGAAAGAGAGCTGCTTTTGTTCTTCTCAAGCCTCCTCTCTCTCTCTTTCTCTCAGCAACACACACACACTCACGCACGCACACACACGTGGACCTTCGAGCTTGAACAGAGTGCGCTAGCACGCATCGTAAACAACACTTAGACACTGATTTTTGCGGACTTCCAAAAAAAACTAATGTTTTTTTAAAATATGTTTGAAAAAATCCGCGATGCAACAAAACCGCGATAAACAAACCGCGAAATAGCAAGGGATCACTATAATGTACAAAATAGGAGGACTCTTGGCGAGAAGAAGCGCTACGTGCCCGATCGCAGCGCATTGTGGCAAGCGATATCGCCGCGTGGGCTCCGGGAGGCTTCCGAAAACTGCCGTCGGTTCGCACCCTTGGCCGCTAGGTTGACGTACACCAGTTCAAACTTGAGCGTCGTTGGCCCAGAAATGCCGCCGGTCGCCATGAGGCCGAGTAGAAAAGGGCCGTGGTCTGACGAGTCCCCTTTTTCAAGTTGTTGTTGTTGTGGCAAACGCCGGATGTGGTTTTCTTCAAAAAAAGGACAATCCGGTCTGTGATCAACGCAAAGTCGATGGAAAAATAACAAGACGGCATCTGCGGTGGTACGGGAGTGTGCTGGTTGCCTCGGGCCCAGGTCGCCCCAGGTCACTTTGAGATCCGCCAAAGTAGCCCTCAGTCCTGAAAGGTCCACGCGGGTACGGCAGCGGCCGTTGCCGCCGTCCGAGCGAGGTCGTTTTCAGGGGGCGTCTCTGCTCACTGCGGCAAAGGCTCTGGACCTGCAGGGTGTTGGAAAGCACAAAATGCCACCGTGGGCGCTGGGGAGTCGTTCAAGTGCGACACGTCAACAGAGATGGGCAACGCCACAATGTGTCACAGGTGCCTCAACTCAACGGGGCAGGTAAAGCAGCTTCCGGGGAGGGCGGGCTTTTGATTTTCCCCACCTGGATTTCCCATCTCTGGACATCAAGTAAGAAGCGGCTCGTTTCAGTCGGGGGGGGGGGGGGGGTGCGATGAAGGACCGAGAGGAAGGAAGCCAGACAAGATGAGGGACACCTTCTCCTTGATGGTGAAAAACAACCTTTTTCCCCGCTTTGAGCGAAATGAAGCCGACAGATGTGAAGGAAGCACCCCCCCCCCCCCACTGCATCCCCCTCCCCATCGCAACCCACACGCACGCACTTTTTTTTTTTTTTTAATGCATCCGGCAAAGCTGCTCAGAGACGTGGATGAAAACGCCTGCGCAGGACATCCGTCAATAATAAAGCCGGCAGGAGACGAGGGAGGAGAAAGGCGACGAGGGCCGTCGCAGGGGGGGGGGGTCAACAATCCGTAACCACAACAAATGAAAATGGCGTCACGCCCCCGCCGGGGGTGTCAACCGGGCTCCAACGCAATGATTCTCAAAATGGCACAACGTCGCGCTCATCATCTTACAGTGATCATCTTCTTTAAAAAAAAAATTTTAAAAAAACATCTTGTCTTAGATTTTATTTCACCAGCTTCCTAGTACAGTGAAACTCCTCTACAACGAAATCGCGTTTGCAGCAAGAAATTTTTCACAACAGGAGTTTTTTCACTGTAGCAAATTTGAAACAGGAAAGTGGGAATGATGTGAATTTTTTTCACACTAGGGGGTATTTTCACCCATGTAGATTTCGTTGTAGAGGAGTTTCACTGTACTAGGAAGCTGGTGAAAGGCAATCCCACTGAAACAAAATGCCAATACAGTCAAACCTCGGTTTTCGAATATCTCTTTTCTCGACCAAATCGTTTTTTTCGACCACAAATTTTTTATGCCTCAGATGACGACCGAAAATCGATTCTCGAACAAACTGAGCGCACTTGAATGCACCACTTGACTCCTCTTGCCTTCCTTCCTTACACGAGGAAGTGACACTTCCTCAGTAGCGTTCCATTGTGAGCAGACGTGTTCAATAAAGATTTTTTTTTTTTTTTAAGAGCCTGGTTTGGGTTTTCGAACAATTTCGTTTTTTGAACAGCCTTCTGGAACGGATGATGGTCAAAAAACGAGCTATGACTGTATTCTCCATTGACATGTTGCAAAATAAGCAGAGAAATGAGCGTATTTCACTGCACCTCTGTTGGAATTTACTGTGCAACCAAACACACAACATGAGTGAATGACACACACACACACACACACACACACACACAGATTTGATATTGAAATGCAAGTCATCGTTGATTTTAGCGAGGCGGCCAATGCCAACGCCAAAGTGAGGGTCAAATCTCACGGACAGGCTAATCGAAAGACGCGGCGCTATTCTTTCAAAGCAACGTCTATTCACACGCAGACGCCGCGACAATGCACACGCGGCGAGGTGAGATCGGAACGGCGCTGTGAAAAAGCAGTTCTAGTCATGGCGCTCAAGGACAACTTCCTCCTCCGATTCCTTCTTGTCTGGATGCGAGTGCTTTTGCTTTCCGGTTCTGCTCGAAGCGGTCTTCCTTTGGACAGGAAATGGCCTTTTCGCTTTAGCCGAGGTCTTTCCACGAAAATGAATCGGACTCGACGATTCAAAAGGGGTCTGGGATCGCTTTCGTGACCGACTGGAGCGTGGTTGGAAAAGCTTTGCGAGTGGCCCTTTCAAGGCTTCCATTTTTCGGAGTCCGGCGGAAACGTTTGGACAGCCCCAACGCGACCCACTTAGCGGTCGAAACGTTTCTTTTCTTTTGAACGAACCCAAGGCGCTGCGGCGCGTCCTACGGCAATTCGGTCGTCCAAGGCGAGCGCACGAAGGAAGGAAAACGGAGGCGGTCTGGGCCGCTTCCGGGCATTGTGACAACGGCGGAAGAGTGCGACGGGGGGCTGCCCCGAGGAAAAAGGGAAACCCTTTACCAAACGCTGCGGAAGCCATCCGGGGCTGCCCCCGTTGGCAAAGCTTCGGGGGGGGGGGAGACTTCCCGGCCGCCCCGTGTGGCTCGGCGTTGACCCCCGATCCCTCCGGCCGCTGCCACCCTGTTGACAAAAACCAAGACGCGCTGCGATCTGCCGCCGGCGTGGACGGAAACGGGCCGAGCGGCGAGCGGAAAAAAAGTTGCGGGTGGTCGAGGTGAGCCATCGGGACTTTCTCCAACAGACCCGACTGCTCTGCGAAGAGCATCTGGCTGGCTGCGTTTTTCAGCGAGGCGACGCCAAAGCACCTTCTGCTCGCGCGAGGACAGCGCGGCTTCTTCGGACCCGACGCGACATTCTTCCTCAAAAATATCGATCAAACAGATATGAATACAGTCAAACCTCGGTTTTCGTACTTAATCCATTCCAGAAGACTGTTCGAAAACCGAATTGTTTGAAAACCAAAACCATGTTTCCCATTGGAATCAATGTAAAAAAATTTAATCCGTTCCAAGTCAAGAAAACAACTTTTTTAAATCACTTTTTTTTTTACAATTTCACACCATAAACTGTACAAATGTAATAGGAGAGCAGGTCATATGTAAAATACTGTACAAACAAACTGTAATATGTTTTATTTTCACCAATTTTAACATGAACATAATAACATAAAAATTGAAGGAACATCTCTGTCCTCTATCTGTCGTGGGGCGTGCGCCTCTCCCAGTTGTCATCAGGCAGTAGGCGGGGCATTTCGGCATCCCGAACTCCTTCGCCAACACAGACACCCGCACACCTGACTCATATTTTGCGATCAAATCTTTCTTAAAAATGCGATCGTTTTGCGCACTATTTTTCTCTTTTCTTCAGCAGGTTCACCACTTCCACTTGCTTTCTTTGGTGCCATGATTAGGGGCTGATACACGATGCAATTCCATCCTGTGGTCTTGGGGCCCCCTGGCTCCTTATCACCTGAGCAGCGTCCAACTTGGGTCTGAAACTGGACCGCCATTTGAAATTGGAGCGGCAAATTGGTGCTGTGGTGAAAACTTATGTATGCAGAAGATGCATATACGCAACTTGTCTTTATATTGCATTCTATACTGTGCACAGTTCTTTTTCTGAAACATTGATTTATTTTGTGCATGCGAGACTGTTTTTTTTCTTTTCTAACCCCACCCCAATGTTGCTGCTGTTGACTGCAAATATCCCCAGTGTGGGACAAATAAAAGTGATCTTATCTTAAATCCAGCTTCTTTCAGTTGGAGATACTGTACAGCCGTTCATGATCATCTCGGCCGAACGACTGGAACGCACTTGACTTGGGAGACAGCCAATCCTCCATCAAGTGTCTCCAGTGGGTCCAGAATGCCGCCGCTTGACAGGTACTCGTATAAAAGATGGAACAGAAAACTCCGACTCTGGCATCCCTTCTGTGGCTCATTTTGAAGATCCTGTTAGTTGTTCTTCAACCTTGAAACGGCCTGGCCCCACCTGACCTGTCAAAGCTCCAAGCTGGTGCTTCAGGTCTGCGGATGGGACACTAGTTGAGGTACCGAGAACCAGGGCTCAGAGGGTTGTGGCTCGCTCTCTGAGGAATGACTTCCCGCTGAGCGTTAGGCAAGCCCCCTCACTGCCCCCTCTTTGTTTTTTTTTCATTGACTGATTTCTTGTTTGTTGTTGTATGAATTATTTTTGCTCCCTGTACAGTCTTCTGTATACAGTTTGAAATACACTCGAGTTGAGTTGGGAATTCATCCTCAAAAGGAACAATAAACACGACCTTTTATTTTGAAAACAACTTTTTTCCCCCCCACGAAAATAGAACGCTTTATTTGCGCCCCCTCCCCTTCACGGCGTGACCCTTCTTGTGTTCCGTTTCAGTCAGTCGTCCCTTCGTCCAAGATTTGATTTTCGGAGTTTTCGCCCGTCGCGCGGCTGTCGGCGCGCAGTCGCTGACGTCACACGCGCGAGCGGCGTCGTTTTGGTGTCCGTCCTGCGGATTAAAACAAAAACAAAAAAAACAAAAGTGTCCGACTACGCGTGTGGCCCCCGTTCCGTCCAAGAAGAAGGAAGAGGGCCTCCCTTGCCTTCCCTTGGGGTTTGCCTCCGGATCCGAGGCGAAAGGAGGTCAACGACGCTCGCTAGCCCACCAAAAAAGAGGAGAAGCTTCGATCCGCTCGCGAGCTTTCATGGAAACCGGGCGCCGGGCTGCTGCTGCCGCCGCTGCCGCCGTTGCCGCCGTTGCCCATCGCCGTTTGTGGTGGTAAGCGGCCGTTCTGTCGTCCCTTGTTTGATTGTTTGAGTTGAATTTGCTCGCGTGTTGTCAAGTTAGCCCGCAGGCAACGTCGACATCATCATGTTTGTTTGGGTTTGTTGTTGTTGTTGTTATTTTTTTGTGACTCACAAAAGAATGGAGTCACATGATTTTTGTTTACTTGGGCCGATTTAAATGCTGCTGTTACCTTTCGACTGTTTGGACAACGTATCAGGCGAGTAAAACATGCTAAGCGGAGCGAGCTACAAGCTGTTAGCCGAAAAGCCTTCAAAATAAAGGCGTAGGCTGAATTTACTTCCAGTCTGAGGGTCCTTTTTTTATACTTTCCAACACGACGTAGACAACTAGCTGACGGATCTTGCTTCGCGTTTCATCTCGGTTGAATTTTATGCGTGCGCGTTCCCTTTTCCGTGTCATGGAATTTGACTTTGAAAGAAACGGAAGAATCGTCGGCTTCCCGTTGTCACCCACCATTCATTCGTCGTGTGTTTTCATTTGGAATTCTGTTTTGTTTCTCCCGGTACGACAATCGACAGCGGATACTCTTTAGCAACGCCTTCGTGGGGCAGAGCTAAAATAAAAGCAAATACAAATCAAGAAAACCATTCAAGTGACACTATATCTGTATATCTGTACAAATACAGTGAAACTCCTCTACAACGAAATCATGTTGGCATCAAGAAATTTTTCACAACAGAGGGTTTTTCACTGTAGCAAATTTGATCTCCGATGTAAACACACACACACACACCATAATTATGATCCGATGGTGCGCAACGTCATCGCAAAAAGAGACGTTCTTCCCAATGACAATTTGAGCCCGTTTGTATTGTTAATCCAGTGTTGAAAGTTTCGACACTGACAGTTGAAGTCGTGGCTTTGTTGTTGGTGGGTTTTTTTTTGGGGGGGGGGGGGGCAACGCCATCGCCATAATCCTCTTAGCCATGAGGATTTATGACGGCTCGGTGGCCCCAATTCTCCCCTGATGAGTGTGAGCGACGGATGAATTCCCACCACTGCTCTTGAATCCAAAAGCCAGCAAATGGTCGTCCGAGGTTGGGATTTGTTTGGAGTCCAGGTGCTAACGTGACACAACATTTCCTATTTTGCAAACACTCGCTCTGCCGGCGTCAACAGCCAAAGACAATAAGCATTGTGGGTGGCGAGGGTGCGAGCTTCGCAGCTGCCTGCGCACCACCAATGTTATCGGGGGGGGGGTCGGTGGGGGGGGGGGCGGGCTGGAAATCCCCAAACCTTTCCGACTGGCTTCTGCCTTCCTGCTCCCAAAGTCCATTGTTTGAGCTGTCGTTGCCACGGGAAACCCAAAGCCCCCCCCCCCCCCGCTCCCCCCCCACATACACACACACTTAACAAAACCAAAGAGCCATGTGTCCCTTCCGCTGGACTCATTGCCCCCCCCCCGCCCCGTGTCACTCCTCAGAATCCCGCCATGTCCGGTCCTACCTGGCTGCCACCGGGGGCTCTGGATAGCCCCGAGCGGGCCGTCCCTCAGATGTCTCGCCCCGCCGGCTCGCCCGTCTACCGCGCCCCCAACAAGAAGGCCGCGCCCGACTTCCGGCCCAAATACAACCCTTACGACCACAATGGAGCGGCGGCCGGAGGGATAGCCATGAGGTACATGGCAACCGGGCCCACAGGTAAGATTTTTTTTTTTTTTTTGGGGGGGGGGGGGGGTGGTCTTTGCAATGAACCTGAAATACTGGTCAACTGGATTTGCCAATGTTCTGTTAGGCACGATAAAATGGGGCAGCATAAAACGTTGAATTCAGAGGGGGCGGGGGGGGTTTATTCCTTTTGGATGCTACCACTAGAGGGAGCCCCATACCAGCGCTTTGCTCCATTAAGTCGATTCTAACGTCACTTCCGGTCGTTCTACAAAAACAATATCCACCATTAAAAAACAAAACAAAACCGTTTTCTTCAAATGAGTTTGCACAATGCGCAGGTTGGACAGCAGCCCCCCCCCCCCCCCCCGCCCCCCCAAAAATGACAATTGCCATGACGGCACTTTGTGTCGTTTTATGATGTTTCCCTTTTGAGTGCTACCTTGCAAAGTTGTTCAAATGAGATCATTGGAATATTTTGTTTTTTCCTCTCAAATGAATTTTGAACCCGTTCCTTGTCTTGTTACGTGTTGACCCGGTGGAGAAACGGTTCGATTGACCGTACGGTTAAGTCGATTCTAACGCTGCGGCTTGGACACGGCGCCCGGCGCTTTGCAAATGTTTCTTTGACTCCGAGGCGTGATGTCAACCGGGCCACAAATCCTGTTGCGGGCACTTGAAAAAGTAAGCATCCTCTGTCCCGGCTTGTCTTTTGCGGCAAAGGTGGTCCCGTTCATCACTCGCCCGGCCGTCACTACTCCCCGCCTCCGCAAGACGAGCGCAAGCGGGGCGCCCACGGGGACGGCGGCTACGAGCCGATCGTAGGTGCCTCGTCGACGTCGCCCGCAAACCCCCCCCCCCTTTTTTTTTTTTTTTTTTTCCTTTTTATCAATCGGCCGAACGTGCTCTCCATTCGGCAGCGTGGCCCCGACATCGCCGCCGGCGGGGGCCATCACTCCAAGATCGACGCCGACATCGACTCGCTCACCGCCATGCTGGCCGACCTGGACGGCCACCCGCAGGACTCGGCCGCGCAGGTACGCCGCCGGCCGCGCTTTGTCCAAAATGTCGGAGCCGTAGCGTATCGCCAGGAATGAATTGAGCGCCTGCTTTGATTTCCGCAGCTGTACGACAACGTGCCTTACAACAAATACATGTCGGCGGACGGCTACGACGCGGCGGCGGCGCCCCGGAGCCGGCCCGACGCGGGTTACCCTCCTCACCCCCAGAGCCAGTACCGACCGCCGTCCCCTTACTCCGGCGAGCGCCGCGCTTGCCCGTACGCCGCGTCGCAGCAGCAGCAGCAGCCGCAGTACCCGCAGTACCCGCAGCCCGTGCCGGCGTCCTACGCCACCGCCTCCACCCCCACCGGGCCCAGGTTCAGCGTGCAGGTCAAGACCGCCCAGCCCGTCACCTACTCGCAGACGGGGAGGCGGGCCGAGCAGGCCTACGCGCCGCCGGCGCCGCCTCGCCGGCACGCGCCGCGGGATTGCTACGCGCCGCGCGCCGCCTCGCCGCTTGAGGAGATGCAGAGGGGGCGAGGGGCCCCGGGGGCCTCGTCCAAAAGAGGGACGGAAAATCCTCAAATGGGAGCGCCGCTAAGTCCTGCTTACCCGTCCGGCAAGGTGGGTGGGGGGGGGGGGCCGCACATTTGCCATCCAAAAAAATCGATTCCAAAGTCGGATTTTTTCGTTTCATCTAAGAATTGATTTATTATCTGTTGTCAATGAAAAAAAAAAAAAGGTCGATTTGTCTCATTTGCAATCAATGGATGACCAAAAAAAAGTGTCATTTTCGAACACCTTGAAGCGGATCGACTGCGCTTTTTGTTTTGGACAAATTCATTTTTGAACAATCGAAAAGATGAGCGCAGTCACAAAGTCGCTGACATTGAGCGTTTCTTTTTGGCCATTTGATTGCATGTGTCGGATTTCTGCCTTTTTGGCAGCACGCGGCAGCGCCGCCGACCCGCCCGGAAGAGGAGTTGGATCGCCTCACCAAGAAGCTGGTCTACGACATGAACCACCCGCCAGTCCAGGACTATTTCGGTACGCCCCGTCGGAGCGCCCCGCCCGCCCGGAGGAGGAGGAGCGTCCGTCCGTAAGCTTTTGGCTTCTTCTCGCCCCCCCCCCCCCCCTGGCAGGCCGCTGCGCCGGCTGCGGCGACGAGGTGGTGGGCGACGGCAGCGGCTGCGTCGCCATGGAGCAGGTGTTCCACGTGGAGTGCTTCACCTGCGTGGCCTGCCGCGGCCGCCTCCGAGGGCGGCCCTTCTACGCCCTGGACAAGAAGAGCTACTGCGAGGCTTGCTACATTGTGAGGGCAACCGGCGCCGCTTCCGGCCCTCGAACGCCATTGCCATCCGCAAAACTCGGCCCCCGCCGCCGTGAAAAAAAACAAACCGCCGCTGTCTCTTGCGTGGAAATTTTGGTGTGTTTTAGAATTCACTGTCAAGGCTTTTTTTTTGGTTTTTTTTTTGGGTTTCCCCAGAGTACCCTGGAGCAGTGTTCCAAGTGCCGCAAGCCCATTTTGGACCGCATCCTGCGCGCCATGGGGAAGGCGTACCACCCTCGCTGTTTTACCTGCGTGGTGTGTAACGGCTGCTTGGACGGCGTGCCCTTCACGGTGGACGCCACCTCGCAGATACACTGCATCGACGACTTCCACAGGTACGGGCGCAAAACAAAGGGGGGGGGGGCCCGCTTTTTGGCTAACCGAGCGGCGCTAACCGAGCCACGCCCCCCCCCCCCCCCAAAACAGGAAGTATGCGCCTCGCTGCTCCGTGTGCGGCGAGCCCATCATGCCCGACGCGGGTCGGGAGGAGACGGTCAGGATCGTGGCGCTGGACCGAAGCTTTCACGTCAACTGTTACGTCTGCGAGGTGAGTCGCGTGCGGCAACTCGTCCGGTCGGTCCGCCCGCGACTTGATTTTGGGCACGGAAAAGTCGGCGAGAGCTTCCCGGCTGCCTTTCTTACCTGTAAGGGGTGCCGATCTACCCAAAGAATGGATCTTAGTCATCCCCCTGCGATGAAGAATTGCTAGTTCCGCCTCTCCTTTTTGACCGGCGTTGACGAACCGAATGCTGAATCGTAGCTCGCCATCGAGGACTAGCTAGCTGCGGCGCGCAGCAGCGCTTATGCAATTCACTGGACACAAATACAGTGAAACTCCTCTACAACAAAATCATGTTGGCAGCCAGAAATCTTTCACAACAGGGGGTATTTTGGCCCATGTAGGTTTCATCGTAGAGGAGTTTCACTGTAGAAAAACACGGGAACGAAAGGTATCCCGGAAGGCGGGGCGGAGCGTGGCTTGCGCGGGCGGGCTGACTGTCATCCCCTCCCTTGGGCAGGAATGCGGCCTCCTGCTGTCCTCGGAGGGCGAGGGGCGCGGCTGCTACCCGCTGGACGGCCACATCCTGTGCAAGGGCTGCAGCGCCCGGCGGATCCAGGACCTCTCGGCCAAAATCTCCACCGACTGCTGATGACAGACGCGCGCTGTGGGACACCTTTTTTTTTTTTTTTGTTTGGCATCACACAGCTTTCACAGTGTTTAGCGTCCTTTTGTCTTTTATTTGCTAATCTGCGTGTTGTGTTACTGATCCAAATGAGTGAAGTAGCCTTCGTCACCTTTTGGTACAGATTTTTCTCCTGGTACTTGCACACTCATTTCAAACGGAAGGATGACAGGGGAAAAAAAAAAAAAAAAAATCCCTAACTGCCTCAAAACACAATAACTGTGACTGCTACATTTGGACAGGCTGTGTCGTAGCCTGGTAGAAGTGTAGCTAAAAGGAATGTAGTATTTAACATTGGTTTGAGAAGTTGTAGCCGCAATGAATGTGGGGGGGGGGGGTGTCTCTTTTTGGAGCGTTACTCACAACGATGCAATGAAGTCGACAGTTGGGTAGGAATAGAGGCGCCATTTTGTTCCTGCGCACAGAGCCCCGGACGTGACGCGGCAGCGTGCCACCGGGGCCGCAAATGTGGCCGGACAAAACGCCACATTCGGCCAAGCAGTACGTGTTTGCAAAATTGTCATTTGTGGACATGAAATTCTCAGTTCCGCCAACGACAAAAGCCGTGCGCCGAATCCGTATTTTGACTCCGAAACAGAAACAATGTGCACGAAACACTCATTTGTTGCGCCCTAACCGGAAAGCGTGGACACAAAACTTGCTGCCAAATGCAAAATACTCAAGTTATGACGATGATATATTGGAACGCGACTGCCCATCCGTTGCACCTCGGGGACGAAATATTGATCGAAGTGGATCAGAGGCGATGGCTCCAAGACTGCAAGGGAAGCTCAGCGTCCTCAGGCCTAAAATGTCCAAAAATAAGTCCGCAAATATATGTGTGTACGGTGAGCCCTCGCTATTTCGCGGTTCGTTTATCGCGGCTTCGGTGCAGCGCGGATTTTTTCAAACATATTCATTAAAAAAAAATATATATATTTTTTTTTTGGGGAGTCCACAAAAATCAGTGTCTGAGTGTTGTTTACTATGCATGCTACTGTGTGCACACTCTGCTCAAGCTCAAAGATCCACGTGGGGCAATTTTTTTTAAATACAGTATGTTAATTGGTCGCTACTTCGCGGATTTTCGTTTATCGCGGGTGGTTTTGGTCCCCATTCACCGCGATAAACGAGGGATTACTGTACATACAATTGGCTCCGTCTCTGGGAGTCTATGGACAGTGGGCGTTTATCGGCTGGCCAGGAAAGCTCAGCTTTTCTGCATTATGATTGGCCGATCTGTCACTGAGGCTGAAATCTCTCCTTGATTGACAGCGAAATGAGCCAATCCCCGATTTTTTTTTTTGTGTCGGCATCCGTGGGAGCAATTTTCAATTCTTATTCAGTCCTGAGTTGAACTGGAGCCTTCTTCTCATCATCTTAGCGACACTCTCTTTGTTGAAAACGACTAGCGACAAATTAATCTTTGATTTCTGGTTGGTTTATATTGTAGTTGCTTGTGTTCGCAGACTGACCGATATCACCGCAGTTTCCAAGAGTATAATTCACGTTCAAAGTAAACGGACACTTTTTATGATGTAGGCCGAAATTGAGCTGCCCCCTGGTGATGGCAAAATGAAGCCCCTGCAGGGAAATACGTGATACACACGCAGGGGCTTCGAGATGATTCATTTCCTCGACCGCGCCATCATGTGGACAGAAAAGTGTATAACAGGCTTGGTGCATGCAATAAAATGGCGGCGTCCAAATCATGCTCTGAATACGAAAACAACAAAAAAAACATTTGTAGAGTGTTTTGACACGAACTGTTCTGTGTGACTTTTGTCAATGTTTGTGCTTATGCAACAAGTGAAAATGTGAAATAAGGAGGTCAAATAAAGTGCCTATTTATTTTTATTTCAAAATACCATTTTTTCCCAAAGTTTTTGGACGCGGGCGTGTTCTTTTGCAGAGAATTTCACCAATCGAATCGTCTCCTGAATCACTCACGTGGTGGTACTTCCGCTTCACGGGGCTTCTAACGTCATCGCGTACGTCATCAACACGCACATCGACTTGCCGTTCATGCAACTGCGAAGGTACAGCTAAGTTCCATCTCCACAAATCCAGATGTACTAGAGGAATTCAAAAGCTCTTTTTTGTCATTTTTCAAGCAGAAACCAAGCAGTCTCTGAGTTCTATGAAGGATTCCAAAAAGAAGAAAGCTGTTAAGACTCTGGCTATATGCTCCTTATTTGACATTTTGGTTTAAAAATCCCCTGGCTTCTGTTTTTGTTTCAATGTTTGTATTAAGAACGCGTTCGTTTTGTTTTCTGTTTACTGAGAATTGTATTGTGACTTGTTCAATAAAGATTGTTTAAAAAAAAAAAAAAAACTTTGAAGGTACAATATTGGGTACTGGCGGTGGTGGCCACTGAATTGGAATTATTATCTGCGCTCCAAAAATGATTTTAGGTGAAAATTTGATCGCAAGGACCAAAACGACAGTGCATATAACCGTATATTTCAATTTTTTTTTTTTAAGGCGCCCAAACGCGCAAGTTGCCGGCTACCATGAGTGCCACCTAATCTGGACAATTTTTGTGGAGTTGACAGACACACTGATGGACAACAAAACATTTTGGAC
>CM031695.1:33579232-33834700 GCA_018466805.1 Hippocampus abdominalis
AAAGAAGACAACGGATAGAGGTCGGATGACTTTTGTCCTTGTTGGACAACATCGGGACAATATCGGCAGCGCTTCGCCTTTTCCCACCACCACATTTGCCGCGTCCGACAGCCTGCTTCCAAAATGGACCGAGTTCAAATCCAAACTGTTCACACGGTGCCCCGTCTTGACAATGGCTGTCCTGTCTTGGAGATCAGTGCGGGGAAGGTGAACTTGAGTCGACCTTTCAGCCATCTGTTTTTTTATGGGGGGGGGTTCTTTCTTTTACGCCCTGGCATTTGAACCCAGGTATTGCTGTTTGGCTGCGGACAAATAAAACAAAAGAAAGAAAAGTACATGTTGTCAAATGTCATTTTTAAGATGATATCCTTTTTTTTTGGGGGGGGGGGGTTGCGGGCCGATGGAAAATGGATGGGGGGCCACAAACGGCCCCCGAGCCACCGTTTGGACACCTACGGTATCACGAGACAGAACGTAGCCGTGATAACGTAGGAGGAATAGCCTGCACGGTTGTCTCGTCGTTGCGGACGGCACGAATGGACGCAATGTGCACGAGCAAACGTGAAGACGGCTTCGCTGTTGAAGACGGCCGACCGCCGCGATTCGCTCGCAAGGCTTCGGGGCCCCGAGGGACACGTGTCCACGTCCGCTTGATGCACATTGAAATGCTTGCTCAAACAAACTTATGACGACACATTTATTATCTGTAAAACATCAATCATATGTTTTACACAAAATATGGGCGCGGGGGGGGGGGGGCAGCGAATGGGTCGACTGCCGTCAAAGGAAACGTTGTCTCAGTGTTGTTTCTTGGCGGTGCTGCTCCAACGGCGGCCGCAAGATGGCGTCACAAGATGCCACCTTCAGGGGGCGTGGCCTTCCACGGCCATGCGGGACAGCTGGATGCTGTCGTAGAGCGTCTGCACGGGGCCCGCCGGCGTCACCTCGCAAATGTCCGCGTAGACCGTCGCCTCCTCGCGCGTCCTGCCTGGGTCGTCGCCAACAGGAAGGGAAGAAAAATCAAAACCCGCCCACCAGATTTACCGCCACCGACACTCAAACACGCGCCCGCACACACACAAAATCTCTGGCACCTGCGCAAACCCTTCACACAGTCTCACACCAGCCAAAAATGTCACATGGCAAAATCGCACCTGTGACAGAAAACCCTCAAACACACTCAAAAACCTTTCACATTACAAAAAAAAAAAAAAAAAAAAAAAAAAATCGCATACAGTAATCCCTCGTTTATCGCGGTAAATGGGGACCAAAACCACCCGCGATAGATGAAAATCCGCGAAGTAGCGACCAATAAACATGTAAAAAAAAAAATTTTTTTTTTTTTACATGTTAATTGGTCGTTAATTGTTTTTTTAGGAAATAGTTTGAAAATATCCGCGATGCACCGAAGCCGTGATAAACGAACCGCGAAATAGCGAGGGATCACTGTACACCTAAAACCTTCTCCCCCAGTAAAAAAGAAAAACAACAACCTTCTACTTGGCAAAATCCCTCTCTCACTCGCATAAAAGTTTTGGTTCTTCCCCAAAAACCCGATGACGAAAACAAACAAAACTCATCAGAATGCCCAAATCTTCTCACTCACACACACACACACACACAGAAATTCTGTTCTTCACCAAAAATGAAAAAAAAAAGTCCTTTTTTGTCCAAGTTTGTGAGTGCGAAAATGTTGACATGAGAGGAATTTTGTGGCGTGATTTGTTTTGGGCTCGGGAAACACGTCTCACTTGCTCTGCGGCGGAAGACGGCCGCCAAGATGCCGGCAGCCATGACCAGGAGACCGAAGGTTCCCGCCGCCACGCCGACTGCAAAGCTCGACGGGTCTAAAACGATGACATCATCTCCGTGAATGACGCTCGGTGGGGAGGGGGGGGGGGGGGGGGGGGGGACGGGACGACGACAACACCGGACGGCTCGGTCACCTCTCGCCAGCGTGCCATAGGCGGTGTCGTTAGCGCAGGACGCGGAGGCGGAGACGGACTTGGCGCTCACGGCGTTGAAGACGGTGCACGTGACCTCGGCGGCGTCCGGCGGCGACACGCTGAGCCAATGCCACGCGCCGCCGCTCAGGTTCCGGTTGCCCACGCGCCACTCGTACTGCACGGGCCCGCCGGCGGCCGAGGCGCTGCAGTGGAACAGGACGCTGCAGGAGCCGTTGGCGGCGCGCCGGCTGGCGTTGACGCTCACCACGGGTTGCGCGACGATGGCATCTACGGGAGACACGGCGTGACGTCGGAACCCCGGTTTTTGCTCTCCGCCGCGTCTCGTTCCGCTTTTGGTCAAAGTGCAACAGCGTGAGTGTCGTCGTTTGACATTTGGCGGCGTCCGATCAAATCGGGCATCGCGGCACCTCGACGTTGTTGATCGGACGGAACTGAAGTGAGTCGTCTTCGCGTGCACCCGATGGACAGTGAGCCGTCGCTATTTCGCGGTTTGTTTATCGCGGCTTTGGTGCATCGCCGAATTTTTTCAAACCTATTCATTACAAATTTTTTTCTTCTTTTTTTAAAGTCCGCAAAAATCAGTGTCTAAGTGTTGTTTACCATGTGTGCTTGTGTGTGCGCGCGTGCATGTGTGTGTGTGTGTGTGTGTGTCTTTGTGTGTGTATGCGCCTGTGTGTGTGTGTGTGTGTGTGCGTGTGTGTGTGTCTTTGTGTGTGTGTGTGTGTGTGTGTATGCGCCTGTGTGTGTGTGTGTGTGTGTCTTTGTGTGTGTGTGTGTGTGTGTATGCGCCTGTGTGTGTGTGTGTGTGTCTTTGTGTGTGTGTGTGTATGCGCCTGTGTGTGTGTCTTTGTGTGTGTGCGCGAGTGTGTGTGTGTGTCTGTGTGTGTGTGCGCGAGTGTGTGTGTGTGTGTGTGCGTGTGTGTGTGTGTGTGTGCGTGAGTGTGTGTGTGTGTGTCTGTGTGTGTGTGTGTGTGTGTGTCTTTGTGTGTACGTGTGTGTGTGTGCGCCTGTGTGTGTGTGTCTGTGTGTGTGTGTGTGTCTTTGTGTGTGTGCGCAAGTGTGTGTGTGTGTCTGTGTGTGTGTGCGCGAGTGTGTGTGTGTGTGTGTGCGCGAGTGTGTGTGTGTGTCTGTGTGTGTGTGTGCGCGAGTGTGTGTGTGTGTGTCTGTGTGTGTGTGTGCGAGTGTGTGTGTGTGTGTGCGCGAGTGTGTGTGTGTGTGTGTGTGTGTGTGTGTGTGCGTGTGTGTGTGTGTGTGTGTGCGTGAGTGTGTGTGTGTGTGTCTGTGTGTGTGTGTGTGTGTATGCGCCTGTGTGTGTGTGTGCGTGTGCGCGAGTGTGTGTGTGTGTGTGTGTGTGTGCGCGAGTGTGTGTGTGTGTGTGTGTGTGTGTGTGTGCGCGAGTGTGTGTGTGTGTGTGTCTGTGTGTGTGTGTGCGCGAGTGTGTGTGTGTGCGCGAGTGTGTGTGTGTGTCTGTGCGTGTGTGTGTGTGTGTGTGTGTGTGTGTGTGTGCGCGAGTGTGTGTGTGTGTGTCTGTGTGTGTGTGTGTGTATGCGCCTGTGTGTGTGTCTTTGTGTGTACGTGTGTGTGTATGCGCCTGTGTGTGTGTGTCTGTGTGTGTGTGTGCGCGAGTGTGTGTGTGTGTGCGAGTGTGTGTGTGTGTCTGTGCGTGTGTGTGTGTGTGTGTTAGTGCGCTCTGCTCGAAGGCCCATACTATATATCTCTCTCTATATATGTGTTAATTGGTCGCTACTTGTCGGATTTTCGTTCATCTGGGCGGTTTTGGTTCCCATTCACCGCGCTAAACGAGGGATGAGTGTCCTCGCCGAGTGCAACTTTGAGCGTGTCTCGTGTGTCGGCGTTACCGTGAACTCGCAGCGTGACTTCCACCGTCTCCCGCTGGCTGTCGTTGACGGCCGACACGAAGCTGTAGACGCCCGAGTCCTCCGGAGTGACGGCCCCCAGCGTCAGGCTGAAGTTTCGGCGGTCCAGTCGCAGCCTGCCAGCGAAGCGGCCCGACCCCCAAGCGCCGTCTCGGTCGTCGGCGCCCGCCACTTTCTTGCCTTCGTAGTTCCAGCGTGCAAAAGTGACGTCTCGGCCCGGCAAGCACGACGGCAGCTCCACCGCGTCGCCGGCTCGTCGATGGAGGACCCGTTGGCATCCCGGCGCTTCTGGAAAAGGGGCGACGATACCGAGGAAAGTCTCGTCAAGGCGGCAAAGTCGGCTTTGCGAGCGACGGCCGACTCGGACGCGCTCGGCTATGCCGCGAGTTTGCAGGAGAGGCCCGCTAAACGCTGCTTACTGCTTTCGGCTTCTCGCTTGGCAATGGCGCCGGATTTTTGGGGCGTCGTTCATCGAGTCGTGCTACGGAACGGCATCAAAACCCCATGCAGGGTTGCGGTTATTTTCCGTTCCGGCGCTGGATGCTAGAGTCGCCATCGTTCCTTTTTTTTTTTCGGCACGCCCCACTTCGGGTTAGAGGTAAGATCCGAAGCCCCGAGCCCGACCCAATTTTCGGCCCAATTTGCAACCCGTCAAAATGACGGACGGCCTTGAATTTTTCCCGTCAAAAATTCCGTCAATGATGGAAAATTGTCGGTTGATGTCGCCTCGGCAGAAGCAGAAAGCGCAAAGATGGAAATGTTTATCCAGTCTCGTTGAACTTGGATTTCGTTCCAAAAGACAGCCGTGAATTTGTTACAGTGAAACTCCTCTCGGACGAAACCTACATGGGCGAAAATACCCCCTCATGTGAAAAAATCTTCATGCATGAACACCATTCCCATTCTCCTGCCCCCCCATATGACGAAAAAAAAAAAACCCTGTTGCGTTATACGAAATCTTCTTGCCTCGTTGAGATATTCACTACAACAAAGTTTAATCCAACAGCGACCTTCGTCAACCTGATACCAACCTGATCTGCTTCGTTCGGAAACGGCAACAGCAACCACCACACTGGTTTACATAGCTCCGAGTTTCCTGAACGCAACATACTCATATCTGCTCTTGCCATTGGCTTACCGAGCATCATCCTGGCCTCCGATTGGCCAAGAGGGACCTCGCTGTCTATGTGTGTAGCTACTGTAGCTTGAGCCGTGGAATGCATCCGATGAGCTGCTCAGAGTAAGTTGCTTGTGGCTTGACGGACATTCAAATAAACGAACGTTTCCTGGAATGCTTTACTTGTTATCATGCTAAAAAGCTTACGCTAACTGGAGCGCTAACTGGAGCGCTAATTAGAGCGAAGGCGAGTTCCAACGCGCTAACTATGGCCATCGAGGAGAACTACGAGATCAAATTTGCGACAGTGAAAACCCCCCTGTTGTGAAAAATTTCTTGCTGCAAACATGATTTCGTTGTAGAGGAGTTTCACTGTATTCAATCAATGGGACTACAGTGAAACTCTTGTACAACGAAATCTACATGGGTGAAAATACCCCCTAGTGTGAAAATATCTTCATGCGTTCACACCATTCCCACTTTCCTGTTTCAAATTTGCGACAGTGAAAACCCCCCTGTTGTGAAAAATTTCTTGCTGCAAACATGATTTCATTGTAGAGGAGTTTCACTGTAGCAGAAATCAGCCCTCCTCCTCCCAAGTCCTCACCAATCAGATTTTGGTTTTGCTTGGGGCTCAAGCCTGCAAGTCAAGTTCATTGGTCGGGCTTTAATACCCGGGGGCCGGGGGCCGGGCTCGGGCTGGATTTTTTTTCGGCCCCATCTTACCTCTCCTTCAGGCGCATCGAGCCGCGCCGCTCGCTCGGTGTGTGGAGCTTGAGTCAGAAAGCCGAGGCGCGTCTTGCGAGAAACTGCAAGACGTGCAAGCGTGCAAGCGTGACTGACTGACTGTAAGTTGCACCCGCAAGAGCGGCGAGAGCTCTCGTGTGTCTCATCGCGCCCGCAAAGAGGAACCACGGCGCCCGGGAAGCAAAGAGGAAGCGCAACCGCACGGGCGAGCTGACATCAGCAAACGGGGATGAAGTCGCCCAACGCCGCCTGGCTTTTCTTTTCAACTCGACGCCACAAGTCTGTACGACGCGAGCGCAAAAGCATCAACTTCCGAGAAGGTGTCCTCCAAAAGAAAACGTACCGCCCAGGCCGGCCAGCAGGAGCCACGCGCCGCCGTAGCGCAGGAAGTCGCGCAGGCCACCGGCAACCATGGCGCCGTCTCAACTCGGGCTGACTCTGCGGCGAGTCCGCGCGGACTGAGAAGACTGAAAGGGGCGGAGCCTCTCTCCTCGGCCACACGTCAGTATGACTCAGACCAGGGGGCGGAACGTCGAGGCGGCGAGCGAGACCTTGCGGCGGATGGGCCGTTTTCCCCAATGCGTCGGCGCACATCCGCTCGGGTCGCGAAGCGAGCGTGAGAGTTTTTCCTCGCGGCCTATTTTCGGATGCTTTCGGCGTCGGCCTTCCCGGCGCATGCGGCAAAACTCAACACGGTTCGAGAAGAGAGAACACCGCAGGATGTGGGCGGGACTCTGTGGTTTCATTTCCAGTGCTGCTTGAGTTGCATTGCTTCAAACGCGCTTGAAATGATTGGAAAGAACAAGAATGGGGGTGTGGGGGGGGGGGGGGTCAGTCGCCGTCATTCCTTCTGGTCAAACTTGCAAAACTTCCATCTGACTTTGGATTTGTTTTTTTGGCATGAATTTTGAGTTTTTTAGTTCGAGAAATCGGCAGGTGTCAGCCCTGCGTTTGGCACGTGGCTCCATGGGTGGCTCGGAAGAAAGGGCGATCGCACCGATCGTCGGATCCACGGACGGATCCGACGGCCGCAGCCGGCTGCCGAGATGAGAGAGAGGCCAGACAGAGCGCCAGATACGGATCCAAAGAGGGAGATTGACGGGACAGAGATACAGTGAAACTCCTCTACAAGGAAATCTACATGGGTGAAAATACCCCCTAGTGTGAAAAAAAAATCTTCATACATTCACACCATGCCCACTTTCCTGTTTCTAATTTGCTACAGTGAAAACCCCCTGTTGTGAAACATTTCTTGCTGCAAACATGATTTCGTTGTAGAGGAGTTACACTGTACAATGAAACTCCTCTACAACGAAATCTACATGGGTGAAAAGACCCCCTAGTGTGAAAAAAAATCTTCATGCATTCACACCATGCCCACTTTCCGGTTTCAAATTTGCTACAGTGAAAAACCCCCTGTTGTGAAAATTATTATTTTTTCATTGTAGGGGGGGGGCAGGAGAGTGGGCATGGTGTGAATGCATGAAGATTTTTTTTTCACACTAGGGGGTATTTTCACCCATGTAGATTTCCTTGTAGAGGAGTTTCACTGTACGCGGATGGATACCGTCCGGCCCGCGAGCCAACTCCACACGGCTAGCTACTTTGCTCCACAGACGGCGCACACGTGACGCCCCGGGATTGCCGTCAAAAAGGCCATTTGGACTTTTATTATGTTGAGGTTCAAACTGAGAGAAGACGACAACCCGACAAGGAGGCATTTCCTCAAGCGACGCATGTCGGTTGGCGGCAGAGCGGAGAACGCGAGGCCACTTCCTGTCCGCGGGTCAAACGTTACTGATGCGCAGGCTGTGCGCGCCGCCGCCGCCGTCTCGGCGCCGCTCGGGTCTCCGCGTCTTCTCCGCGTCCGCCGGCTGCCTTTTGGCTTCGGCCACCTCGTCGAAGAAGGCAAAGTTGGCCACGTAGGTCCCCGAGGCGGACAGCGACATGACCGGCGGGAATTCGTAGCCCCAGAGGATCTCGTCGGGGAGGTAGGAGGTGCGCACCTGGCAGGTGGCCGACGTGGGCTCCACCGTGGCGCTCAGGATGACCAGCAGCTCAAAGTCCGCCGCTTGGTCGCCACCTGGTAGATGTGGGAGGGGGTGGGGGGGGAAGGGCTTGAGGCGGCGCTCCGAGTGGGCACGGCGCGGCGGCGGCGCGTGCGCTCCTGACCTTGGGCGGCCCAGGCTCGCAGGGGGCTGCCGTCGTCGATGACGTGGTAGAAGGTCAAGGGGATGATGAGGAAGGGGCTGTCGCTGGACGTGTCCACCCGGAAGGAAACGTTGCGCTGGTCCAGACGAAGCGCCGCGCCCTCCTCGCTCGGCGACGTCTGCAGCAGCTTCCCCGTCACCTGAGCAACCGATTCGCAAAACGCCACGCCAGAGTCAACGAGAAAACGCCAAAGGTCATTTTGCCGTCACTCTTCCGAGCATCGCGCGGTCTCGCCAACGCCGAGTTTGACAGGCGAACGCTCGGGCCGATCGTACCTGACAGCCCAGCAGCAGGCTCTTGCGCATGTTGGCCACGCGCACCATCAGGCACGGACGCCCCTCCTGCGTGGACACCACGGCGTGCCGGCTGAACTTGACCGTCTCGCCGCGCTTCTTGGGTCGGGCCACCTGCGGGCGCGGCGGGCGGGTGAGATGTCGGAGCGAGGGCGAGGGCGAGGGTGGCGGCGGCGGCGGCGGCGGCGGCGGCGCGCTCGCCGGTCACCTTGGCCAGGAAGGTGCCGGTGATGAAGATCTCCATCACCATGGTGACCACCAGCTGGAAGATGAGCAGCACGATGGCGGCGGGACACTCCTCGGTGATGACGCGGGAGCCGTACCCGATGGTGGTCTGCGACTCCAGCGAGAAGAGGAAGGCGCCCGTCAGCGTCCGCACCTCCGTCACGCACGGCGTGTGGTTGGAGGCCGCCGTCAGGTCTGCGGGCGACAAAAGCAAAACGCCCGCCGAAGGGGCCCAACCCTCGCACTCACAAAAAAAAAAATTCGGGCAGCCTGTGGCCCCCCCCCCCACCCGCCCCCGCCCCCACTCACCTGCCAAGTCGCCGTGCACGGCGGCCAGCAGGTACCAGAGCAGGCCGAAGAGAAACCAGGTGCCGGCGAAGGTGGCGCAGAACAAGAAGAACTTGTAGCGCCAGCGCATGTCCAGGAAGGTGGTCCAGAGGTCGCGCAGGTAGAGCGCCCGCCGCCCGCTCACGTGCGCCATCATCACGTTGCTGCGGCCGTCTTTGGAGAGGACGCGGCGCCGCTGCCGACGCCGCTCTTCGTCGCCCTCGCCGCTGCCGCCCGCCGCCGCCGCCGGGCTCAGCAGCGGCACCTTGTGGGAGTGGCTTATCATCGGAGGGGAGGAGCCCGGTCTCGCCCGACCTCACGGCTTTTTCGATGCTGCCTGATGGGGAGGCGGAGCGGTTTTCAACGGCGCTTCTGGACTGTCTCCGAATTGTTGACGTTCTTCATTCCTTTGTTGTGTGTTCACAAAGAATTTATTTTGTCATTTCCTCGCTTGATTTTTTTTTGTTTTGGTGCATTATTTTCGCTTTTCTTAATGTCAGTGAAGTGATCATGAATTTCCGTTTTTCTGAGGCTGTCTTTGAACGCCTCTCGAGTCGAACGAGAAGAGAGAAGGCACCGAGTCGGACGCAGGCGTGTCTGTGTTTGTCGAGACCGTTAAAAGCAGAAATGAAGAGGTCGTTTTAAAAAAAACGACACATCTCTCCTTTTTTCGGAGCTGCAACATGTATGTACAGTAATCCCTCGTTTATCGCGGTTAATGGGGACCAAAACCACCCGCGATGAACGAAAATCCGAGAAGTAGCGACCAATTAACATATACAGGTAAAAAAAAAGTTTTTTTTTAATTTTTTGTTTTTTTTTATAAGTCCGCAAAATGTCCGCAAACGGTCCGCGAGAAGCTGCAAAACAGCTGCGAGCTTCTCGCGGACCGTTTGCGGACTTTTTGCGATTTAAAAAAATTTTTTTAATGAATATGTTTGAAAAAAATCCGCGATGCACCGAAGCCGCGATAAACAAACCGCGAAACAGCGAGGGATCGCTGTATATCGATTGGAGCGAAATTAGCCTACGATCAAAATCTTTTTCCTTTTTCAAACTTTTTTTTTTTTTTATAAAGCTCCAGGGAGCCACTAGATGTCGCTAAAGAGCCGCATGCGGCTCTGGAGCCGCGTGTTGCCGTCCCCCCCCCCCCCTCTATGCAGATTTGTTTTTGGTGTGCGCGCGCGCGCATGCACAAGCCTACTTTGTCTTGTTGGACGTGAAAGGACAAAAGACGCATTGAAAAAAGGCGAGAGGAGAGCGCCACGCTCTGTCCGCATGCGCGCGCGTGTGTGTGTGTGTGTGTGTGGAAGGGGTGGGCGTGCGCCAGAATGTGGCAGGACCGAAGGGCGCCTGGAGCCGGATGACGGCTCGCGTTCAAGTGAGCGCCGTGCGGTTTTCAAGCTCCTGCCGCAACCCCCGAAACAGCACTCGCGCATCTTCCTCGGCATACAGTGGGGGGGTGTCGCAAAGTGGCGATCAACGTCGACGCACCCGCGTTGAGATGCTCGGTTTTTCGGAACCGAGAAAGAAAACCCGAGAACAAACTCATTCATCTCAAAGCTTCTCCCGCCCCCCCCCCCCCTCACCTGAGCGACGTCACTCAACAGAAGGGGGACAGGGCACGGAAAAATAAAGCGCCCCCCCCCCCTCCCTCCCCACTGCCCCATCATACCTGCGGCTGGAGACGCAAGCAGTCACACTCATCGAAACGCTGCGGTGATCCGATAGGCTTTTGATCAGTGACCTTTTGACCTTTTGAAAAGAAAGGACGACGCCGGTCGGTCGGTCGGTCGGCGCCGTCACCCCCAGAAGGCAAAGTCAACGTACCTTCCTGTGACCAGCGAGCGCGTTTCACCTTTGCGCGGCGCGGCGTCCGCCGGGGATGGCGTCCGCCGGTCCCGTTGCGGCTGAGGCTCGGCCCCGCCTGCCCCCCGCCCCCCCCTCCCGGACAGGCGCATTTGTCATTCCTCTCCATCAACCCCCGCCCACCGCGGGCCCCACTGAGGCCGCCTTTGTGCGGCTGGTCTCGTCAGTCCAAGTCACATTGAAGAGGATTGTGTGCCCAAAGACGGCGTCTTTCCCAACAAGTCTTCGGTCTTTGCCTTTGACCCTTCTTCCGCCTTCCTTCTTCAACTCACAAAAAAAGTGAAGCGTCGAGGCTGAAACGAGTCATCGGTTTCATCGGTGATGAGTCCGACTCCAGTTTGAATTTGCGCGCTTTCGCTTGGAAAAGTGGGCGTGGCTTTAGTTTCAACTGGACGGCCACGCCGGCCGCGATGAAGGCGCATCCCGCCGCTGTCTTGTTTTCAAAGGTCTCGTTTCCCCAAAAAAGGAAAAAACAATCAGTCCACCTCAGAATTGAGAAAAACGTCTGGCGTGGACAACCTGAAAGACTTTGAAATGGAATCAGGTCGTGAATGCAAGAAGAAGCTGAATCTGACGTTCGGTGAGTGGGCCATCAACTCAGGAGTGTCAATCGTGACGTCATGCGGCCTTCATTTGTTCAGCTCTCAGGCCCAATAGTCGAGGCCGCTTCTGTAGTTCTCGCTGCAGCCACAAGAGAGCGCCGTCCTCCTTTTTTCCGTCCCTCACTGTCGATCTGTTTAGGATTGTTTTGTTGTACGGCCATTGTAACCTGCCGTCATACCTCCCGTCCACAAGGTGTCGCAAGAGTTCTGTTGTTGATTGCTACACGAATAAGTAAAAACGACTTTCAAGCACATAAACGGACTGGTCTCTTCGTATCAAAACTACACTCACTGGCTCACGCTAAAGGGGGGCGTGGGGAAGATTTCCACCTTGGCTTTTGTGAGTTGTTTAATTTGGGGGGGGGGGGGGGACAGCGGTAGAAAAGGCCAACTCGAACAACTTGAGACCCCCTGGAAGCTTTAGAGCGACGAAAAACAAAGTCGCTTCTTCAAGTCAGCTGTGAAACGGGCCGTTGATCAGCTGCAAAGCTGCCCACGTGACACGACGTCACTCCCCAACAAACCGACGGTGAGGAACGTGGTCGCCGGTTGAGTACCTACGCCCCTCTCCCCCAAAAAAGGTTCCAAATGCGCTTGATTTCAGATCTCGGCGTGCCTTTTTTTTTCTTAGAGAGCCAAGCTCCACTTCCTGCTTTCCAAAACTCACTTCCTGTCCAGGATGGCCACTCGCTGTCCCTCGCTTTGCCGGTGCGGAAGTTGAGTCAACTTCAACGACAAACGGCTGCACTTTGCATTTCCAATGTTGGGATTTGAGGCTGCGTGGAACATTTTTTTTTTTCTTTTTTTTTTTTTTTGCAGCGAAGGGAGATGGAGAAATGCCGCCGCCTTCAACTGCTCATCCACTTCCTGTCCGCAATCCCACGTCGGGTCCACTTCCGGTCCCTTTCCACCAGGCTGGCGTTGACTTGGACGCCTGCCACTTTTTTTTGGGGGGGGGGGGGGGCGTGGGGGGGGGGGCGGCGCGTGCGCGCGGAGCACCGAGCCGGCCCCGACGTCCAATGGGAGGCGGCGATGTCGCGCCTATTCAAATGAGGCGACCATATATGGAGATGAGGCCACGCCCCCTCGGCTCCCGCGGGAGATCCGAGCGCTCGTCCCGCAGAACGAGGAAGAAGAGGAGGAAGGAGCTCTGCTTTCCCCCCCCCCCCCACCCGGGAAGCGGTGGGGGGTTGTTAGCGCCCCCCCCCGCCCTCTCTCACATTACCCGCCCCCTACACCCCCCCCACCCCCCCACCAGCACACCCCTCCTCCTCTCGGAGGCGTAGTGGACCTCTTTTTGAAGGCAAGCGTTGTTCTATCAAAGCTTGTTTCTGTCTTTGGACTTTTCCTCTGGCTGCCGGTCGCCTTCATCCAGGCTCTCCCGCCGATTGCCCCCCCCCACCCCCACCCCCAATTGCACCTTCGCACCTCCTCCCGCGGGATGACCCACCGCTCGGCTCCCCCCGCCCTCCTCCTCCTCCTCCAAGTTGGCGGCGTGGAGCGTTGAAGCTCTCAAAGATCTCCATCTTCGCTCCGGAGGGATCGCACCTTCCGGACTCTGGCGTGGATCGGGACGCCCCTCGTTAGGGGACCGTCCCACCGGTGCGCCCACCCCCACCTTCCCCGTCCCTGGCCGTCGTCATCCTCCAGGTGCGTGACGGAGTACTGCGGGTCTTCCTGGTGCGGGTCGGCGGCGGCGGCGATGTTCTCCATCCAGGACGGGCTCCCGCGGGGGGGGCTCACCATGAAGGAGGAGCCGCTCCCCACCGGCATGACCCCCGTGCGGTCCTGGATGGCCGGCGGGATCCTCGACGCCAACACGGCCGCGCAGAGGTCAGGCACACGCACGCACGTCAAATGCTTTGCGGCTTTCATTTCTTGGTTCTCTTGCGAACGTCGCCGTGGTTGTTTGGGGGGGGGGTGCGGGGGGGGGGCAGCGTTCGGTTTGCGAGGCTTTCGACGCGAACACCTCGCGGAGGCTCAAAGGCGAGGGTCAAACGGCACCAAAGTCCCGCTTGTTGTTCAATTGCCAACGTGCCCCCCCCCCCCCCCACCCCCACCAATTGTCCACGCTCTCGCCCCACCAATTGTCACGCTTGCCGTCCGCCGCCGGTTGTTTTTGAGAAAAATTGCGATTGCATCGAAATCCAATTTGGGTAAATGCAAGCATTTCAAGGAGCCGCTTTTGCAGCTCGTCTCCAATGGCGACAATGCCCCCCCCCCCCCCCCCCCCTCCAAAAAAAAAGAAAAATTGGCCGGGACAAATCACGCAAATGCTCCACTTTTTGTTTGGTCACATGCAGGAAGTGCTCGGAGCTCCTTTCAATTGAAAACAACACATGCATGCAAGTGTCTCATTTTTTTTTTGTGTGTCTCATTTTTTGTGTCTCACTTTTTCATGCCATTGATAAGTGGGCCAAAAAAGGCAAAAATGCCGATGCCAATTCGCTCAACGGGGAACATTTGGACGACAAAGAGATCAGCCGGAGAGCTACGGAGCCAATTTCTCCACACCATGCGCGTGAGAGCCGTCGCTCGCTCGCTCGCTCGCTTTCTCTCCGTCCCGGTGGACAATTTCCCAATAAAAAGTCCTCGATGATAAATAATTCATGACGAGGCGTCTCCGAAGAAAAGCAAACAATAAATGTCACGCGCGCACAAACTTGCATGTCATCGGCTGCACGCGTGGGCGGGCGTTCGCCACCCAATGATTTATTGTCGTCTGCAAATGACCAAATCAACCTCAAAACCTCCAATCAATCAATCAATAACTCAATCAATCTCATGAAATGATTCCATGAGAACCGAGCGTCCGAAAACGGAACCCCCACAATCCAAATGAGTCCAACGGCGCGCCATAACGCAAGACGCTTTTAGTGACACGACGGCGCGCGTGAACCCGAAGGCCTTTTTTTTGCGCCGAAAGCGGTCACGCCTCCGGCGGCGCCGCCGCGCATCGCATTCTCCCGAACGGGACCGGCCGCCAGGGCCCGTGTCCGCCTGCGCTCTCTCGGCACGGCGCTCGCCCTAATTTAGCGGCGAGGCGGCGCGGATGGTGGGGCCCCGCGTCGCGAGAGAGGAACTTCGCCGCTCTGCGCGGTCGGCGGCGCCAAGTCAAGCGGCCGAGCCGGCGACGTGTCGGCGGTCGGATCGGAGCCCGCGTCAACAAGGAGATGTCCGGCGAATCCCGCCGGGCCGTTGACTCTTTCAAACGGGGGGGGGGGGGGAATAATGTCGGCTCGTGGAACCAGGGGGGAAATGCTGTCAACGTTGTCCGGTAAGCTGGGGGGCGGTCAAGGGTCGTCTAAGGCTAGGAGACGAAATGACAGAAAGCAACGCAGCTCGCGCAAGGGGAAAGGAACTAACAAGCCAAGGTCGCCGGTCGGGTCGTCGAAGGACAGGCCGTGACCTTTTGATCGCCGATTTTGACCGTGGCGGACAACATGGCACAAAGCCGACACACACACACACACACACCGGTCCTCACAATGCCAGAAGTACAAGAACACACACACACACACAGACGTTTTTTCTTCCGTGCTCGGCTTGATTCTTTCGCATGTTTGAATTCCGATTCCACTTGCTGCGATTTAATTCCGATGAAATTTCATTTCAACACGCTCAAATCCAATCCTTTTTTTTTTTTTTTTTTTTATGCCCATAAGTTGTTTTGACAACAAGCATTCAGTCCGAATTTTGACGTTACTGCTTAAAAAAAGAAAAAAAACAGTTTCTTGTCACTCCTGCTGCAAAATCAAGTGAGACTCGTGTGTGTGTGTGTGTGTGTGTGTGTGTGTGTGTGTGTGTGTGTGTGTGTGTGTGTGCGCTAACATTTCCACGAGCGTGGGTGCGCACAAAGGTCAGATGTGTTTTGATCACTCGTTTGGGGACTCGGGCGCTGCCCCCAATGTGAATTAACGGCGGCGGCGGCGCGGCTTCGCAATCAAATGGTGGCTATTTTGTCCCTCGGTTGGGAAAGGTCCCTCGCCGCCATTTTTTTTTGTTGTTGTTTCTCTTTGTCCTGACCTTGGATGTGCGCTCATTCGGGTTGAGGCTGCGCTTTTTCTCCAAATGTCTCACCGCCATTCGCCACGTCGGGAAGCTTTGCCGCGACGGGTCCTCCCGTTCCGCCTACTCGGATACGGAGAGCGGCTTCCTTCCGCCCGCCGGCGGCGACCGCCTCGGCGACCGTGGGAATTTGCCGCGGCCTTCCTCCTCGTCGGCGGACGCCCCCGCCGTGCCGCGCCGAGCCGAGCCCAGTTTTTGCCGTCGGTGCCGAAATTTGACCGGGCTACGATTCGCCGCGCCAATCGGCTTTGCTGGGATTGGCTCGTCGTTGCCTCGCGTGTGAAAATGAAAAGCGCCTTCCCTGTGTCGGTGCCCGGCTTGGAAATGCGGACGGCGTTGTGGTCGGCGGCGGCCGCGATCCCGCCTACGGCTCGGTTTGGGGTCTTTTTTTTTTTTTTTTTTTTCTTTCCCCCTGAGCCGTACGATGATTGTTCATGATCAGGATGTGTCTTGATGTTCAATCAACGTTGTTCCGTCGAGTGGACTCCTGCCATTGGAGCTTTTCAAACTCCAAAAATTCTTCTTCTTCTTCTTCTTCTTCTTCAAAAAATGCAAATTTCCCTTTCTTTTTTCCAGACAACGGCAGCACGAGTGTTCCACGCGGAGCACCGATACCTCTTGTGCTTTTCATTGATGACATTTCATTTTATGAACCTAATAAAGTCCAAAAAAGTCAACTTTCCTTATATAGCGAGTATAGCGCCAACTACTGCCGAGGAGGACTTACTCCATGGCCGACCATGTCAAATAAGGCTTCAACTAATCTTTTTCATGGAAAATAGAAAATTGCAGGGGGAAAAAAAAAAGACATTTGTGTGTGTTTTTTTTTTTTTTAAATATGGAGGGTCAGGGGGGGGGGGTCATTTGAAGATGCTAATTTGCACATCGCAAGTACAACTTTGGGAAGGAGGGCAAAGTGTGGCTCGCGATGGCGTTTAGTCGTCGCCGTTGTTCGGGAGGAGGCCGGAAGCGACCAATGTCGGGCCGAGTTGCCGATGGCTCCGGCTCACGATGGATGTGTGTGTGTGCGTGTGTGTGCGTTTTTCCAGCGGCGTGGGTCTGGCCCGCGCGCACTTTGAGAAGCAGCCGCCGTCCAACCTGAGGAAGTCCAACTTCTTCCATTTCGTCCTGGCGCTCTACGACCGGCAAGGGCAGCCCGTGGAGATCGAGCGGACGTCCTACCTCAACTTCGTCGAGAAAGACAAGGTGCGTGCGACAGGCCCCCGCGATTCGGTTTGCCGCTTGGGCCGCGCGGCTCTCGGCATCGTGAGAACGTCGCCTTCCTGTCGGCGTTGGCGTGGATGTCGCTTGCTGCGCTGCCGCCGCGACTTTGACCGACGTTGTCTTGTCGTCTTGTCGTCGCGCGCAGGAGTACAACGGGGAGAAGACCAACAACGGGATTCACTACAGGTTGCAACTCCTCTACAGTAACGGTGAGCACGCCCGCACGCTCCCTCTTGTTTTGCGCGGGTGCGCGTCTTTTTTCCGCCGTGAGCGACGCGTGATGCGGATGCTCTTGTGGCTCCGTCGCAAGCAAACATTGGAAATGTTCGCGTTGCAACTCGTCTTCCTAGTTTCACGTTGACACCGGAACGATGGGGGACCCCCCCACCCCGGGGGACCCCCCCAAAAAAAAAGCAAACTGGGTGACCTGTGTGTGAGGGTGTGCTGTGTGTTTGTTGCAGGCATCAGGACGGAGCAAGACCTGTACGTGCGCCTCATCGACTCCATGACCAAGCAGGTGAGACTGACGCGGCTGGCGGCATTGTCTTGACGGTGAAACTCCTCTACAATGAAATCCTGTTTGCAGCAAGACATTTTTCACAACAGGGGGGTTTTCACAGTAGCAAATTTGAAACAGGAACATGGGAATGTGAAAAAATCTTCATGCATTCATGAAGATTTTTTCACACCAGGGTTTTTTTTCACCCATGTAGATTTCGTTGGAGAGGAGTTTCACTGTAGCATGTGTTTCCTTCACTGTAAGTTTTATACAGTGAAACTCCTCTACAACGAAATCATGTTTGCAGCAAGACATTTTTCACAACAGGGGGTTAGGGTAGCAAATTTGAAACCGGAACGTGGGAATGGTGTGAATGCATGAAGATTTTTTTCACACTAGGGGGTATTTTCACCCATGTAGATTTCCTTGTAGAGGAGTTTCACTGTAGTACCATTTTTTCCATTTTTCTACAACTTGCGTGTGTGTGTGTGTGTGTGTGTGTGTGTGTGTGTGTGTGTGTTGTCGTCAGGCCATTTTGTACGAGGGACAAGACAAGAACCCGGAAATGTGTCGCGTTCTACTGACGCACGAGATCATGTGCAGGTACGACTCTTCTTCACGCTCCTTCTCCGTGCGTGCGTGCGCATGTGTGTGTGTGTGTGAGAGTGACAAACAGCATCTGTTGTCTGTCTCTGGTGTCGATGCGCCAATCAACACGTTTTCTCCCACTCGTGAATGTTCATTTACTGCTTCAGCACGAGAATCACACATGCACGCACGCAGGTGGCCGTGCGGGCGTGGCCGCGTCACTCAAACGGGGGGGGGGGGGGTTGCAGCCGTGTGTGTGTGTGCGCTTGCGTGGGAACGAAAGGAGTCACCATGACAACAGATGCTACAAACCCACGGCGCAAACACGAGGGAGCGTCAGATGCTGACTTTGACCTCTGACCTCTGTGACGAGGCGCCGCGCCAGCTGTAGGCTGAACCTCTGCATGAAAAACACACGCGCGCGCTCCAACCGCAGGCATTGCCAGCTGTGACCGTTAAAACACACTGGTGTGCGTGTGTGTGTGTGTGGGGGGGGGGGGGGGGGGTCAATATTCAATCTTCAATATTTGCGCCTGGCACGAGGTGCGTGATAAAATCCGCAAGGGGCGGGCACGACACAGTTTTGGTATTTCCCCATGCGCGGTTGGAATGGCACCTCTGACGTTTGGCGCCGTTGTGGGTGCGAACACAACCGACTCGCTTCGCAGGCTTCTCTCGTTCCCTTTCAAATCTCCGCATGAGAGTTGAAGCGTGGGATTTGCCGTGCGGGAGGGCGAAAAGGGGGGCCAAATACGTTGATGAGGAACTGCGCATTTTGTCTCGCCGCACCTCCATCAAATTTGACCAGAATATGAGTTACGCCACGCGTGCCAGGACTCGGACCCTCGGTTCCATCGGCCGAGTCTGCTTTCAGCCGTCAAGTGATCAGCAAAGTCGGGGGCGTGTCAAAGAAAATTCCATTGGATTGCTCAGGGGGGGGGGGAATTCAGCCCAAATCCATTGAACGAAGCTCAAAATCAAGATGGCCCAGCTTTTATTGTGCAATTTTATTTGTGCGATCAAATCCAGCCCCAAGTCTTTGTGTTTTGTGTGTGTGTGTGGCTTGTTGGCACAGGCTGTGGCTGTGAAGGTCACACACACACACCCACCGATATCAACACACACACGTCAGCGTCACTCATTAGCGTGCTCGCGGCCCGAGGGGAAGCGTCATTAGCAAACGCGGCGGACGGCATGCCAGGTTTTGTTTTGCGAGGGAGGCTCGAGGGGGCGTCCCCCCGCGGGCGTGGCTGGCACGACTCCTGGGGTCCGGCGCGCGGATGACACTGGAGTCGCCGAGGCGGCGCCCGCGGGTGCCCGTCATAATTGGTCTCCTGGAACTTTGGGCTGGCGCTGGCGACGGGCCGCCTCCGCCGCACGCGCACGCTTTGGACCGCATTCATGTTTCATGACGACAGCGTGAAGCGCCTCGACGTTGCTTTTCAACAATTAGCCCCAGATGCTATGCTAATACCGGTGGCCGCCTTTTCCCCAGGGCGGGGGGGGGGGGGGGGCGCCATCAAATCAATGCGTCAATGAATACATTGACATTTAGGCGTGAATCCTGATGAGAATTGATTGCATTTAAAAAAAAATTTTGGTTGTAATTCTATTCTAGCCGAGTGTTAGCTTTTGCGCTCCCTTCCTACGTTAACGTGCGCCTGCCTTCCCTCCTCAGCCGCTGCTGCGACAAAAAAAGTTGCGGCAATCGGAACGAGACGCCCTCTGACCCCGTCATCATCGACAGGTAGGACCCGCCCCCTTTGTGTGTGTGTGTGTGTGTGTGTGATGATGTCATCAAGGTGTTGCTTGTTTGCCATGGCCTGGCAACACGTGCGTTGAATACGCAAACGGATGTCCGCGTGAACGTGCCGGCGTCCCTTGGTCGACGCTCGCCCGCCCGCCCGCCCGCCCGCCCGCCAAAGGCGGGAGCCGGCGGATGACCTCAAAGGAGGTCGGCAAACAGGAAGTGGCCGCTCCCCCGTTGCCTCGTTAGCGAGCGCCGCGGGCCTGATTTGACTTCTCCATTTGACTCTTTAGTGCCGCTGAAGTTGCACGTTGCCGTGACAAGCGAGCGCAATGGAAGTGACGAGAACGCAAGCCGCCCAAAACAATGCGGCATTGCAAAGGGCGAAATAGACAAAGGACCATTTTTTATACACATATACACACACACACACACACACACACACACACACATATACAGATATATTTGATCTCTCTCTCTATATATATCTATATACAGTCCATCCTCGGTTTTCGTACTTAATCTGTTCCAGAAGACTGTTCGAAAACTGAATTGTTCGAAAACCAAAACCATGTTTCCCATTGGAATCAATGTAAAAATGTTTAATCCGTTTAATCCAATTTCACATCGTAAACTGTACACGTGTAATAGGTGAGCAGGTAATATGTAAAATACTGTGCAAACAAACTGTCATATGTTTTATTTTCACTCATTTTAACATGAACATAGTAACATAAAAATTAGAAGGAACATCTCTCTCTCTCTCTATCCGTCATGGGGCGTGCGTCTATCCCAGCTGTCATCAGGCAGTAGGCGGGGCATCTATATATATATATATATATATATATATATATATATATATATATATATATATATATATATATATGGATCTATCTATCTCTGTATATAATGTTTAGTTTTTTTGGTTTTTTTTAATGTGCATTTATGTCCTCCTGGGTCAGTTTGACCGTTTGAGAGACACCATCACGCTGCAGACATGTTTTTCGGTGCTGAAAATAAAGAAGAATTTGGCCCTGTGTGTATTTCCAGCCCATTTCAAAGTCCAATTCAATTCAACTCATCCAGGCTGAAAACGCAAGATGACCCTTTTTTTTTGGGGGGGGGGGGGCGCTTATTGAGGAACCGCTTATTGAAAAGCTTATTGGCGCCACACGAAAAGAAAATCTTGCGTCCGGTGTCGCAACGTGCTGACGGTCCGGAATCTTTTTTTGCGTGGGGAGCGTCGCGGGGGTCGCAAAATGGTTGGTCGATGCTGCCGAGGGGACGGCCGATCGCATCGGAGAAGAGCTCCTTTGTAGACGGAACAAGTCAAGATGTGCTGTTTCGCCCGAGCCGTAAGCCAATTAGCACCGCGACGGGTCATCGTGAAGGAACAAACTTTCCCGACGGCCGTAGCGCCATCCAGTGGCGAGGGGGCGGGACATACCGTTTTGAAATCCCATCGTCGTCGGGGGGGGCCCCCGTAAAAGATTCAAAATGTTGCAACGATTGCCGGAGTTCCGTTCGTCAGCACCGTCCGCGTGGCCTCGACCCCTAAAATACCATTTGAGACGCGGCTCGATCCGTTTTGCAGCACGACGGCCCGCTTGGCTTCGATGCACTCGCAGCTTTGATATAAAAGAGTTCCATTTTTTTTGAGGGGTGGGGGGAGGGGGGGGGGCGGATAGTTGGCGGCCACCCTGGAGCGGAGGAATTTGAAATCGAGCGCAGAAGAAGAGAATTATTGGCCCCGAGTACACGGCAGTGTGGAATGCCTGCCTGCCTCCGGACACGTTCGGCTGCGGCGGCGATGGGGCGCGTGCGCGAGCGACGACCATTCGCCTCACGCGCTGGTGATTTACAGCCACTGCTTGTTTCTCTGCATTTTAGTGGCTGTTAAGAAAGACGGATTTACGAGGCGGATACGGCCCCCGTACGCCGCGCGTTGCCAGCCATCATGCAAATGAGATCGGCGCAGCTACAGTAAAGAGACGTCCGCGAAATCGATGGGATGACGTGGCGTCGAGGAAAAGCCCAGTGGGGGGTCGGGGAGTGGGGGGGGGGCAGGTGTGGCTGCAAACATCAATTGAAGTCAAGTGTGACACCTGGGCCATAACGACCCCCCTCGCCACCCGCTTACGCACGGCCACGCCCGTGAAGGCTGACCTTTGAACTTTTGGTCTCCGAGGCCTTCCCTCGGCACTCCCGCCGACACGCCGGTCGACGCAAGTCTGTCACTCAGAATGCGCCTTTGACTCGTTTCAGCTCTCGTCCATTCGCTCGGGCCGAACTCGCTCATTTGCCCGCGCCGACGCCCCCGAGGAGCAGGGGGGGATCGTGGGAACGTTTGACAAAGACCGCCGGCCCCTCCCCCACCCCCCCTGGCATCTGCACCGGCGTACATCCCGCCTCGCAACTCGGCCGCTCCGCGCGCGCTAAAGGCGGGAAGCGAGTCCGCACGGACGCAGCGACTGGACACGCGCCAAGTCCACGCTCGCTGATACAGCGATCCGCGCAAAAGGCGCACAAACGGTCGTTTGCTCACTTTTACAACCTTTTTTTTATTTGACCTTTGACCCTTTTTTTTTTTCTGTCAAAGTCTGTTTCCAGCTCGTCGTCACGGTTGATCGACTTGCGTGAGGTTGGTTTGCTTTCTGTTCCGAGGGCTCCGCACGCATGTGAAATGTGATCCGGGCACGCTGAGATGTGCTGGGGGTGGGGGGGGGGGGGGGGGGGGCAGATGATGTGTGCGGGGGGGTGAATTTTGGTATCAAAATGGCGCCCAACAATATGCTGGGAACAGCATGTGTGCTATTGAGCTTGCAGAAATGTGTTTTTTTTTCCAGGCACGTGTGTGTGTGTGTGTGTGTGTGTTTTATTTTGATTGATTGATTGATTTTACTTGCGCTTCGACCTACGAGTGTGCTCGCTTCACCGCTCAGATGTCAAAGCGCCCCAAGAGAGCGAGCAGCAGTGGCGAGTGTGCAGCTTTTTACCTGTTGTCGGGAGCCAGAGGGGCGGAGTCACGCACAGCCATTGCCATTCTTTTTGATGTTCTTTCAATTTTTTTAATTTTTTATTTTTTTAATCGGTCTTGGCAAATGCGCTGGTTGCCGTAAAGCGACACGAGTGGGAGGCGGCATCTGGCTGCGGGGGAAGGGAAGGGGGGCAGCAGGGCCTGGGAGAGCGTCAGGGTAGCGACGCTTTACCGGCCAAGCCCGCCGGCCGCAGATGGCGGCGGGCGCCAATGTCACGTGACTGGCGTGCTTGGGGGGGGGGGAGAGATGAGATGGGCAACATCAGCGGGTAGCATGAAAGAGCGCCGCGCGATTGTCTGGGCGCATGGATGCTGCTTGCAAAAAAAAGCTCATCGCCACGGGCCAGTTTAGCCGCACGCACGCACACGCTGGCTTCCCGCCGGCCTCGTTTTGTTTGCTTTTGTGGCTCCTTTTTGGGCTTCCTGGATTGCGTTCGCCGTGGTTTCATCCGCATTTGCTGCCGTTTTTCCCCGATTCGCTTGCCGAAATGTCGGCTGTCTTGTTTAGCCACTTGTCTTTTTTCCTGGTTTGCTTCTTTTTACGCTTGCTTCCCTTCCTGTGCCCGCCCACTTGTTTGGCCCCACCCTTCTTTGCCTCCGACAACGGGGAGCCTGCGTGGCGCCTCGTTGGCTTTTGAGCTCGCTCCCTTGTCGGGTGTCTCACCTGTTTGTCAGCTCCCGGATTTGCACACGTTTCAGCGGTTCTTTTGATTTTCGTTTGGTGTGTCGGACGGTTGCGGGTCGGCTTCCTCGTGAGGTTCTTTCCACGGCTTGGCTTCCTCGTATTCCGAAATGTTTCCATTTCTCGTCTCCGCGTTTGGCTCCTTGTTGGCTTCCTTGTCTGGTTCTGAGCTCGTGTTGGGACTCGCTTGGTGGTCGACACGCTTGGGTGCCGCCTCGGATGACATTTTGCTTTCCCCGCCGCACGCGTTTGCTTTCTTTTTGGCCTTCCTCGTTCAGTTTCATGCACATTTGTTTGGTTCCCCTCGCACACACCCAGCAATGTGCGTTCGTGTGCCCGTGTGTGAGCGGCTGTCATGTGGGGTTTTTATTTATTTTTTTGGGGTCGTCGAAGTCAAAAATGTATTTTGTGGGAATGTTTTTTTTTTTGTGCACTGGTAAATGGACTTTTCAAGGTGAACGTCTTATTCCAGCGGCGGCAACTTGACAAATTAATTTGGGGGAGGGGAACCAGGCGCTTCGGAGCCGGAGTGCCATTGTCTTTGTGTGTACGTGTGTGTGTGTGTGTGTGTGTGTGTGTGTGTGTGTGTGTGTGTGTGTGTGTGTGTGTGTGCTGGGCGGACAAGCGCAAGTGAGGAGCGAGTGAGCCAGTTGCTGGCCAACGTTGCTGCGCGATGCAAAGGACTTGCGAGCAATCCCGTCAATTGCTAGCATAGCTAGTGCGCGCACGTGCTACTTCCTATTTTGTGCGCATGAAATCACGCTGATTGGACAAGAGGGTAAACAAAAGGAGCGCCCCTTCACAGACTGGCCACATCGCTGCATTGAAAAAAAGCTTCTGGCGGCCATTTTTCATTTGGTGCCCATCAAGTGGGAAGCGCGACGACGCCTCCTCCTCCGTCCCGAGTCGTACCTGCGGCGGGAAAGCGAGCCGTCTTCTCAACGGCCACTTCAAACGTCTCTCGTAAGCACGACAAACATGTGCAGGCGGGCGTCGTTTGAGTTTGGGAAGACGCCTTGATGAGCACACGGGGAGCGTCCTGTGTGGCTCGTCCGCGTCCGTCTGCGCTCCAAACCTCGGTCACCCACCTCCGCCTCCCCCATGCCGCCCCCCCCCCCCTCCTCGTCCTCCGCCTTACTTCTTCTCCTCGTCTTCCTCTGGTTGCTCCCTCCAGTCGTGTGCGTATGTGTTAGCTAGCAGGTGTTCTTTTAAGGCCTAGCGCGCGCGCCCGTAATGTCGCCCCAGAGGCCGCTTTCGGCCTCCGCCGCCATCCAAGCGAAGACGCCACTCTGCCAAAAGACCCTCCCCCCTCTCCCCCCACTTTTGTGAGTCCAGTGGGTCTGGAGGATGCGCCCCCCCCCCCCCCACCTTTTCACTTCCTGCCTCTTAAACTGTCTGAAGTCACGCCGACCTTGAAAGCGTGACATCACTGAACTCGCTGGACCCGCTGCGACCGTTCTTCCTGTCGCCATTGAATGGTCTTTGGCGGTGACGAGTCGCCAGAGGGACCCGTGACTGGGCTAACGCGCTAACAGCTACTAGGCCGCAGCGGGTGAACAACTGCCTCACGATGACGCCGCGCTGGAGAAAGTGGAATAGCGAAGCTACACGCTAGCGGGGTGCCTCTGGGTTTAGCTTAGCTTATTTTAGCTTAGCGCTGCGTACGTGCGGCGTCTCGCTAATCACGCGTTCTAATCCCGCCTGTCGAGCGCTCCAATCAAAGAGCGAGATGGTCCGCCACCCTTTAACCGGCTAATCTCGACGCCGCTTGAGGATTCTGGGAAGAAAAAAAAAATCAGGATGAAGACGGGCTTTCCCCCCACCACCACCATCACCACCAACCCAACCCCCCCCCCGGGCATTCGATGTCCGCTCAAATCCAGAACAGCTCCGGGCCACCACGTAGTGGAGCAGGTGTGTGTGTGCATATGTGTGTGTGTGTGTGAACACTAGCATCGATCCATCGAGCAATTTCCCCCCCCTCCCCCTCCCCCTTCCCCTCGCCCTCCCCCACACCTGTGCTAGCAGGCTTAAGTGTTATTTAGTCGTCAGTCATTAATGAAGACGCTCACACTCTGCGGCTGTCAATCACACGCGCGCGTGCGCCCGCTCGCTCAGGCGCACGCGAGCCAGAGCGCCAAAGTTCGGGCACGCGCGCGCCTACATGCAGATGCGCCACAATCGGGCACGTCCACGCGCGTACTCGCGTTCTCAGGCAATCGCAAACACAAACACACGCATGCACGAGCACAGTCGCGCATCTGCACGCACACGCAACCTGTCGCATTCACGCGCAGCCGCGTCATCGCCATCACACGCACATCCGCGCATGTAAACACCACCCCCCCCCCCCCCCCCCCCCCCCCCCGCAATGGCGTGAGAGCGACTGCGCTACCGCTTTTGTCGCGACACCACAAACTGTCTTGACTTTTGCCGTTTGGAGAATTATTGGGGGAAAAAAAAATCTCCTTCTTGTCTTTAGCGCCACCACCAGGCGCTCAGCGCTCACACATTTTTTTGACACCACCACGTCGTTTCTGTGTGTGTGTGTGTGTGTGTGTGTGTGGTTTTTGGTTTCCGCTGGCACCTTGGCAGCACTTGTGCTGTTTTGTCACAAGTGTCGTCACCTCAGCAAAAGTGACGAGGGCGGGATAACAAATGGCTGGTTACCATGGCGACCCCTCCGACAGCAAGCGACTTGCTCCAGGGAGCCTCGCCACCCGACTCCTCCATCCCCTTTTCCGCGGACAAGCGACGGACTCGTCGCCGGTGGCGTTTGCAGCGTCCCGCCTGGCGCCGTTCACGCCACGCGTAACACCTCCGCGGGGGGGGGGGGGGGGGGGGGCACGGCGCGGCAGAAACGCCGACGACAGCAAGAAAAAATGGTGACATTTGAAAGAATTTGTCACCGTTTGCCAAACTGCCGCTTGTCGGGGATTGAATTCACTGGCACCATCCAGCACCTGCGCGCAAGTCGAGGCCAAATCAAGAAATAACCGAAGCGAACGTTGGGATTTCCGGGCCCCACTTGACACGCTAGGAACAAACAAACAAATGTGGGCGCACCTCTGGAAACGTGGCCCCCCCCGTATTCAATCAGAGCCTCACATGACTTGGAGTGAGAGGCGCTCTCAGAGGTGTTTGTTTTTGTCCAAGGTCGGGGGCCATATGGCGCCGGCCGCCGGCAACCTTGACACTGACCGCTGGTGACCCCCGCCGCCGCCGCCGCCGCTGCCGCCGCCGCCGCGGCGACAGCACACCTCGCTACACGACCGCAGCATCACACCCGCACGACGCCAAACAGATGGACGGAAGCGGAGAGCGCTAGAAGCTCAAATGTGCCGAGAAAAAAAAAACCACACGCGCTGCAAAAAAAGCACACACACGTTTGCGCTCTGCACTCGTGCCAACTAAGTCTGCGTTGATATAGCTGTGTGTGTGTGTGTGTGTGTGTGTGTGTGTGTGTGTTGATGCAACTTCAAAGGAGAATAATTGCATTTACTATGTAACGTTTGCATCATGATTCCAGCTCTTAATCAGGAACCAATCAACTCAATGCGTGCGTGTGTGCAAATGGAAATGTGGTGTTCAATGACGAAACGGCGGCGGCGGCGGCGGTGCGCACGGGCCGCCGGCGGGGAAGGAAGTGGATCGAAGAGCGATCGATGAGTTTGAAAGTGATCGGCATCCATTTCGACCCGAGCAAAAATGATGATGATGATGATGAAGAGATGATTGGCAGAGTGGCGGGCGCACGAGCGTCATGAGCCCAAGGCCTCGTCCCGTCTTGATGACGTCGCGAGCGGAAGGTAGCGCGCCGCCGTAGCCCAAATGCCGGCGCCATCCTTTTATTGTCATCCCGCACGCCGATTCCACTTGAACTTGCGATGAAGTCCACCACGCTGGAAGGCTCCATCTCCCGGTGGGGATTCTGCAGGTGTTCTGGGAGGAGCGGGAACATTTTTTCTCCCGGAAACGGATCAGCATGCTGCTGGCCGACGCGCAATCATGACCGACTGTTGATTTGGTTGTTTTGGATCAAATGGTTTTCCCCCATTTTGCAATCCAACTCTTGACTTCCACCTCATTCTAATGTGTCCCCCGCGCTTTCACACGCACACACACACATGCACACACACAATCACTGTGGGCTTTTGAGGCTAATGAAAGCAGTTGTTCTGTGGTTTTTTTTGACCCGCCTCCACTTCCTGTCCCCATGTTAAGAATAGATGAGAACTTGAATATACAGTGAAACTACATGGGCGAAAATACCCCCTAGTGTGAAAAAAATCTCCATGCATTAATGTGTGTGGGAATGTGTGTTTACATCCAAGATCAAATTTGCTACAGTGAAACTCCTCTACAATGAAACCGTGTTTGCAGCAAGAGATTTTTCACAACAGGGGGGTTTTCACTGTAGCAAATTTGACCTAAGATGTAAACACACACACACACACATTAATGCATGAAGATTTTTTTCACACTAGGGGGTATTTTCACCCATGTAGGTTTCGTTGTAGAGGAGTTTCACTGTACAGTGAAAACCCCCCCCTGTTGTGAAAAAAATCTTCATGCATTAATGTGTGTGTGTGTGTGTGTTTACATCTTAGGTCAAATTTGCTACAGTGAAAACCCCCCTGTTGTGAAAAATCTCTTGCTGCAAACACGGTTAGCAGATGTAAACACACACACACACACACATTAATGCATGAAGATTTTTTTCACACTAGGGGGTATTTTCACCCATGTAGGTTTCGTTGTAGAGGAGTTTCACTGTACAGTGAAAACCCCCCCCTGTTGTGAAAAAAATCTTGCTGCAAACACGATTTCGTTGTACAGTGAAACTCCTCTACAACGAAATCATGTTTGCAGCAAGACATTTTTCACAACAGGGGGTTTTTCACTGTAGCAAATTTGAAGCGGGAAAGTGGGAATGGTGTTCATGCATGAAGATTTTTTTTCACACTAGGGGGTATTTTCACCCATGTAGATTTCGTTGTAGAGGAGTTTCACTGTAGAGGAGTTTCACTGTATCCAGTATCCACTCACCCATGTGCACACACACAGATGTACACGCACGTATACACAAACGCGTGCGCACGCACGTCCTGATACAGTCGACACACGCACGAGTCGACGCCAATCGGCGCAGCTCTCACGAATAAAAGAAACGCACACCGACCTGTCCACGCCACTTCATCACGCCTTGCTATGCACGCGGTGGCCAGCAGAGCGGCGCCACTCAAGCTGCCAGACGGAGCCCATTTAAGATTTCTTAGAGTACGAACAACTCGCGAGCGTGGAGTTGCACCAATCGTGGAGCGGAAGCGCACTCCTGGGTGTGTGTGTGTGTGTGTGTGCGTGTGTGCGCGCGCGTTCTGGTTACGGAGGGGAGGGGCACACTTGCGTTTTAGGAGCTCATCAAATATTGACTTTGATTGTCCACGCCGGTGGAAGTGGAGCCCCCGTGTCATTTTCACATCTCGCCTGCTGAATTATTGATGACGTGTAGCCGAGCCAACGCGCCACGTATACGCTCTCGCGCACGTTAGCATCGCGTGATAATGCTAACGTGCGCGCACGCGCGCGCACAGCCGCTCTTGTTTGTTGCTAATGAGCGGCACAGACGGCGGACTTCATCTCAAGAGGCTAACCTGGCCGCCGCGTCAATACCACACTCGACCTCGCCGACTAATCATCCCTCCCTCAGTATGTGTGTGTGTGTGTGCCCCCGCCTGCATGCACGTTTATTGACGCGAAAACTAGTTTTCTTTGTTTTGTTCCCTGTTGAGTGCGACCAATGCTTTCTCGCCGCTCGTCAAATACAACTGTGACGCTAAGCTAGCATCACCCTCACGCCTTGTCGGGGTGGGGTGGGGGTGGGGGGGAACTATTGATTTTACACTGCCGATGCCGCCGCCACAACTCCACGTGCGCGTGTTGTAATCTGAATCCAACCGCAGCGTTTCCCGTCATGTGGTTAGGTGACATCATCCAACACACACACATGCTCTGATTCATTGAGTTCTGGAGGTCTGTAAAGCAGCGGTGGGCAAAGCACCAGCGGGGTGGAGGTGGGGTGGGGGGGGAGGTCGGGGGCCTGCCCTATGTCCTTGATTTAATAACAACTTGATTTTTATTGACTGAAGCGGCGAGAACACGGATCCCGCTCGGCACCGTCGCGCTGGAGCGGTGCCCCCGCGACGCCGCGTTTGTGTTGTTGACATGGCTGTCGTCCATGGCAACCGGGACCATCAGATGAGGAAGCTTCGTGTTGGGGCGGCGGGAGGGTTGGGCCACCTCGCCTTCTGATGTTGTTGTCCGTGGCGACGCAAGTGAACGAGCGAAGCTTTGCCGACACGCCGGCGCCATCGCGTCTCGGTTGTGCCATTCGAGAAACTGCACCATGCAAACAACTCTTTTTTTGGGGGGGGGGGACTGCACTGAACATGTACTGAACATGCTGTTTTTTGTTGGCCCGGTGTTGTAGGTTCTTCCTCAAGTTCTTCCTCAAGTGCAATCAGAACTGTTTGAAAAATGCGGGCAACCCGAGAGACATGCGGCGCTTCCAGGTCAGTGGCGCGGCAACGGCCGAAAAGCCGCCGGACGGGCTCTCATAAAGTGTTTTTTTTTGCCGGCGCGTGGGCAGGTGGTGGTGTCCACCACGGTCAACGTGGACGGTCACGTGCTGTCCGTCTCTGACAACATGTTTGTCCACAACAACTCCAAGCACGGCCGCCGCGCACGCCGCCTGGACCCGTCCGAAGGTAAGAGCGCGCCGCGGCCTCCGTTGCGCGTTGTTCCTCCTTGCAAAAGGGCAAAAGGCCATTTTTCCTTTGGGCTCGGACTGCGGTCCAAAGGCTGCAGTGCTTTTTTATCGATTGATTTATTTCGACTCAACTCGAGTCAGTATTTGAGTGAGCACTTTTTTTTACAACTCTCATAGCGAGTACAGTCAAACCTCGGTTTTCGTACTTAATCCGTTCCAGAAGACTGTTCGAAAACCGAAACCATGTTTCCCATTGGAATCAATGTAAATGTTTTTAATCCGTTCCAAGTCAAGAAAACCACTTTTTTCAAACCACTTATTTTTTTTTTTTTTTTTTTACAATTTCACACCATAAACTGTACACATGTAATAGGAGAGAAGGTCATATGTGAAGCTGAGAGGAGTGAAGTGACGCGTTCAAGTGCGCTCAGTTAGTTGGAGAACCGAAATTTGTTTGTCATCTGAGGCAGAAAAAAACTCGAAATTTGAGTTTGAAAACCAAATTGTACGAGAACCGAGACGACCCAGGTTTGACTGTACTTGGCTGGCCATGCGCGCGTGCTTTTGTTTTGAAAGACGCAAACGCCAGTTCTGCTGTTGAAAGCTGTCATGGATCTTCAGATGGCAGACGACGGGAGCGCGCCGACGCGCTCTTCACTGGGAGCGCGCGGACGCAACGGCCTCCTTCCGCAAAGTCCACTCTGATCTCTTAAATCTCAAGGCCCTTCTCTTAAGTGGCTCTGGGGATGTGAGAAAAAAAAAAAATCGACTTTTATTTGTTGTCCTTCCAAACGCTCGAGCATCCTGGCGAACGGCAAAGACGGTGACGGAGGAGATGAAGAAAATGTCGTCGGAGCAAAACTTTTGTCAACAACTCCCACCCGTCTGGGACACGCCGCCAAGTCAAAGAAGCCCTCCCAGAGTCAGTCATCAAAGAGGCGTCGGGCGACGTCCTCCCGGCCGACGTCCCGACTCGCCTTTTTCAAGTGCGCTGGAACGGAGCCGGCGGGCGGGCGGGCGGGCGGGCGCTGGTCTCCGCGGGAGCCGCATGAAAGGAGCGCTGGCCTCCTCGGATGGCCCCCCTGACGTGTTTGGCTCGCACCTGGCTGGGACCAAACAAACGCCGGCTGACACCAATCTGTCGCCGCCGACGCGTCAGCTCGCGATTGTTCCGGAGACACGGACGGCCCTTGACACCAGCCAGGGAGGCGTGCCGATCCTTGCGGTCCGAAGCCTCGTGCTCGTCATCTTCTGCGGCGCCGTCCTTTCATCTGCTTTTCAAAAAAAGCCTCAACATCTGCCGCCGTGTTCGCCCCCCCCCCCCCCATCCCAAAGCATCCTCCAGACGTGCTCCTCTTTTGCTTTGTGTTGGAGACCGCGTGCAAAAGATGCATCATCTGCTTTGTTTACCGTCCTGACAAAAGGCGGGAAATTGACAAACAAGCAGCTCATTGACCACTCAAGCAAACCAATCAACCAGTCGGTCGACTGATCAACCGCCGAAGCAACCGATCGACCAATCAATCCAGCCATCCGTTCACGACGCAACAAATCCGTCACCAAGCTGACCTGCCAATCGAGCAGCTTGACAAATCAAGCGACCCGCTTGACGAAATAACCAACCAGCCGACTAAATGACCAAAGCAATCGGTCAGAAGACCAACCGATCAATTGACGAGTCAACTGAGCAACTAATCAGTTGATGAGATTTTTTTTTTTTAAAAAGCAAAAATTGACCAAGCGCTTGCCAAGAGCGTACTTGTGTTTATGCGCACACGTTAGCACGTTAGCACGTTAGCACGCGCGACTGACGAAAAACGGACTCTGAGGCTGTGTGTGTGTGTGTGTGTGCGTGTGTGTTGTGAAGCAGCCACGCCGTGCATCAAAGCCATCAGCCCCAGCGAAGGCTGGACCACGGGGGGCGCCACCGTCATCCTCATCGGAGACAACTTCTTCGACGGACTCCAGGTGGTCTTCGGGACCATGCTGGTGTGGAGCGAGGTGAGGCCGCGGCCGCGGTGGTCGCCGACGCGAGGGGCGGGCGGGCGGGCGGGCGACCGGGGGCTCCGCAAGACCCGGCGGAGAAGCGGACTCGTGGCCGCGCTTCTTCCGAGCGTGCGCCGCGAGCACGCCGGCGGCGTCTTCCTTCCTCCGATTGCCGACTTCTCTTTAGTTGTGGCGTTGGGCGGCTCCTTTGAGCAATGTGTTTGTGCTCCGCAGCTGATCACGCCGCACGCCATCCGCGTCCAGACGCCCCCTCGCCACATCCCCGGCGTGGTGGAGGTCACGCTGTCCTACAAGTCCAAACAGTTCTGCAAAGGCGCGCCGGGACGCTTCGTCTACACAGGTGAACGCCACAATTGCATCATCATCATCCTCATCCTCCTCATCCAAATGTCCTTGGATGCGGCTCAAAGGTCACACGTCAGCCGTTTAGACTGATAAGTAAATGTCAGCTGGTGGTCTGAAATGGGCCCCCGCCCTCCTCGGCCCCTCACCTGCCCGCCTTTGTCGCAACGGCCGCCCCGCCGCCGCCTCTTGCGATTGGCCGAGCAGATTAGAGCCGGCCGGCTTTGTGGACCTGTCAGCGGAAAAGACGTCGGGCCTCAAAACCCCGAACGCGTTCTTGCCGCGTCTTCCTCCTCCGACGTCATTTTCAAATATGGCCAAAAGTCACACCCGCTCAGGTCAAGTCAAATCAGCGGTGAGGAAATGCTTTTCTTGACTGACGATGTCACCTGCGCGACCCAAGTTTGACCCCCCCCCCCGTCCCCGCCCCCTCCAACTTGCTCAACTCGGCAGTGGCGGGCGGGGACGACAGGGACACGCTTGTGATGAAAGGAAGACTTCCTTTGAAGTCATCTTTTGATTGACAGCCCGGCGGGACTTCCCGTGCGCTCAGTCGGGACCGATCACGTCGCACGCGCGCGCGTTCCAAGAGCTAACGTGGGCTAATTAGCGCTTTTTCCGCGGGGCCGTTTTAGGCCGCCGAGTAGCATCTCGGGTGGGGAGGCGGAGGGGGCGGCGTCTTTGAGTCGGCGGGAGGTGATTAGCTGCTAATTAGCGAGCACGCGGCGGCCGCAGTCTGTTTTGCCGCTCGGGTCCCGACAGCTGCGACAGGACCGCCGGCGCCGAGGTCGGCGACTGATTTCCAACGGCTTGCGGACGGGCGGGCGGGCGTTTGATCCGACGGGACGTTAAGGATGACATCAAAGATACCTCGGGGCCGTCTCGCCAACGGAAGGACGGGAAGACGGGAAGCGGATGCCGCGTTCTCGTGCCGATCGGCCAAAAGTGACGACGCGCGTCACATGGTCACCGTCACACGCATCAACGTTTTCATTCCGATGGAGCTCCAGATTGTGAGTCAGACTCCCGCCGATGCTTCGACTCCGATTTGGATTGATCTCGAGTTTGAAGATTGAGTCTCGCGTCTGCGTCGGCTTCCATTTCCTGCGGCGACGGCGGCGTTGCCCGGGTCGGTTTTGACACCGTTTGGGAAACGGGGGCCGATTGTTTTTCCGCCAAACGTCTCTGCGGGATTCCGACCGACGTGGCTCGTTCGCGGCGGCGCAGAAATCCGCCGCGCTCCCCGGACGCTTTGTCACTCCGCGCGTTTGTTTCCCCCCCCTCCCCCCTGCCCCCCACGTCTTCATCCTCTTGTGCCCGCCGCCGGTCGCCTCGCCTCGGACAAATTAGATTTAACGCGGCTGCGGGCCGGCGTTCCCGGGGAAAGCCAAACAAATATTGTTCTCATGCTAATAGCGTCGGCGGGGCCGCCCGCCCGCCCGCCCGCTCGGTATTCATGAAGGCCGCGCTTATGCAAATGAGCACGAGGAGGCGGCCGACGTGCGGCCTGTCAATCATCGTTAGCCGCTACAAGCGCTAACGCTGACAAAAACCCTCTGACAAATTGTCCCCAAAGTCAAATTTGACAGCGTTTTATGATTAATGGACTTGATCGGCGCAAAGGAGTCGTCGCCGCCGCCGCCGCCGCCGCCGACTCCTCCTTTGCGCGCCGGCAGGAAGTAGATTTGAATTAGGAGCCGCTCATTTCACCAAGCGCCGGCTTCATCGGATGACTTCATCATGGCCTTGGCAACAGCGCATCTCGCCAAACCGCTCTGTCTCTGTGTGTGTGTGTGTGTGTGTGTGTGTGTGTGTGTGTGTGTGTGTGTGTGTGTGTGTGTGTGTGTGTGTGTGTGCGCGTGCGCTTGGACAGCCTTGAACGAGCCCACCATCGACTACGGCTTCCAGAGGTTACAGAAGGTCATCCCTCGCCACCCCGGGGACCCCGAGAGGTTACCCAAGGTCAGTGCTTTCTTACTGGCTTCCACCCGTCATCCGGATTTACATTGGGTGGAATATTCAGCCGGACGAGTCCTTGCATTGTGACGTTTCTATCGGCGAAAAAGATTTCGGCTCGGATTGAGATTCAGATTCGGATTTTGAGGATTGACTTTCACCACGTTTAAAATCTGCTTGAACTCATTCAGTAGATCCCATCCCATTTTGGACCGGTTCATTTCCGGGGTCTGGATTGACATTCGGATCGCATTTGGGAATCGGATTTCAAATGCCAATTTTCCATTGAAATTGCTTCCAAACAAAGCGGCCCCTGGGCCTTAATGACTTCCCGTTGTCACGTTTTGCATGATGGCGGATGTTGTGGGACCCCAAAAAACAGGCAGGAGGGAGGAGCAGGGTGGAGTGACCGAGATGGATTTCACAAAATTGCAAACAGGAATAAACCGGAGAAACGACCACAAAAAACTCACTCAAATAAAGTCCAGAAATCACAAAGGAGCAAACAAAACCTAAAACTGAAAACGAAACATGACATGTGCAAAGAGACACACAATGATCTGACACGGATTGTTCGGGCAGGGAGTCCTTTTAACCACACACTAATGAAACAATGACCAACAGGTGTGCCACTGCAGGGGGAGCCCTACAGTGCCACCTGTTGGTCACAAACAGAACCACCTGAACACCCACGGGAATTTGCAAGGCCGCGATTGGTCGACGCGGATGGTGCGAGATCCGAATTGAGTGAGTCTTCGATTGGAATTGAGCTCGAGATTCAGATTTAATTTCAAATTGAGATTTGAAATGAGATTCCGTCCTACTCGAGGTTGACGTTTAAATCTTACTTTGAGATTGAGTTCGACATTCCGAATGAGATTTAGGTTGTCATTGAGATGTAGAATTCAATTCAGATTTCGTTTCAAACAAAATTTGGATTCAGGCTGACGTCGGGACTGACATGGAGTCTTGGATGCAAGTTTCAATTCCGACTGATATTTTGGTTTGCATTGAGATTCCAATTTGGGTGTCAACACGGATTGAGATTGGATCTGCATTCACTTTCGGATCTGGAGTCATTCGGATGTTGTCTTAGATTTTGGACTGACGCTGAATGTTTGAATGCTTTTTCGACTCTTTGGACGCAAACCTCAATAGGATTCCAGATTGGGATTTTCGGGGGGGAGCTTTGGATCGACATTCAAATGAAGATTTCTTTTCAGATTGAGATTCGGGCCTCTCAAAAGTCAGATTTTGACAGAGAAATTTGAGATTGGGTTTGATTCCGAGGTTCAAGTGGGGATCGGAATGAAGTTTGAAGATGGCCGTTTGAGGATGGCTTTGTTTGCAAAAGTGGACAAAACGCCTTTGATGTTTTGTTTTGTTTTTTTGGTGGTGGTGGTGGGGCACCGCATTCACCGCATTCAAACGCTCGTATCGGCAAGCGCGCACGCGCACGCGTGTGATTGCGGAGGCGAGCGGCGGCCGCGGCAGATTGCGTTCGGTGTCGGCGCGGCGGCGCTGTGGCCAATGAGGGCAGACGCGCGGTGACAGTGAACGCCGCCGCCACCGCCAAATTGAAGCCATTCATCAAACGGCGACGCGCCACAAAAAGCCGTTTGTTTGTAAATTGATGCTAATCGCCGGCGCGGGTCGCGGCGCCGCCGCCGCCAGCGTGGCCGGCCCGTCGCCTCTTCCTCGGCATGAATATTTATGCCTTCCGCTTCCTCTGAGGCGCAGGGGGAAAGCTCTTTGTCGGCGCGGCGGCGGGTCAACGCCGCCCGTCACTTCCCGTTTGCTCCCACCTGCTGCCGCCGTTGCGCCTCGGCCGCGCTTTTCCTTGTCCGCTCGGCTCTTGGATGCCGGACCGTGACGCGCCGGGCCTACGGCGGGAGGTTCGGACGTCGGTGGCATTGGAGGTTGTCAAAAGCCTGCTCGCGTGTGCCGCTCGCGATTGGCAGGCGCCTCCAATCCGCCTGGATTTGACACCGTACGCCTCACAGGATATCGGTTCCATAATCAGTTGTCGGTGCAGCAGAACAACCAACGGAACCAAAATCATGTTTGCAGCAAGAAATTTTTTCACAACAGGGGGTTTTTTTACTGTAGCAAATTTGAAACAGGAACGTGGGAATGGTGTGAATGCATGAAGATTTTTTTATCACACTAGGGGGTATTTTCACCCATGTAGGTTTCGTTGTAGAGGAGGAGAAATCATGTTTGCAGCAAGATGGGGTAGTAGATTTCCTTGGAGGAGTTTCACTGTAGTATCTGGTTCCACACACGCAAAAGCCCCCCCCCCCATTTCCCATTCCAAAGTAGCCCTTCAATTCTGCGCGTTCCAGAATTGGCCGCGCCGCCCCCCCGGACGAGGCCGCTCACCCCTTTTCGGCTCGCTCTCTTGTCATGAAGATCCAGACTCGGAGTGGACGAGAGCAGGCGAAAACAGCGGCCAGCCCGGCGGCCAAGCTAGCAGGGGGCGAGAGTCCGTTGGAATGAAATAGCCAGCGTTAGCATTAGCAGCAAGCAAGTTAGCATGGCCGGAGGCGGCTGGCATCGACGTCCATTGTCGGTGGTGGCATTTGGTGTGCAATTAACAAAAGGCGCATCGTGTCATGAGCGCCCCCCCCCCCCCACCAAGCACCAAGAAGATCCATTTGGGAATTTCTTTTCATATCTCAGATAGATCATTGGACTGCCCTGCGCTGTAGTGGGCAATTTTCGGCCACAGAAAAGTGCAAAGCAATATTTGGGTGCGCTTATGGCAGCTTTTTCGGGCCGCACAAAATGGGTTTGAAAGTGCGCCGATTAGCGTTTTGTTTTAGCGTTAGCAAAAGAATGATCCGCATTTTACGACCCAGAGCGGAAAGAGGGGTTGGCCTTCTCTGCGCGTTCCCGCCTTCCCCCGTCACAAATCCGTCCGGCCGTGTTTTGAAGACCGAACGGACACCCGAATCGGCAGCTTTGACGGTGGATTCGCACGCCGAGCGCGTCTCGAAGCGCCGATGGTTTAGTTGACAGGAAGTCAAGTCGAGCGAGCGCTGGCCGCCGTTGCACGCCCCTTACAAGTCTCTCTGATGGTCGCCCCCCCCCCCCCCCCCCTCCCTTTCCTTCTTCCTCGCCTCGCCACTGGTGATTTATCTTACTTAAGAGCTGTCTGACGACTCCTCCTCTGGGCTCGTCCTCATCTTCGGGCAACCGGCATCTCATGAAGACCCCCCCCCCCCCCTGCCCCGCCCCCTCTCCCAACCGCCCACCACACCGGAAATTGAGGAGGAGGAGGTCCCGTCCCCGGTTTACGGCGGCGTTGGGATTCCCCTCCCAGTCGCCGCCGCTTTGTCACGAGCACGATGCTAACGCGGCCCACGTTTCAAATTTTGTCTCCCCGACAGATTTGGAAGTCGCCCGCGCCGAGCGTCCGAGCGGAAGGGAAATCAAAAGTCAGCCAAAAGAAAATGGCTTTGCACTTAGCGCAACCATGGGAGGGACGACGAATGGCCGCTCTGCCCCCCCCCCCCCCCCCCGTGGCGGAAGACCAGCCCGCCGATGCGAAAGGAGCCGGCGGGGGAGGGAGGAGGCCGAGTGGAGGCGGCGTGCAATACCCCAGGGAGCGCCAGCAGAGGCCTCCACCTCCCCGCTTCTTCTCCTCGGGGGAACGTCCGCGCTCCCTCCCTCCCTCGGCCCCTCCCTCATGACATCTGGCGATGACGTCGTCGCCGCGTCATCGAGTCGCCTTCCTTTGGTTGCTTTCTCCTCCTGGATGCTTTTTTTTGGGTGTTTTGGCGCAGCCGAGGCGGGCGGGGTTGTGGGTGGGGGGGCTCTCGCTTATTGGTTGCCGTTTATTGGCGCACAAAGCCCGCAGCGCGGTCCCAACGTCGTCCGTGTCGCGTCAACCTCACGCCCCAAAGGCTCCAAGACGCTCTGTTGCCCGCGCGTGTGAATGTTTTTCCACAGCCGCTTTCTTTTTTTTTTTTTTTTCGTCAACGACTGCCGACGTGTTTGCAACCCGCAACTAAACTTAACCTCCTCGCCGTGTGACAGGAAGTGCTGTTGAAGCGAGCCGCCGACCTGGTGGAGGCGCTCTACGGGATGCCGCACAGCAACCAGGTGAGGGCCGCTCGGCACGAGGGGCCAAGCTTTCGGTTTCTGACCCCTTAACCCCCCCCCCCCCCTTCCTCGCAGGACATGATCCTGAAGAGAGCGGCCGACCTGACGGAGGCGCTGTACAGCGGCGTCCCCCGCGGGCACAACCAGCTGCCGTCGCTGAGCGGCGCGGCGGCACATTCGGGAATGATGGCCGTCAACTCCTTCGGCGGCCAGCTGAGCGCAAACATCTCGGAGGCGTCGCAGGCCGACCAAGGTGAGGCGGCAAAGCGCCCATTTTTAATCCTAAAAATAATAATAATACATTTGATTTCCAAGCGCCTTTCAAGACACCCAAGGACACTTTACAATCAGACAAAACAACAAAACCAGCCAGACGCGCCAGCTCTCACTCAGCCCGGAAGTCGGAAGAAACCACAAGGGAGGGAAAGGGGGAGGGAAAAAAAACAAAAAAAAACAAGCTCAAACTATCCTCAAATTGAGGCAAAAAACTCCTGCAAAAAAGCATCGGACAAAAAGTCCCAAAACATAAACAATGAAGGCGGAGTGTATGCGAATGTTAATTGTCTGTTTGCGTGGGGCGTGTCAAACCGCAGCTGCTATGTCGGGTCTATGGCCGAGAAGGAGGGGGTGATGGGAGGGCACTAGCTTCCATGCGTACTTCCATCGTTTTGCTCAATCGCGATTCCCTGAGTCTCATTTTTTTTTAATTGTTTTTTTTGGTTCCTAGGTTACTCGCGCAGCTCCAGCAGCGTTTCCCCTCGCGGTTACGCGCCGAGCTCCACGCCGCAGCAGTCGGGCAACTACAACGCCATCAACAGCATCACGTCCTCCATCAACGGCTACGCCGCCGCCATGAGCAACCTGGCCGTGCCCGGCTCGCCCGGCTTCATCAACGGCGCCGGCGCCAACTCCGCCTACGCCAGTGAGTCGCCCGTCGGCCTCCATGCCCCGAGCGCCGAGTGGCTTTGATTGGCAGGGTTGAACGCCGGCGTTTTGACATCATCGCGGTCGCCAAAGAGCCCAAAAGCCCCCGATTGCTCCCGGCCGCCCTCGCTCGCCCCGCGCCCCCCCGCCCTCATCCGCGCTTTCCCTTTTTAAGCTCAGCTTCGTTGAGTTCCGCTCAGAGCCCCGCCGTCGCGTCCACCGTCACGCGCGTTGATTGCGTCGGAGCCTCGACTCGGCTCACGGCGTGGCGGCGACCCATCCCCGCCGTCCCGCTCCTCCCCCTCGCGTGCCCCCTCCCCTCCCGCCCGGCCGCCGCTGGCTTCCTCCTTCCTCACCGGTGGTCTCCCCTCTTCTTCCTGCTCTCGTAGGCGCGCATTCGTTCTCTCCTGTGGTTTCTGCAGTCAAACAGAAGAGCGCCTTTGCTCCCGTGCTGCGGCCACAGACCTCCCCGCCCCCCACCTGCACCTCCGCCAATGGCCTCCAGGGTGAGCATTGCCCCCCTCGCGCCCTCCTATCTTTTCCCATCGTTGCGCTTGCCCCCCCCCGAGCCAAGGTTGATCCCTAACTTGTGTGTGGGTGTGGGCGTGTCCCTTCAGGGGTGAGGAAGCGAGCGTTTGTATTTTTTTTTTGTTTTCTCTCTTTTGGGCTCCTTTCCAAACGGTTGCGGGCAGACGTGAAAAAAAAAGCGCCACATGATGTCAGTCGGCCATTTTTTGGTTTGAAACGGGCGTTTTGACCAATTCGGCCCTTAGCGACGGGAAAGCGATTCTCCGAAAAACCACACGGGAAGCCTGGGGTTTTGTTTTGACGCGGCCATCGGCGAGCGTGCGGCGGGCACAAACAAAACGCGGTCCAGTCGTCCTGATGTGCGAAGCGTTGCGGCCGCGGCGTCGACATCTCGGAGGGTTTGCGGGTTTTTTCAAGTGTTGCCTTGTTTCTGCTCGCAGCGATGGCCGGTCTCATCGTGCCGCCCATGTGAGACGACTCCAGCCCCAGCTCCGCCCCAGCTCCGCCCATCCCCCCCCCCCCCCCCCCACCCCCTCGCGCAGTTGCCATCCATCGGCGAGCCCGACGGATCGTCCGGCCTCCGCCTCCACGGCCACGTGACTGCGATGACGCCACTTCACAGACGTGGGCTGCCTCGTTGGGGGGGGGCGGGGGGGTTTTCCCCCCAGGAAGGTCCTGATGACATCATCATCATCGGCCAATCGGCTTTGGGCGAGCGGACGCCTCTGCTTGGTTGCCTCCAATGTTTGCATGACGCTTGCTTGAATAGTGCGTAAAAATGGCAAGGTTTCTTTTTGGGGGGGGGTCGTCTTTATTGAATGCAAAGTTACGCTCCAAGGAGGATCTGCCACTTGCTTTTTGTTTTTTTGTTTTTTTACACGTCACACGGGAAGAATGTGGAAGCTTGAAGGCATTTTTGAAGACCAGAATTGGTCAGTGCGGCCGTCAATCCAACGGGGGCGTTCCTGAAGAAGCGCCAGCGACTCCCCCCCCCCCCCCCCCGTTTTTCCCCTCCCAAAGCACTTTGCGTCGTGCCGAGCGTGACACTTTGGCCAGCAAGCCAGGAGGACCTTTTTTTTCTCTCTCTCTCTCTCTCTTCTTCTTTGACCTTTTTTTTGTTGGCTTTTTCCGCTTCTTCTTGCTGTTTGTGTGCGGCTTCCTTTTTTTCCGTCTTTCGAAGCTTGATTTGATGTTGGAAAAATCTCCATGGTTGTTGTCTTTTAGAAATTGTTAAAAAAAAAAAAAGGTTTTGTAAAAAAACAAAAAAAAACAACTCGCAACATTGTTCAAAACATGTTGTCCACTTTTTTGTAAAGGCGTTTTGTGTCACGTGCGCGCACCAACTAAGCTAAAAGCTCAAAGCTAAAAAAAAAAAAAAAAGAAAGAAAAAGCAAGCAAGGGTTGATGCGGCGTTTCCATTTGCCACCTTTCCACTGAAATGTCTTTTTGTGGCGAGCCTTTCCTCACCTTTTGCTTTTGGCTCAAGCGCCGCTCCATCCGAGACCCAGAGCAGGACAAACGGCGCAACGGCTTTTTCAACGTTGGTCTTCAGATGGCTCGGGTTGTTTCGGAGATGTCGGCCAAGTCCTTTCAGGGAGTCAACTGTGCCCTTCCTGTTTGCTGTTTGCCGTCTTGGGGTTTTGTTTTGCTTTTTCGAATGCCGTTTGCGTATTTGTGCTCACCGGGCCAAATGTATCCAAGAGTTGACTCCCTGCGCGCCGTCCGTCAGACGCTCAACCGCGCCGATGTCCCGGCATGCACGAGCGCGCCCATCCGTTTGATGTACAGTCAAACCTCGGTTTTCGTACTATCAAACAATCCGTTCCAGAAGACTGTTTGAAAACCGAATTGTTTGAAAACCGAAACCATGTTTCCCATGGGAATCAATGTAAAAAAAATTAATCCGTTCCAAGTCAAGAAAACAACTTTTTTAAACCACTTTTTTTTTTTTTTACAATTTCACACCATAAACTGTACACATGTAATAGGAGAGCAGGTCATATGTAAAATACTGTGCAAACAAACTGTCATATGTTTTATTTTCACCAATTTTAACATGAACATAGTAACATAAAAATTGAAGGAACATCTCTCTCTCTTTCTGTCGTGGGGCGTGCGCCTCTCCCAGCTGTCATCAGGCAGTAGGCGGGGCATTTGGGCATCCCGAACTCCTTCGCCAACACAGACACACGCACACCTGACTCATATTTCGCGATCAAATCTTTCTTCAAATCTATAGTTTTGCGCCCTATTTTCCTCTTTTCTTCACCAGGTTTAGCACTTCCACTTGCTTTCTTTGGTGCCATGATTAGGGGCTGATACACCATGCAAAAATAACAGTCCGATATGACGTAGTTCTCACCAAAGAAAAAAAAAAACTTTATTGAACAATACAAAAACCATCTGCTCACAATGGACGCTACTGTAGCGTCGCTACACGAGGAAGCGAAGCTGAGAGGAGTGAAGTGATGCATTCAAGTTAGTTTGAGAACCGAAATTTGTTTGTCATCCGAGGCATAAAAAACTCCAAATTTGCGTTCGAAAACCGAATCGGTCGAGAACCGAGACGTTCGAAAACTGAGGTTTGACTGTACGTGCATACCCCCACGTCGGTGCTGGAGGTCCAACATGCAAACGTGCGCGCACATGGGGACGCGCGTACATTTGTCCGCATGTTCAAGCGCACCCCCGTCAAGGCGTTTCCGTCGGTCGGCGCGATTAAGAATGCCAACGTTCGTACGTGCGTGCGCACGCGTGTGGTCTTTTGCCGACTGCTGCTTTTTGGACGGAAATAAATAAAGATGACATCACCCGAGTGCCTCGGCGACTGGTCTCTCTTTGCTCACAGTCTTCTGTAGCTTTTGGGGAACGCTTTTGCTTTGGTGGTGAGCGGAAGGAACGAGAAGGGCCGTCAACGCCGGGCTTCTTTCCTAACCTCCGCCGGATTTTCTTTTAGCCTCAAAGTTTGAGTTGGCGTCTGTGTCCTGTGTAGCGAGTTGCCGGCTAAAGACTTTGTGCTTGCAAACACCTGCGTACATCCCACATGACCCGTGGTGTCATGTTATGTTTCGAGTACAAGGTCCACGTGGCCAAGGAAAGCGGCGGCTGAATCCCGCCGGCAGTCGTGAAGAAGAACGCAAGCACGTGAGCTCTTCTTAAAACAATGAAGGCGCTAATGATCCCGGAGTCCGCGTGCACGGGCCCGGCTAACGAGGCCACGGCGGACGTCATAAATAAGACCTTAGACGGCGGGGCCCTAAAGCAGCCAAAGGGAGCCGTTCAACGCGCACGCTTCCTCGCGCTCTCCCGGCGACTTTTGTTTGTTTCCACTGGCACGAGCGTCGCCGGCTTTTTCTTTTCCGCCCCGTTGCCCTCGCCTTCCGGAGTCCGCCGGGAACAAACGCAACGGCGGAGAAATGATGGCCATCAAGTCCTGTTCCGTTACCGGTTTTTTTTTGGGGGGGGGGGGGGGGGGCGGTAAATATGAAGGTACTACAGTGAAACTCCTATATACTGAAACTCCTCTACAACGAAATCGACATGGGTGAATGTAGATTCACTGAATGCATGAAATCTTCATGCATTCACACCATTCACACTTTCCTGTTTCAAATTTGCTACAGTGAAAAAAAAAACTGTTGTGAAAAATATCTTGCTGCAAACATGATGTCGCTGGAGAGGAGTTTCACTGTACCCCCTAGTGTGAAAAAAATCCTCATGCATTCACACCATTCCCACTTTCCTGTTTCAAATTTGCTACAGTGAAAAAACCCCTGTTGTGAAAAATTTCTTGCTGCAAACATGATTTCGTTGTAGAGGAGTTTGACTGTACTTGCTGTCCGTTTGCGGTGTCAGTGCATGCACATTTGATCACGATGCCTCGCTCGCCTCGAAGCAAGCGAAGAAAGCGGCAGGAAGTGGGCACTTTTAGTCTCCTTCTTTTTTTTTTTTTTTTTTTACACATTTGACCGCCGCAGCAAGGACGTTCGCAGAGTTAATGACGGATGGAGATGGAGAGAGAGACACCGAGTGTCACCAAAAAAGTGGCCCGATCGCCGCCATAACTCGCGCGCACGCGCGCGCTAATTAGCGGGCGTCGTAAAATAAGTCAAAGTGGTCAAGCTAATGAGTCCACCAGAGGGCCCTTCGCACTCCGACAATAAAAAACCAAGCCGCCGTTTTGACCATGCGCCTCCGCTTCTTCTCTTTTTTTAACTTGCGCTTTTCCGTCTCCGGCCGCAATTACTTTTTGTGTTTTAATTGCACGCCGCTCATTAAAACGCCGCCGATGTTTCTTTGGAGTGCAATAAACACATCATCGATATTGCTGCTCACCTCCAGCAATAAACGCTCTTGTACAAACACGAGCAACAGCGCCGTTCATTCATGAGGACCGCACACGCGCACGCGCGCGCACGCACAGGCGCACAGGCGCACCTTTCTATCTCTTGAATACAAAACACCGCAAGCATTCATATGTCGCATTTCTCAAGATGGACGCCCGTTTGCTCCTCCTCTTCAGTCCGGAAAGGAGGGCGTCTTTTTTTTTTTTTTTGCATCGTCCCTTTTGTCTTCTGCCCGTTTGTTCGTGACACTCGTGGTGTGTCATTTGCATCTAATATCAAATCCAATCAACAATGAGCATATTGATGGAGCGTTGACTTTGTGAACCTCGTCGCTTTTTGATGACATCACAGCTGACGACGGCGACAGAGACGATGCCGGAGCCCGACAACGAGAACACTTGCGATGGTGACGGCGCGGACGCCGCCGATCGTGACGCCGACGATGACGACGACCGAGGCGATGATGATGATCGCGACGGGCCACCAGGGCGGCGACAACACCGAAGAGGAAAGTCGCAATGAAGACTTTTCCCTTAAATGAACGAATGATTTCGCCCTTTGCGTGTTTCTCGACGAACGTGGGATTTGTCTTTGTTTTTGATTTCATTGATGAAGGTATTGATCCACTGGGGGCGCCCCTCCCTTCCACGTCGACCCGGCATTCCTCACCCGCTGATGCAAATCCTCCAATCGTTCCTTCCTTCCTTTTCCCCACAAACACGTTGAGCAATTTGAGGACATTCTCTGCAAATAAATAAAGAAAGAAATAAAAAGTGATTTCTGTCCCCTTCATCCAAACGTGGCCGCCAAGGACCGCGTGAGGCGAAAGCGCGCGCGCGCGCGCACACGCGCGCGGGCCTGACGGCTGACCTTTATTCACATTCATGTTTTCCCTCCCCGGACCGAGGAGGAGGAAGGGGGGTTCCTCTCCCTCCTCATCCTCCCGTGAAGCGTCACCGCGGGGTTAATGTAAGTCGTGTATCTCATTACACACACGCACAGTCGCAGTCGCGCGTGTGCGCGCCAACCGGCCTCACCGGGTCCCCGGGGGCAGGGGGGGGCGGGGGCGGGGGGGATCCCGGCCGGGCCCGGACTTTTCCGTCGGAAGGAAAATAAAAATGCGCGGAAAGGCTTTCTCACGGTGGAGCCGTCCAGCACATCTGCGGCTCATCTGCGGCTCCCGCCGACCCAACCTCCCATTCCGACGCCGGCCCAGAAAACACCAGTCGACGGCTCTCGTGGGCCTTTGCCGTCCGAGGTCGCCGCCTCCTCCTCCTCCTCCTCCTCCTGCTGGACCTCCCGCGGTGAGGGGAAGAGAAAAAAAAAACAAAAACCAAAGAAGCCATCCTGAGAAAAAAAAATATGACATGAAATCAATGAGTTGGGGAAGGCGGGGGGGGGGGGGGGGCGCTCAGGTACGGGCCCGGAGGAGTCGGCGCGGGCCAGCGGCGGCCTGCTAACGCCGGATAAATCTGTCAATGCTAATAGGCTCCGTTGCGATTCGCTGAAATCAGGCTGCAGGCTCCGCCCCCTCCGGGCGCATCAATAAATCATCTGGCCAACTTTGCCTGCATGAGAGGACAAGAAAAAAGTTGTGGTCGTTGTTGTTGTTGTTGTTGTTGTTGATTTCGCCGCCGCCGGAAAAAATTTATTCATCATTCATCGGCGCGTCGGGTCTCGTCGGGACCGCCTTCCGCTTTGTGGGATTTGCCTCGCCGCATTCAGGTATCGTTTTGCTTCTTTCTCCTCTTTTGTGCGGCTGGCAGCCGGCGTTCCGACATCAAATATTTACCAACACGCCGGCGCCAATTGCAACCCGATTGCTCACGAGCGCTCCCCCCTCGGACCCCCGCCCCAAACTGGAAACGGAATCAGCACTGCGGCTGACACCCCTGCAATTCCACCCTCCCTCAAAAAAAAAAACCCCAAAAATCGACAAAAAACGATGCAGACCAGCCGTACTGACGAGAACTCGGACAGGAAACAGGAAGTAGATCACATGACACTCGAAATGAAGACGTGACACAAATACGAAACAGGTCGGCGGAGAGGAAACGTGCTGCCTGCTAGTCAGGCGTGGAGCCCAAAAAGCAGGCAGGAGGGAGGAGCGGCTTGTACTTGAAGAAACACAGAAAAGTATCGAACAAAAACCGTGACTGAAGCTCAAAACTCCTCGTAACAAAAACCATGTCCCACAGAACAAACGTGACAGGAAGCAACCAACCAACGATGAGCCGTGCCGGGAGACCCTTGAAAGCAATGACGACAGAACGAGCAACAGGTGTGCAGCTGCAGGGAGAGCCCTACCCTGCCACCTGGTGGTCACAAACCGAAACACCACAAGGTGGATGGAAACGATGGCAAAGGTGGCGGACGAGGTGACTTTCTCGGTTTCTCGATGTTCGTCGGATGATCCGAAACACCTCACATGACGCAAAACGTGACGCGGCGGCGCTCGGCATGTGTGACGCGACGCCAAGATTCGGTGACTTGGCGTCACCGTGGCGACGGCGCAGTGGCGGACGACTCGACGGCGACCGCGTACACGTCGCCACCCATGTTTTGGTTTGGCCCCCGGCGTGGATGCGCTCGGCTTTCCGTTTTTGCTCTGACCGGGAACGGACGCTCCCGCTCTCGCTCACGTTGTCACGATGTCGTCTCGCCGGGCGTATTCAACGAAGTCGAGGTGGCACCCGAGCAGGCAGCTCGTCGCGTGAACGGCTTCCGCATGGCACTCGACCGGACGACACTGCAGAGTCCTCGTTTGTTATTTGAAAGGCGGGCGTCGCGCAAGACGTCGTCCGGAGACGCCGATGAAAGGCGACGACTCGTAAAAAATCGCAAATAAAAAGTTGTGAGGAGGGAAAAAGGGGGACGTGGCGCTTCTTTATCTTCTGGATGAATAGATCTTATTTATGGCGCCGGGCCACTAATTGGCGTCGGAAAGAAGTGGCAGAGGGGGGGTCGGTCGTCAGGACCGGGGGGTCTCCGGGGAGCGCTGCGGGCCAATGACGGAGGGAGGGAGGGGGGGGGTTGGCGGGCTCGGCCGTAAAGTCCACGAACCGAACCCCTTGCTTGGTCTTTAACCCTGGAGAACCCAAGACCCCTTTTCTGAATTCGATATTAAACGAGTGCTCCATGTTCACTGAACACCAAAATAGATGTTTTGTCACAAATTCAACGCTTTCATTCTCATTTCGATTTAGGGCCAAAATTTGACCCTTTGGTGATTTAAGGGTCAAATTTGAGGAGCAGAATTTAGAGGGCTCAAATTTGACCCCGATGCGGCGCCTTCAAGGAGGCGTCGACCTGCCGGTCAGCGCACCAAGTGGACCTTCACCCCATTTTAACCCACGTTTGGCCGCTCGGCATCCATCGAAGCCCGCTCATCCTGGGTAGGGGATTGCCCCATCTGCGGACCCTTCTCAAGGTCTCTCTTTTTTTTTGTCCGCCGGTGTTTTGTGGGGGGGTTCCCTTGTCCTCCTGGGGGTTGAGATCATGTCACCAGATGACACGGAAGGCATGAAGCGCAGGCCCCCCGACCGCCGCCCCCCGTTCGGAGTGACCGAAGCGGTTTCGGCGGCCGGCTGCTCCCGCCCTCCACATGGCGTCCGTGTTGTCTTACGACGGCGTGCGACGAGGCGTTTCACTGCACGCTAGCAGATTTGATTGCCACTCGTACTTCACTGCATCGTACGACCGCACGCGACTGTACGGCGGCGGTGGCGGCGGGGCGGCTGCGGAGTTGCCAGAGGGGGGGCGGCTGCGTCGTCTTTGGTCTTCACCAAAAGAAAGGAAATAAAACAAAAGTCTCTTCTTTTGAAATGCGCTCGTGACCTCAGGGGTTGGGGCGGAGTCATTGAAATCGAGATGGCGGGCGGGGTGAGCTAAAGTATTAGCGGCGGGGGCGCGGGGGGGCCGGGGGGGGGGGGCGGTCTCCCGGGTGCCGTGATCCAAAAGGAAGTGGACTTGGCCGACACGGTGGACACGCGATGATGGCTGGTCCAGATGTTGCTTCCCGCCCCCGCGATGAGGGTCCGACGGCCCGCATCCCATTTTGCTAAAGCTTCCGACAAAGCGGCGACGCATTCAAACGGGACGGACGTCGGCCACGCGTGCGCGTCCGCAACGCAAAAGGTGGAGCGAAAGCCGTGACGCCTGCCACAGAGGCCCCCTTGCATGGGGGTCGGGGGGGGGGGGCGCTCCTTTCTTCTGTCTTCAGCAAGCTGCCGCGCTCTCCGCCCACCAAAGGAAACTCCTTTTGCGCCCGCCATTGGGTTGACCTGGCCTCACAAGCTCCACTTTTTCTTGTAAAAGGACTTCTGACTTGCAAGTGACGCGGTCACCCCCCGCGCGGTCTCCCCCCCCCCCACACCTTGCACATGGACTTTTGCTGCGCGGATGTATTGAGTTCAACCAGTCGGAGGACAGCCAAAAGCCGACGTCGCCAACGTGAGCCCAAGCGAAGGCACGGCGCCATCCATCAAAAGTGTGCAAGATTTTTTTTTTGCCGGGGGGGCGGGGCCATTCGTAGCCATGCCAAGGCCCCCTGCAGATTGCATTGACATGGCAACAAGCCCGATTCTGATCGGACAAGGCAACAAATCCACGAATGGCCAACGCGCGACCAAAGGAGGAGGAAAAACTGCGTGAGCAGGCCTTGGAAAGGTCAACGGGGACACGCCCACACATTCCTGTCCAAGGCAAGCCAAGACAAGACAAGACAAGACCACTTCCCGTTCCTCCACTTCATTAACGCTTCAAATCATGAATTCCTCCAAGTATTTCATGTCTGAACGTGACAGCAGCCCAGCTGCGATTCCGCACCGAGACGAGTCATCGTGGACAGTTTGGGCGTCATCGGCCTTCTTCCGTGCGTTTCAAACGGGTCTCCGGGCGGTTGGGCAAGTGGTTCGTGCCTAGGCTGCGGCTTTTCCCCGGGTGCTTCCTCCCACGTTTCCAAAACGTGCATAGCGGGTTGGCAGAGCACTCCCATAAAAGGGTCCCGAGGCGTGATTGTGAGTGCCAATGCTTGTCTCGATTTGTCTCGGGTGTCTTGAGTGCGCCCCCTGGTGATCCTACAGGGAAAACAAGGTGTGATTTTTATTTATTTATTTATTTATTTGTGAACCTAAACAACCAATTTGGAAGTGGTCGCAACAACAGCGGCTCAAAGAAGAAAAACAAATGAAATGAAATGAAATAGCGTTGCGGTGAAAACGGGAGGAGTCCCATCCTGATCCTTTCGCCTCTCCGCTTTTCCGAGGTCGGGCTGTTAGCGCACACATTAGCCCACGGCTGGACGACGCCTCCCCCCCCCCCGCCCCCCCCCACCGTTTCCCCGCCCGCCCGCCCGCCCCCCAGAGTCACTCGCTCGTCCAACTTAACGATTAAGAGCGCGGCTAATGAACTGTAGGATTAGCGAGGCGCTAATGGCGGGCGCGCCGGCCGCCTTAAGTGGCGCTTTGTGTCGAGAGGTCGCCAACCTGCCGGTCCTCCTAAAAACCCCGTCAGTCAAGCTTTGTTGTTTGTCGCCGTCCGACAACGAGACAAAAACAAACGACTTTGCTTTGAATAGGATCAACCTTAGCGAGTCGGCCGCTGGGACCCCCCCCCCCTGGGCTTCGCCGTGGTCCAAAACCAACCCGGAACGGTCTTCCGGCCGACGCGGGGACAAAAGCGAGCTCAAAGTAAAATGAGAGCAGACAGCGAGCGGCCTCTCTCTCTTTCTGGCCGTGCTAACTTAGCATGCCGCCATTTCTGGTTGAGATCCATCCGAAAACCGACTGCAGAGGGATCGCGTGGAATCGCGTCCTTTTCCCATCCGTCCGTGGCCCATCCCAACTGACGTTGGGCAGAAGGTGGGCCGCACCCTGGACTGGTCGCCAGGGTTTCATCAGCTTGGCCTCCTTGGCATGGCTTCGCTTGGTCTCGAACGCTTTCTGCCGAAGATTTTTTTTTGCTTGAGCGGGATTTTGCATTGCGCCTTTCCAGGTATTGAAGTCCACGTGTGTGTGTGCGGCGTGTGCGGCGGCCCGAGCTGAGAATCAAGCCGTGAACTCCGGAAGCAGACGTGCTAAACGTTCGCAAATGTATTACACATGTAACAAGTAATACACATGTATAACTTGTTTATAACAGCCCTCCAATATGGCCGCCGGTAGTGCATTGTGGGTAATTGCTAAAAGGACGGAGACCTCTATATGCTCCTTATTTGAAATTTTTGTTTCAAAATCCCCTGGCTTCTCTTTTTGTTGAAATGTTTGTAATAATGTATTCATAACACGCTCGCTTTGTTTTGTATTTCCTGAGAATTGTATTGTGACTTGTTCAATAAAGATTGTTCCCAAAAAAAATAAAAAAATAATTGAAATCGTGTCAAGGGGTGCAAACTGCAACATAAATCCAGAAAAGCCCCCCCCCCCCCCCCCCCCACGTCAACGACGCCGACTGCGTCACGTCGCCACCTGCTTGCCTCAAGACACGTACGAAAGGCTCACCGAGAAGACGCGGTCAAGTGCGCTGTGTCATGAGGTTGAGTTGACACGTAGAAATCTGGCGGCGGACCGCCATCGGTGTCACAGACTCGCCGCCTTTCGCCGCCTTGCCTGCGATAAACACGCGCGCACAAAGAAAGCAGGCGGCTCGGAGAGCCGGCGCGTCCCGCGAGGACGTGATCCGAGTCCGGGCCGGGCGTCCCCCGGCGCGCCGGTTCACCAGGTGTTGTCTGCAACAGGCAATTAGTGGAGGAGGTGTAGCTGTCAATCACGGAGGAGGAGGGGGGGCGGGGGGGGGAGGGGGGGCGGAGGGAGATTAGCCGCTCGGCCGTAATTAGCGAGCTGGAGGCTGGCGGGCCCCCAGGATAAAGGCTTTGCCAATAATGGACCCTCGGGTATTAATTACTGAAGGTCGGAGGCGGAGGAAAGGCCGGGATCTTAGCAGCCGAGCGCGTAAGATGATTGTTTAAATTTCAAAAATAATACTGCGCTGACAGTTGTTGGCCTCCCGCCGGGACGCCGCTACAAGGTAGCTCGCGTAATTAGCTTGAAGAGGAAAGGCCACCGTGCGCGCACGCACGCACGCACACACACACGTACGCACACACGCACACACACACACATGCACACATACGCACACGCCTGTTTGTGTGGAAAAACACTGATGTGACGACCACCGGGAGGATAGAGTTGGGGGGTTGCGGGGGGGGGGAAATCAAATGAAAACAAGCAAAAGAAGACAAAGAGGAAGAGGAAGTAGCGAAAAGGCGCAGGGAGACTTCCGCTTCCTCCCACGTTTGCTTTGGTGAAGGATCGCCGACGATGTTTGGCAGGATTTCGATTTTTCTTCCCTCTCAAGGCACATTTCTATCACCGGTGACAAAAAGAGAGTTTTATTCCCGATTGGACGGATTCCATTTTGCCAATGATTCTTTTAGGGCCGGCCGGCTCGAAACGTCGCTGCCAAAAAAAAAAGAAAGGAAAACGTCTCGTCAAGGTTGACGGGCGTCCCCAAGCTCACGTTTCCGAAAAAGCGCCGCCGGGATTCCAAATGACGCGAGCGATCCTCCAAGCAACACGGAGGGAAAATTTGCGGCGATTCCGAGAGGGCGCCGCAGTCCCGCCAATTGAAGAGCAGCAGTCGACTTTTCAGGCAACCGGGGCTCCAGGCCACCTTCCCGCCAAAAGTCACCTGACCTGGACGCTGAGGCGGTAGCGCGCCAGCCGATCTTTTCACGGGTACGACCAAAACATGGCGGCGGCAGCCCGAATGGCGATGACGAGCAATGCGGAGCGAGCTCGGCGGCCGCGTCGCATGAGCGAGCTAAAAGTAGCCAGCGGATGCGGTTTGCGCGCTGTGGCGGCTCTCGCCAAGTCGAAGGCTTGCCTGCAAACGCGCTAGCCGACGCGCACGCTCGTAAATCCGCCGGAGCGTCCGGCGCGCACCTGCACGCGGCCCCTCGTGGCCCCTCACCGATGACCCCAATAAACATGTCGGCGAGCTCAACTGCTCTCCAGACGTCGTAAATAAACAGCGAGCGCAACAGCCGACGCCACGCCACGCCACGCCGTCGGTGGGAGTGTGTGTGGATGCGCGACTTCTCCACAGCGCCGATGCCTGCAAAGGGCAAAACCGATTGGAGACACAAATTTCACCTTCAATACCGAGAACAATCTCATTCTTAGGATTCGATACGATTGGTCGCTGCGCGCAACGGCCAATCACGTTCCTCCGTGTGTCTCAGAGCGCCCCCGCGTGGCCGAGACGGGCACACCGCAAGGAGCGCCATCCGTTTTCTTTGGGACTCGTTTGCACGACGTCAGCCAACAGCGGACGGTCGCGTCGCCGCCAGCTAGCTTCGTCCGCGAAAGCGCGCTCGGTCGGTCGGTCGGTCGGTCGGTCGCCCTGCGCTGGTCGGTCCTTCCCGTGTGTCGGTCACGCTTTTCGCGGATCCGTTGCAAAAAAAAAAACAACAGGTCCGTATGCAAATGAGGCGGCTAGGCGACACCGCGCCAGTCGGAGTCCCAAACGATTCAAAGCGTCGTCGTTGTCATCTGCGTCTTTCAAAATGGCCGACTCCCCATCAATATTCATGCCGGCGCTTCACATTTTACGCGTACACCGTCGGTGTGTGTCTGTGTGTGTGTGTGTGTGTGTGTGTGTGTGTGTGTGCGTCCACTGCCGTGTAGGGCTTGTTGTCACATGGCTAAGTGGTCACCTTGCAAATTTCTTCTCCGGCAGCGGACGCATCGAAAAGGCAGAATCCTCGTTGCCAGGAGTCCACTCGTGCAGTCACCCCCCCCCCCCCAGAAAAAAATTGGTATTTTTTGGGGGGGTATTCACGCTCTCCATTTGATCGCTAGCCACACAAAATGCGAAACGGACACCAATATGAAATCCATCCCCAAGATGACGTATGGACTTGCCCGCCGCATGCTCGCTAGCAAGCGGTCGGGCTTGCGCATCCCCGTCGGCTGCCGGCTTGGGCGCGTGCCGATGTCGGAGATCAGGCGACGAGATGAAACGCGACGGCGACAAAGTGCCTCGCTTTTCTTCCGAGGAGGCGCCAGCTGCGGGCACGGCACCCCCAAGGACGCGCCGCTACGCTACGATAGCGCCGCGCTACGGTGCCGGGGAGGTAAGCGGGGGGGGTCGCCGTCCCCCGTGCGAGTGTGCAACTTTAATGAGGCGACAGCGCGGCTGCTTGACGATTCATCAAACATCTGCACTCGCAGATGTGGAGAGACGCCGCGGAGACGCGCGGCGTCTCCGCCCATCTGGACGCGCACACACAAGAGGACCTTTTCCAACACGCGCACGCGCTCAGCAACCACGTGTGGGCGTTCTCGTATTTGTTGCTCGGTAAGGACACCTGACTCGAGCAATTGCGACTGTGATTTTAACGCCGGTCATTTCCGCCATGGCCCCGCCCCTCTTCGGGCCCCGATGGACAGACATCCGGCTGAGCTGCTCCCCGACCGCGTGCCGACTTTTCAAGGTCGCGTTCACATTGCGCAACCGTTCCCCGATGCTCGTTTGGCGTGATGGTGTTGAGCTCGAGGACTTTGGCGGAGGGCGATGTTAGGCACTCGGGTGAAAGACGGAAGACGTCGTCGTCTTCGCTTCTCGAGGAAGCGTCCACCAAGAGTGGCAAGCAAAGAGCTCAAAGCCTCTGACGGATCGTCCGCTCTCTGGCGAAGGTTTTCCAAAAGTCACTTGAGTTTTCCACCACCGCCTGCCGCCAAGTCACGCTGCTGTCTCAAAGGCAAAGTTCTTTGAGCGACGGCGTCCTAAAACCCTTGGAAAGCAGCGGGTGGGTCCCCTGTGAGGTAGCCCGGAGGAAGAGACAAGTCCGGAGACCCCGCTGAGGGAGGGGTCTCATTTCAACCGAATGTATCTGCTCGCTCGCTCGCTCTTTCAACCTTCCGGGACGTGACGGTGGCGTCGTTGCTCAACACCCGATGGAGACCGCCGTAGACCGACACAGAGTCCGCAGGACCGCAGGCGCTGAAACGAGGCCCCGAGGGACGGGATGTCGTCTTTGAATGGCAAAGGGCGCTCCGGAGGCCTCGCGTTTGGAGCCGCCGCCCATTCCCATTTCGGCCGCGAGTTGAAGACTGCGCCTCGGTGAAGGGGGCGGGGCGGGACCACAACGCGGACCGGAAGAGGTGCCGCGTCACGCCGAGTCCAACCCGACCCCTCGGCGCCTCGCCTGCACCCAGAAAGCCCCGCCCATCAATGCTTTCTGTGCAGATTAGCGGCGCACGCGCGACATATTTGGCGTGGCCGCATGCTCATTAAAGATGGAGGCATGCTCACGTCTAATTGTTTTAATTGATTCGTTTTGGGCAAAGGGGGGGAGGGGGGGGTGCGCACTTTGCTGTTTTACTGTCAGCATATGGAGCGCATTGATCACCATTTGCCGCCATCTCGCTAAACCATGTGATGAACTCATTTGTTACTTTGCGCTTTTTTAATCAAACCCCCGCTGCGCTCTAATGTGCCAGCAAATGCTCGCGGGCTTTGGAAACAGCGCCCCCTACCCCGCGCCTCCCGCCGCAGGGAAATAATGCCAGCACCAGCAGGACAGGCAGGGGGGGTTGGGGGGGGGGGGCGGGCCGGGACGGCGCAGAAGAAGATGCCCCCAACTCTCAGGAGCGCCGGCCCCTGCCTCGGCGTGACGGGCATGGCCGTCTTCCTTAGCATGAGCGCGTTAGCGCTTTTGTTGGCATGTCGCTGATGAGCAGAGGAGGGTTAGGGTCTCGCGCGCAAGCAAGTTCACCTTCAGGAGTCCAGCGCGTGTCGGAAAGTTACGGAAGCAGAAATACGGAAAGGCAAAGTCTGGTCACCAGCTCATATCAAACAAGTGGAAGCAAGTCATGACTTTTTTTGAGGGGGGGGGGGCCCTGCAGGGTCACCATCTGACCTTTTTTCCAACACACCTGATTCAGATGAGCAGCTCATCAGCCAGCTCAAAAGGAGCATTCGAAGCATCCTGATGATTTGAATCGGGTGCGTTGCTCCTGAGAGAGACGCAAACAGGCAGCACGGCGCCCCCGCGACGACCCACTTTGGACCCCCCCCTGCCTTAGGGGCCCCGTTACTTCCCGAACCAGATTGTCAAACATCCAACGGTGTACGAAGAGTCGTGTTGACAGCCAAGCACTTGCGAAGCCTCGATGACGCATTATTGAGCATGCTGTGTGTAGCATGTAGCATGTAGCATGTAGCGTGCCGCATTTGAGGTGTGATCAGGTGGCAGCAAGCGTGCAAGTCATGCCACCTCAATACTCCACCCCATTTCAACCCCCACCCCCGCCCCGGGAAGGTCGCATCATTTCATTTTGCTCGGAGGAGTTGCAGCGCATTGGGTGCAAAAACAACAGAAAAGTCTCCTTGACCTGGTGACCTGGGCGTTGGGGGGGAGGGGGCGTGACGTCCTGGGGGGCCACTTGGACCATGATGGGCTGATTCGTGACTGGACGCCATCAGCTGATGAGACGACGTACTGTCGTCCCATCATGAGATGCCAGCGCAAAGGCAAAGCACATCAAGAACGACGCGCGCACCAACACCCGCACTGACACACTAAACACACACACACACACACAAACATGCTGGGTTTCATGAAACACACTCATGCAGCCATACACATCCATGCACGCACACATACACACATTTAGACACGTTCACAAACGCAACCACATACACATGAAGACACATACACAATTTATGAACACACACACACACACACACACACACACACACACAGCTAGCAGCAGCGTGGAAGCTGCAAGACGTTGGGGAAATTAACATTAAGATGGAGGGTGGGTGTGGGGGAGTTTTCATGGCAGGAGTGGGGGGGTGGGGGGGGGGGTCGTCAAAAGGCTTGCCAAACCATCTGAGATCTTCCTCCTTCTCATCCTCCTCCTCTTCCTCGCCTTCCATTTTTGTTTGTGACCGCCGCCGGATCCCGACGGCGCGTTTTGGGCTGAGCAAATCAAAGGACGGCCGTCCCGGCGGACGCTCGGCGCAATCCCGGGCGCCTCCTTACGGTGCCCGAGACGCGGCGGGCGCTCGCCCATCAAAGACGCCGCGCGGAGGAGGCGACCGATCGGGACGGCCCGATGAGACTTTGGCTAATAAATGGCGGCGCGCCGACAAAGCTGGCAGCTTCCTGCATAAACATGACTCCGCCGTTGCCGCCGCTGCATAAATCCTGCACCAACGCCGGCCGGGCCTGAGCAGGAATAAATTTGGCACGTCGCAGAGTGGGGGGGTGTTGGGCGTGACCTTTTGTCTGCTGGGCCTGTTAGGTGAAGGTGCGGGCGTATATCGCCGACCACTCCCGACGTCCTCGTCATCGTCAGTGAAGGACAAAAGGATGCAAAAAAGGCCGGCGGATGGATTTGGACCCGGAATTGGGGAACTGTGAGGCAGACTTTTAAACCACCCGTCTACTACGCTGTTTTGTTGTTTTTTTTTAATTCATTTTGCTACCACATGAAGTGAGGGGGGGGTAGTAGGAAAACTTGCGCACCACAACTCCCGCCTCCCGGCCAACTCCCCCCGTCCTCTCTCCAAGTGGCTCCCCTCCCCGTGAGGCCCGGCAGCATCCAAAGCACCGGCGCACTCAGCATCTGCTCGGCGGATGAATAAATGAAGCGCTCCCCTCGCCCGCCCGAGTGACAGCGCGCGGCGTCTTAATTGCGACTGAAAGCGTCCGCAAAAAGCCCCCCTTTTTTTTTCCCGCCTTTCCTCTCCGCTGCTGCTCATTAGCACATTGTGTCCTTAAATGATTCACAAAGCGTGCGCCGCCGCCCGCCGCCCGCCATCACTTATTCACGCGCCGAGCGCCACTTTGTGCCAACACGGCCGCCCGAGGTAAATGAATTTAGTCCAATTAGCAGACGCTGTCAGAGCGCATCAGCGTCCGCCGGCCGCCTCGGCCGCGCGCGAGTCGCGGACGCTTTTTTTTTTGTCGGACGGCGGCCATCCGCGGCCTTGTGGACGCCCCTCCTCCTCGCCGTTGACCGGCGCGCGCTACGTCGGCTGCGTGGGGAAAAACTACTCCGAGGTCATTAGCGTTTTGCCACAACGACCAAACTGAAAAAAAAGCACAAATCCAATCAAAAGGAAAAAGGAAAACGACGTGAAAGTCCATCTTCGGTTTTGAAGCTAGCCACAATTATGGATCAGCGCGAGGCCGTGATTTGCTTTGTCAAGCAATCTGCGCACACGATGATTTCAAGGCCCCCCCCCCCCCCTCGTTGCTGTCCGCCGCTTTTGGCAACACGCTGGCGAGGCGACACCGAGTCTGACCGCGAGCGGCCGCGGCGTCCGTGCGGTTGTCCGGGCAAAGCCTGCGGCACGTTGCGCCTCGCGTGTCGGGGGGCTGAGCCTCATCCGGAAACGACTCAGCCTCCGCTTCCTGTGCGCCGCGTGGGAGTTTTTCCTTTCGGAGAAGAAGAAGAGGCGGCGGCGTCACGGGAGCATTTGGTCTTTTTTCCAAATCTGATGTTGGTCTTTGAGGCCTAATGCACGCGGGCAAAAGCCCTCTCTTGCTCACGCCTCACAGGAAACTTCCCAGATGTTCAAGTTCCCCCCCCCCCTCCCCCAAAAAAAATGGTTGTCGCTGTTGTTGTTTTCTACAAAGGGAGGAACAAAGCTCGTTGGGACAAAGTTTGTTCCCACACCAGCACCGCTGAGCTTTTGTGTTTGTGCCGCCAATATGCAAATGCATCCGTGATGTCATCATTAAGAAGTAGCCCCACAAAAGCGTTTTTGCTGTGGTGGGGGGGGGGGCCTCCGGTACGTCGAGATTGCGGGCTTTCGACGATCCTGGAAACGACAAAGCGCTCCTCCTGCTCAGTGGCGGTTTTGAAAACGGATTCGGACGGTCTCGGCTTTCCAGTCGCAGCGGCGGGATTTTGGAGTCGACTCTGCGCCGCGTTCCGGTCCGGCGCCTGACGTGCACCGATGAGCCTAAACGTGAATCATTCATGGCTGCTTGAAAAATCCAACATTTGTTTGAGACAAAACGCGCGATGAATATTTCAATCGGCCGCTCGGATAAACAACGACGACAAAACAGTCATGAAAGATTGACGCTGATGGACGCGTTCGCCGCTGCCCGAACCAGGCGGAAAGCCAAAAGTGCCGCGACGACCCGCATATATAATCACCCTTGCGTGTGTACGCGCGCAGTGCAGTGCACGCGCGCGGCCTAGCGCTAGCGTTAGCGCCATCTGCGTGCGAGTGAGCGAACGCGGACGCAGACGCGCAAATCGTGTGCACGAGGGCCAGATTTGTTTCTGGAGGTGATGACGAATAAGTGCGGAGAGGGGCCATCCCGCGCCATTCCCGATTGGACGCAGCCCACGGGCAAGGCGCGTTTCCACGGACAAAAAGTAGGAAGACGCTTGTCCTCCAACGTCACGCCGCAAACAGGATGGAAACGGGCGAGACGGTCACAGCCTTGACTTTGCGCAACAGCGGAACGAACGGGGGGGGGGGGGGGGGGGGGGGCGGACGATAAGCTCCGCCTCCGCCCATGACCGACCTCGAGGCAAACTTGCCTCGCACAAGCCAGACTCCACGTGAAAGTTTGAAAGGAAGACTTTGCCGGTGAGACTTGGAAGGGACGGAATCGTTCTCACGGTCAAAAAGCGCCACAATTTCAACATCGGCAGGAGAAGGAGGGTGGCGGGTTTAGCGCCACTTCTCAGACATTTCAGTCGTGTCGTCACGCCAAGGGAGAAGTGCTCGCTTATGCACATTTCGTGTCAAAACATCTTTGGTGCCCCCCCCACCCCAAAAAAAACCTGTAAGAGTTCATCTCGCGAGAAATAGAAACGTTGCGCAACGCAAAAGTTTTCCATGGATGTTTGTCTTCTTGACACTTTGGGATAAACGTTTGCAACTTTAGTAAACGTTTGAAATGTGTTTATGGATGCTTCCAAATTCAACTTTGTACCGATGACGACGCCTGTCGATTGATTGCCACGCCGAAGCTCTGCAACAACTCTTGGTTGACACGTCAGAATAAAGGTTTGATCACAGACAAATCATACGACTCTTTGGTTCATTTTATCCACGTTGAAATGAAATAACACTTCAAAATAAAGGTTTGCAATTGACCGATGAACTCGTCGACACAAGTTTTGCAACGTTTCAATGTACGCGACCTGACTTCTTATCACGTGACACGCGAATCTCAAGGTTTGCGACTGAACAACTGACACTTCAAAAAAACTAAAGTGTCTTGACGCTGCAACGTGATCAACAGGAAAAGCAAAAAAAAAGGGACTCCAATTTTATCCTCGGATCAAACCAGTCCGCGAATAAGTCGATCCGCATGAAAAACTCATCGGGAATTGTTCCGCCTGTGAAGAAGTCGTTGAGCGCCACCTGGTGGCCCAGCAATACCGTATTTGTGCCGACGTCTGTATTCGTCTATTGTTGTCATCACTGTGATGAGAATAAACAAGGCTGCATTCACTCCTGTTTTCCTCACTAATTTACTGAATAATTCCGTAATTATTCAGTAAATTCAGTAAAAAAAAATTTGTCTGTTTAAAAAACTCATCTCATTCTTAACCAAACTAAAGCCGCATTGCGGTCGGTCTCCTCCGTTTCACACAATGTGCGGCCCGTCACCTACGTCATCAACGTCAAATTCGCGTTTTAGTTCGAATTTGACACGTGACGAGCGTCGTCTTGATCTTCGCGTGCTTGGCGGTTGATCCCGCTCGTTCCTCCTGACCGGCTAGGGGGCGACAAACGACCGCCAAAGTAACGAAGCGGCTCAGCTCGTCACGTTGAAGTCGCGCCAAGAAGAAGGAGGAGGAGGAGGAGGAGGAGGAGGAGGACAGTCCAGTGGATTGTCTCCTTTTTCCTCTCTTTCTTTTTAAATGTTGCCTTCAGTGAACATATTCGGACGTTTTGCGCTCGCCTTGTGGTTCAAGTTCATATCGAAGCGTTCACTTTGACTCCGTCATGACTGCGTGAGAGCTCGGCCGCTGTTTAAGAGGTAAATTTGTTTGGATGTTCAGGACTGTTAGCTCGCTCAGCTAACTATGCTAGCATCAGCATTTCAACCACGAGCAGACCGAGTTGCATTCATGGCGAGTTTGTGCGTCCGGTCGTCGGCGACTTGTGTCACGTGATCTACGCCGATGAGGACGAAGCCAAAGTGCGGCACGGCGGCAGCCGCCGGCACCACTTCAAGTATCCGCCCGAGACCGCGTGGCCCGGCGATCGTTTGCGTTCTTCAAACGCGGCGTTGTCATTTCAGGAGGAGATGAAATTGGCGAGCTGAGAGAAGGCCGCCGACTTTTTACTTTGCCAATAAATGTGACGTGACTTGTGGGGGGCGTAAAACGTTTATTTCTCAAAGCATGAAACAAGCCAACTTAAGTCCACCAACGGAGTCACGGTGGAAAGAAAAAGAAAAAAGGGGCAAGTCACGCGCTGGTCTTCTTGGCTGGCTTCTTTTGGGCTCTGCTGGCTTCCTTCTCCAGATGTTTCTGAAAGCGCAAAACGTCAAGCGGGTGTGACGTCCCGGCCCCAATTTGCGGCACGCCGCGCAGCCTCACCTGCAACTTGTCGTAGTGCGTCCGGCTGCTGCAGTGCGTCTTCTTGGCCGTGTCCTCGTTGGAGTAAAAGAGGAGACAGACGCGGCAGTAGTAACCCATCTTGATGTGTTCCACACCTGCACAAAGCGCAGCAGAAGCTTCAGCGGTGGGCCCCTCGCCAGCAGGTGGGGGGGGGGGGGGAAGGCTTCGGCACACCGCTCGCTCACCGATGGCTCCGTCGGGTTCAAACGGCGGCAGCGGCAAAGACGCCGCCGCCGCGCTGGGCGGGGGGGCGTGGTCGACTTGGTTCCGCTCAACCGATGGCTCCTCCTCCGTTGGCTGCGTCATCAAAACAAAGAAAAAAATGAACAGGCGGACGCCGGGCGGCGCAGCAGCAGCGCTGAGCAAAGTCACTACCTGGCGATCTGGAACATCGGGAATCTTCTCCGGGGTGTCGTCCGCTTCCATCTTCAGATCCGAGCTCGGCTTGATCTCTTCCTCCCGAGGTTCCATTGGCTCCTCCTCCCCATCTTCAGCTTTCTTTTGTTGGTCTTCGAGCTTCTCCTCGGGTTTGTTCTCCTCTTCGCGCTCCTCCTCTTTGACGTCATTTTCCGGCGGCGGCCTCGGCCGCTCCTCTTCTTCCTCCTTGGCCGCCTTTGGCCGCTCTTCTTCCTCCTGGCGTTTGACGTCGTCTTTGGGCTCCTGCTCCGTTTCCTCTCGGTGCTCCTCGTTCTCCTTGATTTTCTTGGCCGGAGGTTCTTCGGAAGGTTTGGAGGACTTTGGCGACGAGCTGCTCGGCCCCCTCTTGGTCGTGCTGGGACAGCTATGCCTGTGCGCGCGCAGGGACACGGCAAAAGTCACACGAGGCAAAACGGGAACTACGTCCACCGGCAGGGCGACTTTTTCCGGGCGGTCTGAGCGAAGGAGCTCACCCGTATTTGAGCTGCGTGTACTTCCTGCTGACGTAAATGAGAAGACGTCTCCCCTTCAACTTTGCCTGGTTGGTTTTGTACGCTTGAGCCATTTCGTCCGCCGCCTCCGCCTTCTCCATCTCCAGGAAACACTGCAACGCCCCCCAAATGACAACGGAACTTGTCATTGCGGCGGTCCGGACGCCGAACACTCGGTCGGGGCGAGCCGCGTTACCTCCCTCTTGATGGGGTTCAGGAAGTACTTTTTGACTTTGCCAAAGGGCTCGGCCAATTTGAGGACCTCCTCGTCCTCGAAGGTGCCGTTGGGCAGCTGGCCGACGTACACCACCCTGCTGGCGCCGCACTGCGACCACAGGAAGGGAGAGAGGGCGCGGTCAGCCCAACGACGGCCGGCCGCGCGCCGACGACGACGAGGAGGTCGCCCTCACCTGGATGGTCGGGTAGGTCAAGGAGTGGTTGACCCTGACCGGGCGCCCGCACACCGACGGCGTGACGTTGCCGTTGTAGAACTTGACCATCGCCCGCGCTTCCTCCTCCGTGGCAAACTGGAGGAACGCCTGGCGGCAAACGGGCGAGTCAAAAAGCGGCATCGGCGGGTGACCGGCCTGCGACTCTGCGGCGGCCTGCGCTACCTCGGGCCTCCAGTCCAGGACCAGATGCTTGACCACCTTCCCGAAGGGCGTAGCCAGTCCCAGCAGCTCGTCCAGGAATTTGTAGCCTCGTCTGAAGCCCAGGATGTTGACCACCCGCAGCCCCTGACGGGAGGGGGGGGGGGAAAAGCTCGCGCGTCACTCGAGTCGGCCTTTGGCTTCGGGCGCTCGTAGAGGCGGGTGGGCGCCCGGATACGTACCCCCTTCCTGGATGTGTCTGCGGGGAAAGAAGAGCGAGCATCGTCACGGTGCGATCGGCACGTGAACGCCGGCGGTCCCGCGGCGGCTTACCGATGCCGTCCGACGCTCCTTCGCCCGCCGCCTCCTCCTTCTCGTCCTCCTCGGGGAGCTCGTCCAGCGTCACAAAGTCCTCCATGTTTTCCAGGAAGTCGTCATCCTGAGCGCACGACAAGTTCATCAGAGATGCCCGCGTATCACGCGGGCGTCTGCGGGCGTTACCTCCCCCGTCGCCGGCTCGACGCCGCTCGCCGCTGCGGTCGGCCGCTCCCCCGACTCCTCCTCCTCCTCCTCCGGCCCCCGCCGCCCGGCGCCACCCGCGTCGGCAGGCGTCTCGTCTGCGCCGCCATCCATGGCGTCGCCCTCCTCGGCGCCGCCATCCCCGTGCTCGTGGCGAGCCTGTGACGACGTCTCCGTGAGAACCATTCTCCACAAGGCCCGCGTGTTTTTCCCGTCACCTCAATCTGAGCGCCGTCCTGCCCTCCCCCGGGCGGCTCGCCGGGTTCATCGTCCTCGTCCGCACCCGTGGCACTCGGACCCTCCTCCCCCTCCTGCACTCCCGCCACCCCCTCCTCGTCGCCGTCGGCCGCCTCGCCCTCCGAAGCCGATTTGGCTCCTTCCTCCCCGCCCGGGCTCCCCGAAGGCGAGCGGGATCGGGACGACCTTCTCTTGGTTGCGGCCGTCCAACCGCTCCCCCCGCCCGCTTCCTTCTGTCTGCGGTTGATGCTGTCGATGAAGCAGAGCTGGAGTTTCCGGCGCCGTTGCCGTGACGAACGAGCGCGACGACGCGGACTCACTTGAGGGTCTTGTACTTTGTGCAGATGTTGAGGCGGACGGCTCGGCCTTTGATGGTGAGCGGATTGAGCGTGTGGTACTTGACCATCATCTCGGCGTCCTCGGCGCTCCCCAACTGGATGAAGGCCTGGTGAAGACGGAAGGCGGCGTGAGTGTGGCCGGGAAGACCCTATGGCTGAGGTTGACCATCCTCCCCCCCCCCTTCCTCCCGGACTGTCACTTTGGAAGAAGGGCAGCGCGCGTCACCTGGTCCGTCAAAAAGAGATGTTTCTCCACGACGCCGAAGCGAGCGGCGACCGTCAGCAGCTCCTTCTTCTTGTCTTCTTCCCTGGGCAAGTTGGAGAAGAAGACCACCTGGCTGCTGCCGCGCCGCGGGCCGTCCCAGGACGCTCGGTCCGACGCCCGCTCTTCCTTCTGCCGGGTCACAAAAGACGCCGCGTCAAGACTTTCAAGTCGAGGCTGGCGTGTCGTGTCGCGGCGGCGGCGGCGACGTCACCTGGATGACAATCAGCCGCCTGGACAGGTAGAAGGTGATGGATTTCCCGTAGAGCGTCGCCGGGTTCTGCTGGTAGTAGTTGACCATGTCCATCGCCTCCTCGTGCGTCTCCATCTCCAGAAACGCCTGCGGACGTCAACCGCGAGACACGCTGGGGTTTGTGACTGCACACTAGCACCGCCTACAGGCAAGGTGAGCTAACCAAAACCAAAACCTACCTTGGTCTTGAGGACCAGGTGCTCCTGCAGACGCCCGAAAGGTTCGGCAAAGGAGAACAAAGTCTTGATGCTCAGTGGCTTCCTGTCGTATTTGACCACCACCACCCTGCTCCTCAACTGTGGGGGGGGGGGGGGGGGGGGGGGGAAAGCTCAAGGTTTTTTCATCGGCGTTGCCACATCATCACTAAGGACCGTCAACATTCCAGGAGAAACTGACCACGTTGGGTTCCGAGTGGTTCTGCCTGGACATGCCGAGACCCAAAGCCGGTCCCGATCCTGACACGCACACAATGACAAAGAAAAAGGACCGTTGGGGCGCCATCGTGCCGACTTGACTTGTGTCCGAAAGGAGGCGCTTCTCACCCCAACCGGACGGCATCCTGGGGGCCGGGGCGGGCCCCGAGGGGGCGGGCCCCAGCAGCCCCGCTGACAGGTTGGTGGACTCCATGATGCCGCTGAAACGCAGACCACGTCAACATGGCAAAAGAACACAAACGCACACCCAAACTTTGTTTGTTTGTTTTCTTCAATGGTGAGCAGAACATTTGGGGGGGGGGGGGGGGGGGGGGCAATATTTGGAGTAAAGGGGAAACGTTTGCCATCAAAATTGGAATGATACAAATCCAATGCCTGACATTTGTCCGAATGCCAAAAATGAGCGCAGATTATCGGTCAAGCCCGACTAAAAGACTCGACTCAATAGCGCAAAGGCACGTCAGTCGCCAATTGTTTTGTTCCCGAATGTGTTTGGAATTGAGAATGCTTCCAAGCGCGCCTTCCGTGTCGGTTTGGAACATTCCAGAAAAGATGTTGGCCAGGGGGTCACGGTCCTCCACCTCGCTCGGGTGGATACGCGTTCATGCGATGGTTACCTTCTGCCGGGAACCCCGCCGATATCCCACTCGGGGTACCTGCAAGGAAGGTCACCACAAGGAGACAGCGGTCCTTAAGCCAAAGTCAACCAGAGCCGGCGTGTGTGTGTGTGTGTGTGTGTGTGTGTGTGTGTGTGTGTGTGTGTGTGTGTGTGTGTGTGTGTGTGTGTGTGTGTGTGTGTGTGTGTGTGACTCACATGGTGACGAGCACACGCCTGTTCTCAGCATGTCGAAGTCCGTTTGTGTGTTGGGTCCACTCCTAGACACGCGCACACAAGATCAGCCCACACTCTCGCCGTAACGTCAACCGAACTCCAGTGCCCCGCCCCCTCCACCCCCCCGTGTGTGTGTTTGTGTGCATCCAAAAGTGTCCTTTATGGTTACATGTGCAAGATCAAAAGGGAAAGCATCCTTGACGGGAAAGAAGACCAACATGGAGGACGGGCGACACAGCGGGTCCCGTGTGACTCGAAGATGACGGTGGGAGGGAGGCGTGGCTTTACTCACCATGTTGGAATGAACATCAAAGTCACAAAGAGAGCACACGTGTGGGAAGCGGGGGGGCGGGGCTCCCAAGAAGTCTTGGACTTTTCCTAGCGACGGGGAGCCCTTCCTGCGCTGCGGGAAGGCGGCCTGGGACAGCGACGCCCCCTGCGGACCGCCATAGGAATCGCGGTGCGAAAGCTCCCCGTACGACCGCTCTCGGCCCCCGCCAAAATTCAAGCCCGCGGCGCGGCTGGCGGAAGCGAAGCCAAAGTCCGATGAGCCCGAAGCCTGAGAGAAAGAGGCGCCGCCGCCGCCGCCGCCGCCGCCCATCCTGCCCCCGTCGTCCCAGCCGGAGGAGGGCCCCCGGCCCGCCTTGCGGTTCTTGAGCTGCAGGAGGATTTGCGGGAGCGTCTCCACGCTGATGTCCTCCTCGGGGATCTGAGCCAGAACGTCCAGATCGGAGGGGGACAGCCCCAAGCTGGCGAAAAGCTTCATTGTGCCGCCAAGATGGCCACCGCCGCGGGGCATGTGAGAGCCGCTCTCCTGGTCGTCGGCACCTTCTCCTTCGCGGCCGCCGCCGCCCCCCATAGGGCGCGCGGCCCGCTGCTCGTTCATGCCGAAGCTTAAGGACTCGAGGTGGGCCCGCCCAGCCGCGAAGCCTTTCGGAGGGCCCTCCATCGCAGGTCAAAGACGACGAGAACAAGTTCAAGAGGCGTCCAACGGCGCCAAGCCAAGTCAAGTCTGGAGCAAAGAGGCAAGCAGAGTCCTGAAAGACAGTGAAGGACAAGCAGACATTGTGGTCTTCGCTCGTGCCCGCACTTCGGCAACACGAGCATGAGCATGAGGACGAGGACGAGGACGAGGACGACAACGGGCATACAAACATCCTCCGCAGACAACCGGAGGCGGGGAGGAGAAAAGGGGGGGTCACGTGGTCAGGGGAGCCGCTTTCGGTACAAAGCGAGAACATCTTGGTCGTCGATAATCAACGGAGACGATGGGGATCGATTGGTCCGACCGATTGGCTGGATGCGCTTCAAGGCGACTTGCAGTCGACCCGACGCGTTCGAACATGGAAGCGGACGTGCTAGCGATTGTTTAGCAGACGTGCGAGCGGCTGCGATGTGTTGACATTAAGAAGCGGGCGTGCGAGGCGAGCGCTCGAGGTCGCTGCGGCACTTGGGCCGCGGACAAGTCTTCGCTTCCGCGTTCAAAAGCACAATAGTGGAAAAGAGAAGAAAGTCAAGGGAACGGCGGAGCGTCGCCAGAGCTAACGTTAGCATGAGCTCGTGGGGGGGGGGGGCGGGTGGGAAACGCCTGTTAGCCACGAAAGCTAACGCTAGCGGCATGAATGTTCTTCGATCAATGCAACCCTAGAAACATAACGTGCAGCTAGATGGCCTGAGTAGAAAGTATGAAATGTGAACGCTCAAGTATTCCTACCCGTCTTTGTGTCGCCTGCCTGTTTTGAGAGCTGCGAAATATGCCAAAGCCTCCACCCGAACTCTCGCGATATGTCCTCCCCTCGTCAGTGACGTCACAGGAGGCCTTTACTTCGGTCTGAGGCGCATCTCAGTAAATTCCGCTACTAATGAATAAACAAATATGCCAGATATAAAATAGAAAAGGGAAACGCGAGAGGATAATAAAAAAAAAATCAAGAGAATGCCAGGCCTCCGAAAATCTCAGACGCCTCCTTGGTTTCGCTCGGCTCGGTTGAATTTGAGTTCTCTTTTTTCCGACGCTCCTCTGCATTCTTTTCGTTGGCCGGCCGTTACGTGAAGGCCCCATCGAGATTTGAGCCAATCCCAAGCGAGCAGCACCACGTGACGTCGCCCGGTAAACAAACAGAAGCCTGGCGGCCATTACAGTCCTGAGCGCGACACAAAGCACCGTCCGAGATTCGTGGTAAGGACACACCACCCGAGTCGTTTTGGGGTATTAAAGGTTATCAAAGGTCACCTGATCCCACTGACGCGCTGTTGGGGCGTCACACGACGATGTTTGTCGCGCTGTAATCAATTGCAAATAGTTCGCCGCAGTTCTTACGCAGATTTCTTTTCAGCTATTTCTACTCTAGTGTTGATTCGTTTGGCGTCCTCTTCCCTACATAGTATTCATCAAGATACAGCTGCACTTGTATTCCTTATTGACTAGCTAAGGCAGCTTTATTTAAATAGCGCATTTCATCCACACTGTGGATGAAAAGTACAATACAACATTCAAAAGCATGCACAAACAAAACAGGGAAATATATTTCAAAGCAAAATCAAGAAATAAAATTTTGTTGTCTGTAATTACCAATAGAATTAACGGTGCAAGAACGAGATTTTGGAAAATGATGTCCTAAAGATGGGGATGCAATTTAACAACAATGCACGAGGTCAGATTAACTGCGGTTGAGATCTTGATGGAAATCAGAAGGAAAAAAAAGGTGGGATAGCAGCAACCATCATCCAGAGAAGCAAAATATTCCCGATTTAAAGAGCACGTAAAGGGCACATCGGCGTGTCCCTACATTGACGACGACGGAATCAATTGCCTTCGGGTCTGAATGCCCCGCTGCACTTGTGCCACCTGCGCCCTTCTCAGGAGCGGCGCCATGAAAGACCCGAGGCTAAGTCAGGCCGTCGCCGGCGGCGAAGGCGCCCCGAGCGTGCAAAGCGGCCCGTCGGATTCCGACCCCTTCGCCGAGTACATGTGGATGGAGCACGAGGAGGAGTTCAACAGGCAGGTGGGGGTGAGCCGCCCCAGCGCGACGTGGCGTCGGCCGCCGCCTGCTGATTGTTTGCGATGCCGCCAAGGTGGAGGAGGAGCTGTGGGAGGAGGACTTCATGGAGCGTTGCTTCCAGGAGATGCTGGATGAGGAGGAGGCGTCGGAGTGGTTCGTCCCGGCCAGAGACCTGCCGGACGCACGTGGGCAGAGGGCGGATCGGCCGACGGTGAGACAGTCAGATTTGTCTGCTGGCAGTGAAGTCCTCTCAACAGACTTGACAACTTGTCAACAATTCCTCCAAAACCAACCTTAATAATGCTGTTTCTTGCCATTCCCCACCAACTTCATGCGAACGCTAATTAGCATCTGCGTCGCAGGGCTGTCTTGAACCCTTTCAGCAACGGCCCAGACACAAATGATTCTACAACAGCACTCGCGGCGCTAGATTCATCTGATATTAGTGCTGTACTGATAATCTCAGAGGAGTTAAGATGTTATTATGGGTCTCCAGACTTCGATGATGACTTTGCGGAGCTAGAAAGGAAGCCCCTCAATGCGCTGGCACCTTGAGAGACCAATTGAACTACACTCGCAGCTTACAATGCTCAGGGTTCAAATCATCTGAATCATGAAGAAAAAAATGGCAGGAAATGGCAGCCCCCCCACCCACCCACCCCCCCCTGAAACAAATTTGTTTTGAGAAAAAAGACGCCCAGTTGTACGTGTCGGGACATCCATCCATACATTTTCTGATCCAACTTGATCCTCACAAGGGGGTGCTGGAGCCTGTCCCAGCTGTCTTCGGGCAGTAGGCGGGGGACACCCTGAACCGCTTGCCAGCCCATCGCAGGGCACACACACACAGGAACAACCATCCGCGCTCACACTCACACCTCGGGACAATTTGGAGTGTTCAATCAGCCTATCGTGCATGTCTTGGGAATGTGGGGGGGAAACCGGAGTACCCAGAGAAAACCCACGCAGCCGGGCCCACCGTCTTCAAAAGAAGGCCCACCGGGCCCACCGTCACTTTGCTGCCTAGGCCACCTGGGGGCAGTAGAGGACAGACCGAGAAATATCCTGCTCACTGTGGCGTTTTTTTTTGGATGAATCCCACCGAGTTCCTGGCATCTCTTCAGACTGCAGTGGCACGTGTCCTGTTGCTTGAAGTGTTCAACGATGTCTGACTTGAGCGTTTGTCGTGGCCTTGCAGAGCAACATCCCGAGCGTCCTGAACCCCAACGCCAACGACTTCACGCCGGGCATCCAGAAGCACGCCATGTGACCGAATGCCGTCACGTCATTACACAAGATTGCTGCGGCGTCTCCGCCTGATGGAGTGCGGGCGGCGTGTCGGCTTGATTGGCTGCCATGCCGCCGGTGTGTTTTGTCGCGTTCGTGTCGTGGTGTCTGCTTGCTCGTGGCTGCGGGGGGGGGGGCCGTGCGACCCACAATGCTTTGCTGCCGCACAAAAGGTGCAAAAGTCATGTGGGGGGGAAGCAAAAAGACAAAATGGTGTCAAAACAAAACCAAAAAAAAAAATCTATTTTTCTTAAACTGTTTGAAAATAAATGTTTCTTGAAGAAAATAGACAGCCTTGTTTTTGAACAGAACATTTACGCTAAGTTGGTGACCACGCAAGCCACCCAACAACTCGCTCAAAAGAACGCATCGCAATGTTCCTTTCCGAACAAAATAAAACCCCGGCAGCTTTTTTTATGTCATCAAGCGCTCGCCCTAGTTCTGCTCCATTGCGATCGGCTGTTGTTCCGGGTACCCCTTTTTTAAAATAATCATCACATCAATAGGGTGGCCCGGTAGCCAGTGGTTAGCACGTCGGCTTCACAGTGCAGAGGTTCCGGGTTCGATTCCTCCGTGTGGAATTTGCATGTTCTCCTGCGTGGGTTTCCTGGCAGGCTGATTGGTCGCTCTAAATTGTCCCTAGGTGTGAATGTGGGTGTGGATGGCTGTTCGTCTCTGTGTACCCTGCGATTGGCTGGCAACTGATTCAGGGTGTCCCCCGCCTACTGCCCGAAGACAACTGGGATAGGCTCCGGCACCCCCCGCGACCCTAGTGAGGATCAAGCGGTTCGGAAAATGGATGGATGGATCACGTCAATAGTTTTAGAGGTAAAACTATTGATCACTTTTCTGATGTCCTTACACCGTTTGTCCACTAGATGGAGCTCTGACTCCATTCAGCCGTTTCTCAATTAGCGCGCTTACGTCGTTGTGATCTCGTGAAAAGTCGTCAGTCGCGGCACAAGTCTTGTTCCAGTTGAAAGTAGGCGTAAACAAAGAGCACATGGTCCAGCATACTAACTCATTGTTCTTCTTTGCTGCCAAATATTGCAATTTGGATCAGCGGGGGGGGGAAAAAAATCCAAATTTTTGAGTATTTAGTCTGGTGCAACGCGTCCTCATCTCCATGATGCCATTTTCCAACCATCGATCAGACGATCACGGCTCGACAGCACGGTTGCCGACTGCTTACCACGTCCGCTTCACAGTACAGAGGTCAAGGATTCAATTCTGGGCTTTGGCCTTCCTCTGTGTGGCGTTTGCATGAGCTCGGCGTGGGTCGGAGGGCAAGTCCAAAGAAAACAAAACATCCAAAATGAGACCTTGAGAAGAGGCCGCAGATGGGAGGCTGGGCAGGGTGCAATGGATGGTGAGTGGGCAACATTCGACACCATGTTGAAGTGCTCGATGTTTCCTCGCATATTCCCCAAAAAAAGTGGGAACGGGTTTTGGTCAAAATACGACTTAGGCCGTTATTAACGGTATGACGATAATGAATAGCGGTGTCTTGATTTTGTCTCATAACCACAATCGTGAATCCTCTTTCACGACTTTCAAATGCCAATAATTAGTTCCAGCCTCCTCAATAAATGTTTGTAATGTGTGGGGGTTAGGGTTTTTTTTTTTTTAATGAAGAACAATAGCACTTTGTAATGTTGGACTTAATAAAAAAAAACATTCACCACATATTAAATTTTTAAAAAACCAAATGTAGCCACACTTTGCAGATATATATCACAATATTATAGTTGTATAGTTGACATATCAAGTCTCAGTCAAGCGACATCTCCTCTCTGAAAAAACAAAGCAAGGTGCCACTCTGCACCCTCCCCAACTCACCCCACGAAGCCTTGGGCCCGCGTGATGGGCGCCCCCATTTGAATTCCCGTCTCTAGAGCGCCCCCTGGGCTAGCTTGCCAAAGAGCTGGCGCCTCTGCTCAGGCGTCAGGTTCTCGCAACTCTCCAGCAGGTTGGCCAAGACCAGTGTCCGCTGGATGCCGGTCGACTTGACCCACAGCCGACCGTTCATCCCCACCACCATCTCGCACGGGAACAGCTGCTCCAGCTCCGCCCGCAGATCACTCTGGGGGGCCAACAACCTGGGATGGGGGACACACTTTATATAGGCGCGGCAATGGTAAAGGGGGAAAAACAAGCAGCGATTGGCGAGTTGCGAGCGATTCCGAAAAACATGATTCCTGCCTTACAGAATCGGTCGCTCATTCACGACTCCCCAATCACTTCTTTGGAACCATCTTGGTCCGCTAGGAGGTGGTGAGTGAAAAGTAACTCCCCTATTTCAAATCTCGCGATGCTTTCAATCACCCTGTCGAAAGAGTGCGCACATACCGCCTGGCGAGACCCAGCGAGACTCTGAAAAGGAGACCGCCCGCTCCAAACACTCCCATCCCGTTGGCGCGGCCCGCGCTGTCAACACACACCAGCTCCGCCTCCATGTCCTTATTAGCTACGATCAGTTGCGCAAACAGCAGATCACCCACCTAAAGCAAGCAGAGTCGGGGGGGCGGGGTTGGTTCACACAGGTGTGCAGTCAGCGGGCGGCGTTCGCGGCACCTCTTCCGCCTGGCACAAACGCACCTGCACATTGGGTCGGTTCCTCTTGGTGGCGCCTTCGAAGGCCAAATACGACAAAGACGCCTGTTCGCTTCCGCCGATGTCCACCTTGAACACGTCGCCAGATTTAGACGTCACGATGCCGATTACAGTCTCTCCTTTGGCGGGAACGTACTGAATACACACAGACGTATACTCACACTCACCTCCCAGCATGCTTGACAAGGGTTTGTTTGTTCCTCTGAGGAAACGGAACTCCTTTCAAATAGTAGGCGTCGGTAACATGACCATGCCCTGGTAGCTGTTAGGTGTTAAACATAGTTTAAATCTTAACTGTAGCGTAATTCTGTTCTTTCTAGCGGTTCGGCGCGGCCAAATAATATTCCAATCCATTTTGGTCGTGATTTTCCACATGACGTTGTTAAAAACGCGAGTATGTCCACTTTGATTAGCCGCGTTCGGATGCGAATACCCTTCCGAGGAAACCGCCGCCACATCGTTACTCTTCTGGAATGAACCGAAACAATTAATCAACAATTTGATTGAGATTGTATCCTTCATTCGCGTTCGCCCTCGCAGTTGTCGCCTGTCGATGACGTCAGCACCTCGCCTCACTCTCCCGACTAAAATCGAGACGCGGAAGATTGGCGATGGGATACGTTTGTGGCGCGTGTGGTGTATTGCTCGTCACCCTTTTGTGCTGGGCGTCCATCCAGAACATGTTGGGCTCCTTGTGTCGCAGGATCCCGCTTTTATACACCAGCAGGCGGTCACCGGAGCGCCGCAGCCCGGGCCCGCAAACCACCTTGTTCGCCTTGGAGGGGCCCGCCAGCGAGATGGTGTCGGCGCCGGACGTGTCCAAGCAGAACTCGTCTCCCGGCAGCAGAACCGAGCCCACTTTGGCTTTTAAGCGAGACAACATTCTGGCGTTGTGCTCGCACGTGTGCCGGCTGTCTGTCTGTCTGTCTGTCTGTCTGTTGATGCGCCGAATCAGCTCGCGGTCGCAGCGGCACCTCGCGGACTGGAGGAGCAAGACACCACAAAGTCACGTGCTTGTGATGCAGCGCTGGCACCGATGCCGACATGTTGGAGCGGTATTCGAAACGTCGTGTCTTGTTTAGTTTGTGTGGCTTGCCTTCACTTAGAAGTTACAACTGACACGCCTCAACTTTCCTTCCCCCCCCCCAACAATCAACATTTTCTTGTCAATGCTCAAAGAGCTCGACTGTGATTATTCCGTTTACTATACAGCGAGACTTGAAGTGTTTTGAGACAGCAGAATTTTCAAGATGCGGCAGACACTCCACCGTTTCCGTACTCATTCACAATATTACAACAAGGTTTTTGATTCCGTGGTGGGCTACTTTGTGTATGGGTGTGGCCATGGGTCATTGTCAGTTAATAGGAATGACTCAAGTCAGAACACAAGTTATCTCAAGGCAATTTTCTACAGGTAGCAGGTCAGGAATTTCACTTTTCATACAGTCTTGAGCGTTGGTTTTCAGGCCAAAGGAGGAAATGTTGTGGGTGTGTCAGCAGAATAAGGGTCAGAAAAGAGACTCAACAGAAGCAACAATCTTTTTTTTTAATCTACACCTTTTTGCATGCAAGAAACATCTTAATTCACATTATACAGACGTTGACGCAAAATGTAAAACGGTGGTCAACATGTTCGGGTGTTTAAGGAGGAATGTCCACAAAGTTCTGTTTTGACATTCAAGTCCTGGCGGAGGAGTTCCGCGCGGAGACGGACAACAGGGTGACTTTTGTCCCGGGCCCGGACGAGGAGTAGGACGCTTTGTCGGGCGCTTTGTCCGGCGGCGGCGGGGCGTCGCCCCGGCAGCAGAGCGCGCCTCTGGCCTTCTCCCTGAAATCGGCCGACACGTAGTAGAAGATGAAAGGGTCCGCGCAGCTGCTGAAGGTGCTGAGGGCCAAGCTGAGCATGTACGGGGCGTAGACGTCCTGGCCGAGGCCGTCGCCGTCGGCCGCGTAGGTGAGCAGGAGCAGGATGTTACTGGGCAGCACGCAGACCACAAACACCAGCAGCACCAGCAGCGTGACCCGCACGGCGTGGGCGTAGCGCTGGCCCGCGGCCAGCAGCGCGCGCAGGACGCCGCAGTGGCAGAACACGATGACGACGGAGGGGAGCAAGAAGCCCAGCGTGAAGAGGGTGGCGAAGTAGGGCAGGAAGAAGTTCTCCTGCTCCCGCTGGGGCAGCGCGTCGTGGCAGGTGGTGATGCGGGGACTCTCCAGCGCGTACGTCTGCTGCGAGAGCAGCAGCGGCAACATGGCCGCCGCCACCGCCCCCCACACCGCCGCCGTCATGCGCAGGGACGTGCGGCGGCCGCGCAGGGTCTTGGCGCCGAACGGGTGCGCCAAGGCCACGTAGCGGTCCAGGGCCACCAGCGCCAGGCACAGCACCGAGCCGTACATGTTCCCGTAGAAGATGGCGGTGACGGCGCGGCAGAGGGGCTCGCCCAGGTCCCAGTGGCTCCCCCGCAAGTGGTAGGCGATGCGGAAGGGCAGCGCCAGCAGCAGCAGGGAGTCCACCGCCGTCAGGTTGATGAGCAGCACGGTGGACGGGAGGCGCTTGGTTCTGAAGGCCAGGATCCAGAGGGCCAGCAGGTTGGCCGGCAGACCCAAGGCCAAGGCCAGGAGGTAGAGCCCCGGCAGGTACAGCGTGGTGCTCGGGGCCTGGATGTCCTTCAGCTGTTTCTCGTTCAGAGTGCTGCCGTTGCACGACACCTTCAGGCGGAAGGCCCGCAGACCTGCGCAGACCACCCCCCCCCCCCAAAAAACGGTCAAACGAAAGGCGCCGCCGCCGCCCGCGTTAAAACAAAGCCACTTTAGTGACCGTTGTGCTTTCCGACATCTGGACCTGCAACCGGCAGAGCCCATCTGGGAATGTGGATCGGCGGAGACCAGAAGGCGCATCAACATTTCCACCAGTCCCAACGTGCAACTTTGTCGGGACCTTCGCAGTTCAAAAGGCGTCCTGGTCTCGCCCCCGCAAAGAGCAGAATGCGCATGTCTCAGCCTTGGGGAGCGGCGCAGACCGGACCGGATGTCTTCCGACTCGCCACTGGGGAGCCAAGTTTCTGGTGACTTGCTCGGAGAGCAAGTTTGAGTTTGGTTTGGGGGAAAAAAAGAGGAGGCAACTCACGCATGGACATGCCGGAACATTCTTCCGCGGGACCAGGAGACGACGAAGACGACGACACGGCGAAGACGGACCACAGCAGCCAGACCACGAGCGGAGCCCCCCACCGCTTCATCGTTCTCCTCCAGCAGCTCCCCCCCCCCCCCCCCGATTGTCACCTTCTCTCTTTTTTCTCACTTTTGCTCTTGAGAAACCCAAAGAAAAAGTGTTTTTTTTTCTTCTCAAATGCAGGTTCTTCTTCTTCTTAGCACTCACGTTGTTCTTTTTCCAGCTTTTTGGAGCTCATGACTACTCTCCCACACCACTGCCTATCATTTGTTTCTCTCCAATTTCAAAAGCTTCTCCTTTGTTCTCCTATTTCTTTCTTCTTTTTTTTCCCCCTTCTGGACCACCGAGGCGAGGTCTGATGCGGCCCAGAGGCGCCCGCGTTGCTCCGCGTCTCGTTCGAGGAGTTCCTTTGAGGAGTCGGTTCTCCTGCGTCACTGAATTGGCCATCGGCGAATGGCGCAACGCATGCCGGGTAGTGCGCCTAATGCGCTCCAGAGGACGCAGCGGAGGGGGGCCGCGCATGTGGAAAGTACTCGTCCCGTTTCCTGTTTGCACGTCACCGTCCGGACCGATAAGAAGACTTCCCGTCTGTGGTTTTCCACGCTGCTCTGCTGTTGCCATGGTGACGCCTCAAGTTCCCGTGTGCGGGGAGCGTCCAAATAGTCCACCAATGGACACAAACGTCAATCCAAAGTCTGCGTGCGCAACTTTGGCGCCGGGGGACATTTGTCCATCGGGGGGGGGCCGAGTGTCTTTGATGTACGAGCGGTCCGGCAACTTTGCACTTTTGCGGGAGGTTCTTGTCTTGTTTGTGGAATGACGTCGGCGCTTCATTTGACATCGTTCAGCTTGGAGGAAGCAGAGTGACAAAATCATCATCTGATCGTCGCATGTTCTTTCACTTCCCTCTGTTTTTGTTTCGTGACAAAAAAAGAAAAGGAAAATGATTCACTCTGCGTATACTGTACACGCCGACTCTCGACACAACACAAAGCGACGGTAGCCGAGAGCCATGAAATGCTTGCTTGACCCCTCGATCTCCACCAACACAAACAAATAGAAAATAAACCATTCTAAATGACGAAAGAGAAAAGCCGAGGGGGTTTGGGGGCGGGGCTAGTAGGATGTGCGTCGCTACAAAAACAATGGCAATTAAAAAAACGTTCGGATTGGCCATTGTGCGACTGCTGTGGGTGTCTTGAAAGGCGCTTATAAATCAAATGGATTATTATTATTATTATTATTGTATATTGTTTGGAGATCATTGTGAAGCAGCAAAAGGAGAAAAAAAATCCATTCTTTGTTATGATCGAGACGTCACCGTGAAAAAAAAAATGGAGATCATTTTTCAACAGCTGGAAAAAAAAATTGTGGGAGGCAGCGATCCTTTCCAACACTCACACACACACACACACACACACACACAGGCACACACACACACACACACACACACACACACACACACACACACACACACACACACACACAGTAGCAAGGCGCCCCGCGAAAATGTCTGCGCATGCGCGCTGCGTCACAGCCGATCTGGTCGGAGCTTCCGCAGCGCTCGGTGGTTAGCGGAACCAAAACAAGGCTGGACGAGGCCCTCACGACGACGGCGAACGAGAGAGCGACCGAGCGAGCGAACGAACGAACGAGGATTTGAGGACACCCCCCCACCCCCCCCAACACCCCACCGGTCAGGACGCGTCTCCAGAGACACCAGGAAGGAAGGCCGCCTGTGCGTCCGTGTGCACGCGCTACGACAAAGACGTAAGTCGTCCACGGGCCCCTTAAATGGAACCTGATGGAGGGACGGATGTGATTTTTGAGCTCTTCCTCACGCAAAGCTACTCGACAAACACACACACGCGCGCCCGCGCGCACAATGTCAGCAGGCCTGAAGGTGAGCAGGATGAGGATGAGGATGAAGAGGCGGACGCGCCGGAGAAGTCAGGCGTCAATTAGGCGCTGCCGTAGAACGTCTCAAGACGTTGAGATGTGCCAAATTGGAGGACACCCGTGGAAAGGGTCAGGCGGAAAAACGTGAGGAGGTGGAGGACGCGGAGAAAGTCAGAAAATCTGCACGAGCGTTGGTAGATGTTCCCCCCCCCCCCCCCCAAAAAAAGGTTTTCTGGTGGACGTCAGAAATTGGAGTAGACTTAACTGTTGAGAGGCAGAAATTGCAACGGTTCGGACAGGTTGAAGTAAATCGAGCTTTCTAAAACGATGACTTGATGCTCCAAAATACTCCATGACAAGAATCAAGGACTTTTGAACGGCGTTCCGTGTTTTGTTTTTGCCTGCCGACAGTTTTTGGATGAGGGGAGCATGACGTCCTTCGGCCGGACCGGGCTCCGTGTCCCCTCGGTGGCGCTGCGGCTGCTGATCCTGATCCTGATCCTGGTCCAGGCGCGGGCGGGCCGCCCGGACCGTGGCGGCGGCGGCGGCGGCGTCTTGGCGTCGGAGGAGTACGTGAGCGCCACGGTCAACGCCACGGCCACGGACGCGCGGGGACACGCCGTCCACGTCATGAGCAGCGAAGACGGAACCTACGGACAGAACTCGCCCAAAGTCGACACCCGCGCCTTGGTCGTCGTCACGCCCGCGCCGCGGCACGGAGGTGAGGCCGCACACACGCAAACAAAAGTAGAGGAACGTGCGAACGCGGACTAACCATTAGCGTCCAAATGAATGCCGACGATTACGCAAGCACCAATGTGCACCGAAGCACGTGAAAAAAACAAACAAACAAGACGGCCAAACACCAAAATCAATTTCTCTTGTGAGCAAACGCAAACAAATACACCCAAGCAAAAAGCACCAACACAGCAAAGCCTCCAGACACGCACGCGCACACAAAAACAGGCTCCCACACACAAGGCTCGGGCAAGACCCGCGCAGACAAAATGGCCGCGCTCTCATTTGGTGGGTTGCCGGAAACAACTTGGCGTCCGCCTCCAGCCCAGAACCCAAGTGGACGAGTCCCCCGGAGCCGCGGCGAAAGCGTTTCTATGTGCTCCGTTCTCTCCAATGTCACGGAGGCGACGGCTTGAGCTTTTCTTTCCCCTCTGGAAGGACACGGATGGGGGAGTGGGGGGTGGGGGGGGCATCCTGAGCAAAGCCGGCGGCGCGGTCACTCGTCTCACACACACACACACACACACTCAGCAGCCCTTTTCGCAACCGTCTTTGTGTCCAGCGGCGGATCGTCAGGGCTGCGACCCCCACACGCGCTTTGCGGCTCCTCCTCGTGGCGTCCAGTGGGTGGCGCTGCTGCAGAGAGGGAACTGCACGTTCAAGGAGAAAATCCTGAAGGCCGCCGCCTTCAACGCCTCCGCCGTGCTCATCTACAACAACTCCACCAACAAGACGGTCAAGATGGGCCACGAAGGTCAGCGCTGACGCACGCTAGCCGGCTAAGATGAGCGACGGCGGGGGGGGGGGGGGGGGGGGCCTGGGGCAAAAGGGCAAAAATCTGTTGATTTATTCAGGAAATTTGGACTAGCCCCATGGGGCCAGTAGCCGTAGGGCAGAGGTGTTCAAACTACGGCCCGGGTTAGGCATTTTTCGGCATGCCCCCCCCCCCCCCCAAAAAAAAAGACCCCCGTTTGTGTCTACTTGGTGGAGATTCGGCCGCTGTTAAATTCAGAGCTGGCTCGATTCTGTGAGAGAGAGGGCCAAAAAAACCCCACCTTGAACAGAAAGCTGATGAACAATTCAAATGATCTCGAATTGCTCTCCTGGCCGACTTATGCGGCAAGTTCGGACACCCCTGCGGGTACGCGCTGGCTCGAAAAAGTCTCATGATGTGGGCGGGGTCCGTCGGGCCACTGTTAATGTCGGACCTTGAGAAAGGCCTGGGTCCCGACGGCCGGACGGCGCGCCTTCCGGGGCGCATTCCCGCTGGCTATCAGCCCCCGCCCACACGTGAGGTCACCCCCCCCGTCTGTGATGTGGCATTCAGGTACGGGCGACACGGTGGCGGTGATGATCACGGAAAGGTACGGCAAAGACATCCTGGCCCAGCTGGAGAGGAATCTGAGCGTGGTGGTGACGGTCCTGGTGGGTCAGCGCATTCCAACCAAGACCGTCAACCGGGGCTCGCTGGTCTTTGTGTCCATCTCCTTCATCGTCCTCATGATCATCTCCTCTGCTTGGCTCATCTTCTACTTCATCCAGAAGATACGATACGGCGCCGCGCCCCACCGTGGCCACGTACGTGTGCCCGCGTGCGTGTGTGTGTGTGTGTGTGCGTGTCCTAACGATGCGTCTTCTGTTGGTCCGACGTCAGCGTCGTCTGGGCGATGCCGCCAAGAAGGCCATCGGGAAGTTGAGCACCAGGACAGTGAAGAAAGGAGATAAGGTCAAATCTGCGCGCGCGTGTCTTTCTTTTCCACCCGCGTTTAATTTGAAATGTGTGTGCGTGTGCGTAGGAGACGGATCCTGACTTCAACCACTGTGCCGTTTGTATCGAAGCGTACCAGCTGAACGACGTCGTCCGCATCCTTCCCTGCAAGTGAGTCACGTGGTGGCGGGGGCTACGTATCAAGGGCCAAAAAAAGCAAGTGACCTGTGCGCAACTTCCAAAGTACAGGGAAACTCCTCGACAACCAAATCATCAGAATCAGAATCAGAATCGCCTTTATTGTCATTGGTATAAGCTTACAACGAAATGTGGGCGCCACTCCTTAGTGCGGTGGTGTCAAACATACGGCCCGCGGGCCAGAAACGGCCCCCAAGGAGGTTCGATCCGGCCCCGCGGGATAATTAAAAAGTGGGGGGGAAAAATGCATTCAAGACACAGAATGAATATTTAAAATCAAATGCAATTGGTGGATTATCCGCTAGGGGGGCGGGCACACTGTTTTGGTTGACCGGAGAAGACAACATTTTTTTTTAATCAGGGAAGAAAACGGCAGTCTCAGTCTGTCTCCGAGATCGACCCAACGCAGCAAATGATATGAAAGCGCCAATCAATGCTTCTTGAGACCAAAACAAAAGGAACGAGGTGACATTTTGGTGATTCATCGCACAGGATGGGATCACGTGAATGGTTCGGCCCACTTGACATCGACCGAGTCCGTACGTGGCCCACAATGTGAAAGGAGTTGGACAGCCCTGCCTTAGTGCATTTCAAAAAATAAATAAAGAAAGAAAATAGAATACAAATAACAGTTTTAATAAATACAAAACACAACAACACAACAACAGCAGCAGTAGTGGTAGTGTGGCCTGAGGCTTGTATCACACACAGGACACATATTGCACATAAAATGAAATGGCTCAGATATAGCTCATGATTGCGCAAGTGAGGTCGTGAGTTTAGGTTGAAGTTTAAACTGCAGTAGCTTTGTTTATACTGTGATTATTTACAGTCATGGCTCTAGGGAAAAAAAAACTGTCTCTGAATCTGCTTGTCCGGGTTTTGTGTGCTCTATAACGCCGGCCCGAGGGTAACATGACAAACAGGTGGTTGCTGGGGTGGGAAGCGTCCTCGATGATGTTGGCAGCTCCGCTGAGGTAACGTGAGCTGGCAAAGTCCTCCCAAGGTGGCCAGAGAGCAGCCGGTGACCTTCTGGGCCTCTGTAGCGCTTTCCTGTCTGCTGCTGAGCACCTCGCGTACCACGCTGTAATGTTTGTGGCCAGAACTTTTTCACAACAGGGGGTTTTTTCACTGTAGCAAATTTGATCTCAGAGGTAAACACACACACACACACGTATGTGTACTCGATATTTTTATTCCAATAGTGCATAAGTATGAGCAGACACTTAGTTGACACTTCATATAGTCAGTGTAGAAAGAAAAAAAGAACTTTCTTGGATCATGTCTTTCATTTGGATGACTTTTCGCCTCTCTTCCAGCCTCAGGCGCTTCTTGTCTTAGCTGCTTGACATGCAAAGGTCCGCTTTGGAGCCATGTTAGCAATGCAACGTTCTTTCTGCGCCTGAAACTAACAAATACTTCCTGGACGACTGCATACGAGTAAACCAATGTGGTGGTTGCTGTTGCCGTTTCCGAACGAAGCAGTAGAGGGCGCTGTTGGATTAGACTTTGTTGGAGTGAATCTCGTTGTGAGTCAAGAGCAGAGAAAAAGATTTCGTAGAATGCAACATGTTTTTTTTTTACATTGTATGGGGGGGCAGGAAAGTGGGAATGGTGTTACTGCATGAAGATTTTTTCACACTAGGGGGTATTTTCACCCATGAAGGTTTCGTTGTAGAGGAGTTTCACCGTATGCTCAAAAAAGCTTGCAGGGGAGAAAAGTGCACTGACGGCCGAGTTCTCACTTGTTTTATTTGATTTGATCCGGTTTGCTTTGGGACCCTCCCCCCGACCCCGAGGATTTGGTGGCTTACTCTAAAATGCCACAAGATGGCGCCCAAGCCTTGTCTCATCTGACTCCACGCGCGTGCTTGTGTGTGTTCAGGCACGTGTTCCACAAGGCGTGCGTGGATCCGTGGCTGAGCGATTACTGCACGTGTCCCATGTGCAAACTCAACATCCTCAAGGCCCTCGGCATCGCGGTGAGTCCGCTTCCTCCTTCCCCGGCGCGTGCCAGATCCCGACGTCGGCAAACGTGGCGTGCGTTTGCCGTGCAGAGCGGCGTCCCGTGCGCGGACGGCGAGGTCGCGGATGTGGAACGCTCCGGTGGGAGTCTGGCGCCCGCCGGCCAGAGGGCGTCGCTCGCTCAGCGCGGCGGCGGCGGCGGCGGGCCCGCCGTCAGCCTGGAGCCGCTGAGCCCGCCCTGCCCGGAGGCCCCGCCGCCCCGCTCCCCCACTGACATCGCCATTGCCGTCACCGGTAAGGTCGGGCCGTTCTTACGTATACTTTTGATTTGGATTTGGGATGGCTGCACTCGAAATAATAATAAGTGGTTCACATCGCATCAGAGCCGGCAAAATGTGCATTTTGTGCCTCAACAAAAAACACGTTCAATTGCAAAACTGAGATTGAAGTGCCAAAATAAAATCCATTTAGCTTTGCTCCTACACAAGAAAATCAAGTTTGCCCAAACACACAATGTGCATAGGGAGAAACTTTGGATTTGATGAAGAAAAACTAATTTTCATTTGTAATACTGACACTTTTATTGATTAATAAAATCCCTTGCTTCAGGTCTCTGGAATTAACCTGCAAAAATAAATAAATGAATCAATAGAATTTCCCCACAAAGTGAGAGAGCAGTTCCTCAATTGAAGTCTTTGATTCGTAAAACTACGCCCCCCCCCCCCAAAAAAAGATAAATAAATAAACCAACCTTGGGTGATTATTTATTTTGAATTTTTTTTAGGTTGAAATGTATTTGTCAGATTTTTGAGGGTTAGGGTCGTTGAATTTTTGGGGGGGATATGTTGTGATGATTATTGTTATTACAGATTTTTTTTTTGGGACAGAATTTTTGGGATATTTTTCTACGGAAATTTTGAGATGTTGAATAAAAAAAAAATGCGCATCATTTGGAATTTGAAATTTTGAAAGCAAAACATTTTGTCTGCGTGCATGCAGGCGGTCACTTCTTCACGTCGACGCCTCCGCCTCGCACAGAGCTGCCGGACCTGCAGGCCCCTCTGGACCTCTACGATGACAAGTCCTGAAGGCCAGCGCCATGGCAACCCCTCCGCCTCCTTCACGCACACACGCACACACACACACACGTAAACACAAAGTTTTTGACCTGCATAATGATGACAGTGGACTTGAGAACTCCAAAGTGTTGTAGATGAAGCGGATCACTCTGGATCCGGCCACACCGGGTTTGGGAGTAGAAGAAGCCCGCAGGAAGCCAACCCCCCTGAATCTTCCATGAAAAACTGAATTCCTCGGTAGGTTCTCTGGTCATCAAGGCTCTGAGAAGTCGCGCTGGCACTTGCGGGTCCTGGTTTTTCATTTCTTGTGTGCCCAAATGGTTCGCGGCATGTTTTACGGGGAGACGAGGGCCCGGTCCGTCCGTCTCCAGGATCCCGGAGAAGTCACGCGGATCCGTCACTCATGTTCTTCCAGAAGTTTTGTTCCTTATTAGAAAAGCCAATTGCCCGAATTCTCGAGTGCCTGAATGTTGGTCAGCGGACGCGACTGCAGCTGGATCACGACCAAAGAATCAGAACCACCGGCGCTTTGACGCAAGCGCAGAACAATCCTGAGACCAGAAGCAGAACTTCCATTCGAGACGATCACGTCACCGGGAAGAGGCCCCTCCTCCACTACCACCCTCTGCCGCGACCAATCACTTTGAAGCGACAGTCCCCCGCCGGCGAGTCCTGCTGCGACGGTGCCCGCGTTCCCCGTTGTCACGTCGCTACGGTCATCGTCTTGGCCGCTCAAAGATGACCGATCGTCCTAAAACGGAAACCGGGCTCACCTTTCAATGCCAACCCCCTTCACCCCAACGTTAGCCGCGCTCAGCGCAAATACGGCAAAGCTGAGATTTGCACAAAGGACAGAAGGGAAAGTCGACCTTGTGTTAGCGTCGGAAGACAAAGGGAACGCGGGCGTCCAAGTGGCTTCAGAATATGAAACTCATGTGCTACTTTGCTCATTAGCCTAGCCGCTAACTAGCCCGACAACATCCTTTAGCTTCCCTCGTAGAAAAACCCCCCGACGGCATCTGGGCCGTATGAGCGCACCGAGCGAAGCTTTGACGGTGGCGGAGGGCCGCTCCTTGACGAGGGTCAATCCATTGAGAGTAGCGTTAAAAATGCCATGAACCCAAATGGAGATGATCTTGGAGAGCAATATCATGAGCAAATGCATATTCCGCAGCCTATGACAACCGTGAGCCAAAGCGTACAAACTCCATGAACAAACAATACTCCCATTTGCAGATTTAGTCAGAAGGAGAACCAGATAGCGGTTCATATGGCAAGCGGGCACGTTGCTGTTTCAAGTTGTCAGGGCAAGGCCAGTGGAAGGCGTGCGATTGCTCCAAGTTTGATGGTGGGCAAATCAGGACTTGTGGAACTGCGATTCGACTACCGTCAACTTGGACACGACATGGTTGGTTGCGCGTGGCAAAGGGAAATGGAGCTAAAGCTCAAATCATTTCCACAATAACTTCAATCATGTGATGACTGAACGTTTGTTGTACAATAGGAGGACAAACTCAAGCTACAAACGGCGTGACGTGTCTGTGTGTACGAAACATGGAATTAATGTACTGTAGTTTCTTGGTAGTCTGTCGCTATTAAAATGCCGCTGCGTTGACCCCTGTCGGTGTGATCGCCTTGCCCGCCGGACCGCCTCTTCGAGTCCCCGACCCAGGTGTGCCACGTGTTGGGTGCAAACCTCAACCCGACTTTTCATGCGATGCAAATACAGTGATCCCTCGCTACTTCGCGGTTCGTTTATCGCGGATTCAGTGCATTGCGGATTTTTTCAAACATTCATAAAAAAAAAAAAAACGACTTTTTTTTTTAAGTCCGCAAACGGTCCGGAGAAGCAGCGAAAGTCAGCAAAACAACAGTGAGTCACATAGAGCAACATATACAGTACATGTGGGGTGTGGGGGGCTGAGAAGATCCAAAGCCATGTTGATTGGCTGTGCATCTTCTTTCTGTCTTATCACTGGGTTACTCTTTGATCTTTAATCGGTGTCTAAGTGTTGTTTACAATGCGTGCTAGTGTGTGCGCGCGTGCGTGTGCATTTTCTTTTTTTAATATGTTTATCGGTGGCTACTTTGCGGATTTTCGCTTATCGCGGGTGTTTTTGGTCCCCCATTAACCGCGATAAACGAGGGATTACGTGATAATCACGATAAATAAGACAACAACTCCCCTCATCCTTCATTTAGCCAATGACCTTTGTTTCGCATGATCTCAAACCTCGTTCCAAAACCGAAACACCCCATCCAGCACGACGCTTACAGGATCCAATCAACTTTTCACATCAGTGGACGTCAAACCTCATCTTTAAAAAAATCAAAATAAAGCAACGCCCACGGGTGGAATACTTCAAATTAAACCTAGCAGTTGGTCATTGTTATCAAGTACATATTCTTTGGATGTCAAATAAGTGATCACGTTCTTCTCCTAAGTCCTAGACGACGTTGAGAGCACAGCGTGCAGTTTTCAAGTTTGTTTTCAAGATGTCTAAAACGCGTCATGTAAAAGAAACAAATCTCACCGTGGCTTCACGTTAGAACCATTGGCCACCAAAATTCATGTGCCAAAACCTCTACCGATGCCCACATCAATGTCTGAAAATATCTAAACGGTCGCACCAACGTTGGAGATATGACGGCCATTACAGTCTTCCTCTGCGCTTGATGTCCATAAAATCGAAAATATTGGATTGTTTGGATATTTTCAGGGGTCGCAGAGGTGGGCGGTGCTGTGCGCGTGATTGTTGGCGGTGATCTATTTCCAGACGGTGAACGTCCGAAAGCTTAATGGCCATCAAGTCCAAAACACTGTGGCGACTGCCTTGCTATTTTCAGAGAGCGTAGGGGTTGTTGTTTTTAGTCACAGTTCTCGAACATTAAGCCATGTTTAAAAAAAAAAATGAAATTACACGCAAATGAAGCGGTTTTGACGGGCTTTTCACTTTGGGTGCTTGGCAGTGAACGGGTTAACCGTCGATGACGTAGCACGCCGGGAGCGTGTCGACGCGTCAACCCGGAAGTGATGTGCAGTCAGCAGACTGCGGGGGAAACGCCAGCAAAACAACAACGTCGTCTCGTCGGCGGCCCTGCGCTCTTCCCGACGAAGCGAACCGCCGCCGAAGAGCATGTGGATCCACCCGGAAGAGGTTCTGCTGGCCGGCCCGCTCTGGGTGTCCGAGCGAGCCAACCCGTTCTTCATCCTTCAGCGGCGGCGGGGACACGGCCGCGGAGGGGGGCTCTCCGGTCCGTCCTCCTCCTCCTCCTCCTCTTTATGACCATGACAGTCTCACTCCTTTTCCTCCTCTGCCGTTTATTCCTTTTCTTCTTCGCCTTCTCCTATTTTGTTTTCCGTTCCTTTTCTTCTTCGTCTTCTCGATGCTTTTGTTCTCCTTTTTCTGAGCAAAGTCAAGCGAGTCATGTCCGCTTTTCTTCAAGTGTAGTCAAGGGGAAGGAACACCGCCGCGACTGTTTGTATTACAATTGCGTGTTGAATGGAATACATGAACTTAAGCGAGAATGGACGTCGTGACGTCGGCAGCCATGTTGGACGGACACGAAGTAGACCCCAAAAACGTTTTTTGGATAGCAGCTTAGGAATAGGCTCTTCTGCTGGCGCCTTAGAACAAGCAAGCACAAACGGGACCTGAAGTTGGTACGCAGAGGTCCTTACGCTAGCACCAAGAGGTTCTCGTGTTGGTATCAAGAACCGCCGAAGAAAAGGCTGCGCTGCTGTGTGACGATTTGTGACGCTTGTTGCGTGCAGGTCTGCTGGTGGGGACTCTGGATGTGGTTCTGGACTCCAGTGCCAGGGTGGCCCCCTACAGGATCCTCCTCCAGACGGCCGACTCGCAGATCTTCTGGAACGTGGCCTGCGGTGAGTCCCCGCGCCCGGATTGGGTCAGGGTTAAACCCGGCTGGCGTTTGACCAGGTGGGGGGGGCCTCGTCTCGTAGGTTCCTCACGCAAGGAGATCACGGAGCACTGGGATTGGCTGGAGGCCAACCTGCTGCAGACCGTCGCCGCCTTCGACAACGACTCTGACGTCGCGACCTTCGTCAGGGGCAAGATTTCTGTACGTCGCCGACGCTCGCTCCAACCCAACATGGCCGCCCTTTGTCTGACGTGTATTAACTGTGACCGTAGGGTCTGATCGCCGAGGAGAAGCGGGCGACGCTGGGCGACGGGCAGGAGGAGGATTGCGGCAAGTTCCAGGAAGCCCAGCTGAAGATGCGCAAGCTGTTTGGGATGCCCGAAGAGGAGAAGCTGGTCAACTATTACTCGTGCAGCTACTGGAAAGGTCGCGTGCCGCGGCAGGGCTGGCTCTACCTGTCCGTCAACCACCTCTGCTTCTACTCCTTCCTGCTGGGCAAGGAAGGTAGGACCCGCCGGGAGCCCGGCTTCCAAGCGCTTCCCATGCCGCCAACTGTGATTTTTTTGCTAGCAAGACATTCTCCCGTCGCTCGCGTCGTCTCACCATCTCATGATGGTACCCCGGGGCCTTATTCTGTGAGCTTTTCTGCTGCTAGCAACGAGGAACCTTCTCTTCTGGGTAGTAGAAAGAGTGGGCGTGTCCTAGGTGTCTTTGTGGGGGATGTCTCGCAGTGACGGTGGTGGTCCAGTGGACGGAGGTGACCCAGCTGGAGAGGAACGCCGCCCTGTTGTTCCCGGAGAGCGTCCGCGTGAGCACCCGGACGGGGGAGCACTTCTTCTCCATGTTCCTCAACATCAGCGACACCTTCAAGCTGATGGAGCAGCTGGCCAACCTGGCCATGCGCCAGCTGCTGGACAACGAGGCCTTCGCCGCCGACCGCTCGCTGCCCAAACCCCGCAAGGCCCTCAAGAACGTCTCTGTCCTCAAGAGGTGCGGCGAGTCGCGAACGGCGCCGGCGCCGGCGCGCTTGCCGTCGGCGTGCCCCGTTGGTAGCGCAGTGGCCGCCATCGGTATCGCTGGACGGCCAGGCCCGCTCAGCCGGTGGTGTGTTTGGTCGACAGGGATCTGGACGCCCGGGCCAAGAACGAGCGTTACCGGAGCACCTTCCGCCTGACGCCGGACGAGCGTCTGGACGGACACACGGACTGCACGCTGTGGACGCCCTTCGCCAAGATGCACGTGGTGGGCCAGCTTTTCATCTCCGACAACTACGTCTGCTTCGCCAGCCGAGAAGAAGACCTGTGCCAGCTCATCATCCCGCTCAGAGAGGTCTCACTCACGCTCGAGTCCTAGCGGACACCAAACACTGGAATGGCTAAAGTAGTCCTCAAAAGTCCTTAAAGGGTCCTTATAAATTGCCGCATTAACCCTCGGTGTCCTTAAAAATGGCTAATTTAGCCTTCAAAAGTCCATAAAGGGTCCTTAAAAATGGCTGAATTAGCCCTCAATGTCTTTAAAAGGTCCTTAAAATGGCTAAATTGGTCCTCAAAAGTACTTTAAAGGTACTTAAAATTGGTTTGATGAGTCCTCGGAGTCCTTAAAAAGTCCTTAGAACTGGCTAAATTAGCCCTCAAAAGGTCCATAAATAAAAAGCAAGTGGAAGAGTGGGAGCCCTGTCAATGCCCGCAGCCGTTTGACGGGCCCATCAAAATATTGTCTTGTACCGTTCTACAGAGTCAGCCAAAAGAATGTGTGCACACCTATCGGCACAGGGAAAAAGTGCCGCCGATGCTAGCCGGACAGCTGTCCTTCCGTCCGTCGTCGCGAGCGGCCCGTTGAACGTGAATTTTTACGTGTGAGATTCTCGGTGGAATCCTTCTGAGGTTCCTACCGCAAAACGTGCGAGGAGGCGAATGCGCTTGACTGCCGTGTGGCTTGTCCCGCCAGGTGTCCATTGTGGAGAAGGCGGACAGCAGCGGCGTTCTGCCGTGTCCCGTGTCCATCAGCACCAAAAACAAAATGAACTTCCTGTTCGCCAACCTGAAAGATCGAGACTTCCTGGTCCAGCGCATCTCCGACTTCCTGCAGAGGACGCCCGACGGCTCGTGGGGGGACGTCGCTCCTCTGGCGGCCGCGGTAAGACCTTCCGTCCTTTCCGGGAGTCCGGCTCGGAGCTGAGCCGGTTTGATGACTGAATATCGGCCGGTGAAAAGGAAAATGGATCCGATTCAATTCATTGATATGCGGGTTGTTTTTTTGGCAGCGATTGCGTCATGAAGGTCTTTGCTCCCCGCTGTCCTTTTTGTCCCGCCAGCAGGCAGCGTCCGGCGTCCCCAGGGAGCGCCATTACCACTCTGACGTGCCCACGGCCACGCGGGGGCTTCTGCAGCTTTACCGGCAAGATGCCCCCGAGGATCCGGGACCCAAAGCTGTGAGTCCCAAATGGCTGACTTTGCCACATTTGGGGCCGTCCGACTTAACTCGCGCTATTTGCTGGTGCTCACGTCACGTCACGTCACGTCATGTGTCCCCCACGGCCGTCGGCGCGTCAGATAAAGGAGAAGATGAAGGAGGAAGCGTGGAACATCCACTTCTCGGAGTTTGGCCGCGGGGTCTGCATGTACAGGACGTCCAGAACCCGAGAACTGGTGCTCGGCGGCATTCCCGAGAAGCTTCGAGGAGAACTCTGGTTGCTCTTCTCAGGTAGGCCCTTAGCCAGGTCCTCCTTTGTTTTGTTTTTTTTTCTCTTCGGCGACTTTCCGTGCATTTGGGTCCTTTTCCTCCTCGTTCCTTCTCCTCCGCTTTTGCTTCCCCCCCCCCCCACCCGTTCCCTTTTTCCTTCTGTTCCCCCCACCCCCCGCCGCTTCCTCATCACATCACGAGCTCCCGCCCCCGCGTGCCCAGGAGCGCAGAACCAGATGTCGACGCACGCCGGCTACTACGGCGACCTGGTGGAGCGTGTGGCGGGCCTGAGCTCTTTGGCCACGGAGGAGATCGAGCGGGACCTCCACCGCTCCATGCCCGAGCACCGAGCCTTCCAGAACGAGACGGGCATCGCCGCCCTGCGCCGCGTCCTCACCGCCTACGCCCACAGGAACCCGGGCATCGGCTACTGCCAGGTGGGTGGAGCCTCCCCAGGGCGGGGCGGGGCTCGCCGCGCGACTGACGGCTCGCCGCGCTCCCGCAGGCCATGAACATCGTGACGTCGGTGCTGCTGCTCTACTGCACCGAGGAGGAGGCCTTCTGGCTGCTGGTGGCGCTCTGCGAACGCATGCTGCCGGACTACTACAACACCAGGGTCGTGGGTGGGTACGCCGCAAAACACCTCGCTTGTACCCCATGCGCCCATTTCCGTGACCTCTGGCGACAAAGAAAAAGTTCTTCCCAGAGCACCAACTCTCCCATCGACTGCGCGCCCCTCGCAACTGACCTGCGTGTGTTTGTAGGCGCTCTGGTGGACCAGGGGGTGTTTGAAGACCTGACCCAGGCCTTCCTGCCCCTCCTGTACGAGCACATGCAGGACCTGGGCGTCATCTCCACCATCAGCCTGTCGTGGTTCCTCACCCTCTTCCTGTCCGTCATGCCCTTTGACAGCGCCGTGCTCCTGGTCGACTGCTTCTTCTACGAGGGCATCAAAGTCATCTTCCAGGTAGTAGTGCCCCCGCCGCCACCCTCGGCCGCCACCCGCGGTCGGGGGCTTTACGCTACCCCGTGCCGCCCCGCAGGTGGCGCTGGCGGTGCTCCACGATAACATGGACGCCTTGTTGGCCTGCGGCGACGAGGGCGAAGCCATGACGGTCCTGGGAAGGTAGCCGTCGCCGTCGGGCGCTTGGTGCGCGGCGCCCCGCGCTGGCCCGCCGGTTGTGATGCGCGCCTTTCCGTTTAGGTACCTGGACCACGTGGTGAACAAGCAGATCGCCACGCCGCCCGTGCCCCACTTGCACGCCCTCCTCACCGGCGGGGACGAGCCGCCGCCCGAGATCGACATCTTCGACCTCATCAGGTCCTCCTATGAGGTCAGATCGTGATGATGATGATGATGATGATGACGGCGATGTACGAATAGGCCTCCTTAAGGGCACAACTTTTCGACAGTCCCGATCTTAGTTGTTCCACTGCTCCAAATGACTTGTCCAAACCCGCTAGAAGCAGCCTCGATCTCGCAGTCACACATGGCAAAAGTCTGGAATCGTGTTTTAGGCTGCGTCACGCCCGCGAGGTCAAGCCGAAAGTAAAAAACCCGGGGGGGGGGGGGGGGGGGGCACTCCTTGGCGTCATCGATGTTGTCAGAGCAGACGTTGGGGGGAAAAGATTCAGCCAAAGTTTGGATATCACTGAACCCCAACTTGACAGGAAGCTCACAGAGTAAAAGTCAAAGGTCAAAATGCAAAATGCAAATGGCTTCCGAGTCAATATTCCGTCTTTGGGCTTCAATCAACCGACCGTCGAAACGCTTCCCCATGTCTGAATGTGAGGATGCGCTAACGGTTGGGTCAGATGAACTTCAGATGGCCACGGCGCACGCACGCACGCACGCACGCACGCACGCGGCGCGGCGCGGCGCTAAACGGCACAAAGAAAGCACCGGCGGCGAACCCAAACCGCCGACAACGGCGAGGTTCCGCAGAGCTCCGGCTAACCCGCCGCCGTTTGGCTGACTTGTGCGAGCAGAAGTTCGGCGGCCTTCGCTCCGACGTCATCGAGCAGATGAGGTTCAAGCAGAGGTTAAAGGTCATCCAGTCGCTGGAGGACACAACCAAGCGGAGCGTGGTGAGCCGGGTCTCCAGCTAACGGGCTAACGGGCTAACAGGCTAAGGGGCTAAAGTGTTGTGCGCGCAGGTGCGAGCCATGATGACCGAGTCGGCCTTCGATATTGAGGAGCTGGAGGAGCTCTACTGCCTCTTTAAGGTGGGAGCCGTCGAGGTCGGCCGCTCGGCGTCACGCCGGCAGGCCTTGAAGGCCCCCCCCCCCCCACCCCTTTTCGCTCCCTTTCAGGCCCAGCACATGAGCAGCCGCTACTGGGGCTCCGGCGGCTTGGCGGCGGCTCGCCACGACCCCAGCCTGCCCTACCTGGAGCAGTACCGCATCGACGGCGCTCAGTTCTCGCAGCTTCTCTGCGCCCTGGCCGCCTGGCGCTGCGCCGGCCACGCCCCCGTCCTGGCCGCCCGACTCTTCAGGACCCTGGACCGCGACGGCGACGGCCTGGTCAACTTCAAGGAGTTGGTCACGGCGCTCAGTGAGTCGAGCCAGGGCCTAACCCGAAGCCTAACCCCTGTAAGCGCCCCTCACTCTTTGTGCCTCCCTTTGCAGGCGGGATGTACCACGGCGACATGACCGACAAGCTCAAGCTGCTCTACAAGCTCCACCTGCCGCCTGGTAAGGCCTGTGTGTGTGTGTGTGTGTGTGTGTGTGTGTGTGTGTGTGTGTGTGTGTGTGTGTGTGTGTTTTGCTTGAATAAGCCAAAGCGCATTGATTTCATTGTTTGTTTGTGTGTCAGCTCTGTGTCCCGAAGAGGCCGAGTCCGCTCTGGAGGCCGCAAACTTCTTCACCGATGACACGGCAAAAGGTTCAAGTGGCTTTCTGCTTTCGATCTTCTTCCTCTTCTCTTTCTTCTTCCTACTTCAGAAGACTTGTTGGCACAGCAGCAAGTGGCTGCAGGTTGGCTTGGGATGATGATGATGATGATGATGACGACGATCGCGATGAATTGACAATAATGACGATGAGTCCCAATTTATTTCAGTAGCTCACAAAGGAGTCAGCGAGCCCCCAGTTAACAAATATTAACAACATCCCCTGACCTTAACCCCCCCACCCCAACCCCCCCTGTAGGGTAAGAGAAAGAAAACAAACAACCGAAAAAACATGAGAAACCTTTCAAAGGGCCTTCAAACGGGGGAATGGGCAGGCTGCTGCTGTGGGTGGCGACTGGGCAAGATTGGACGCCCTCCAACAACGTGAATTGAAATGCTGCATTCCAGTCCATTGAATAACATCCATCCGCTCCGTCATCTGAACCGCTTTAATGCTCTGGAGCCTATCCCAGCTAGCTGACTTGGGGGCAGGAGGTGGGGGTGCACCCTGAACTGGTCATGATGACAAGGTTGACTCCCAACACTGATGAAGACTATGACGATGGTGTGCAGGTGAAGAGGCCAACGCGGAGTCTGGCGACGTTAGCGGCGGCGAGGAGAAGAAAGGTAACGGTTGCGCCACCGCCGCCGCCGCCGCCTCCGTTTGACTGGAGCAAATGTGTGCGACGGAGGCCCTGACCTTGGACCTTTGACCAGTAGAGGACTACAGGTACTACCTGCGGATGTGGGCCAAGGAGAAGGAGCCCAAGCAGGAATCCATCAAAGATCTTCCTCGAATGAACCAGGTTAGCACGTCGCCGTCGTGGCATATGCTGGCATTGACGCGGGCCGTCCCCTTTTTTTTTTTTTTTTAACATCATCAAACACTTGCCGATGGTGCGTCATCCCTCGTTTGACGCGCACGTAGGAGCAGTTCATCGAGCTGTGTAAGACGCTCTACAACATGTTCAGCGAGGAGCGCGACGAGCAGCAGCTGTACCACGCCATCGCCACCGTCGCCAGTCTGCTGCTGCGTATCGGCGAAGTGGGCAAGAAATTCAACAACGGCGACAAGACGGGTGCCGGACGGCGGGCCGCCTCGCCCCTGGCGGCGGAGCTTTCGCCCGACGTCCGCCCGGAGGAGGAGGAGGCCGCTGCCGCCGCCACCACCGGCGAGGAGGAGACCGCGGACGACGCATCGGCGTCGTCGTACTCGGCCACGAGCGACGACGGCGACGAGCGGCCGATGAGGCGGCGGCCGGGCGGCTGCGCCGACGCCGATTGGTCCGTCACCTTCGAGCAGGTCCTGGCGTCCGTGTTGACGGAGCCGGCGCTGGTGGACTACTTTGAGAGGAAAAGGGACATCCGGGCCCGGATGGCCGCGCACCAGACGCGACCGTCGGTGGAGCGCCAGAGCAGCTCCGCCTCCTCGGACCGCGAGCGAGGTGACCCCTGACCCCTGACCTCACACATTCCCGAGCTTTCACGGCACTGGAAGCCGCGTGGTCATAACCGTGTTTCCGCTTTGGCGAGAAGGAAATCCGAAACGACGGCGGCTGTACCTTTTGGGGCCTTTTCAACATTAATCCTACAAATAAATCAACATATTTACGATGAAAGCATACTGCTGCTATACGAGAAAGAATTGGCCGTGTGATTCTAAAATCGCACATCGTAACCGAATCATTTCACATTTTCATGTGCGGAGTTCAGTTTCCCTTTCCGCCATAAATGTCACATCGGTATCACATGATAGCTTTGCTGAATTTCACATTTTTACACAATCAAGTTGGAACGTGATCGACAGCACATTTTAATTTGGTGAATGTCGTGTTTTAATCCGCAACGTTTAACGACGGCGGTGGGAAAAACCAAACAAAGTCATTTCTTGCCGTTGGGCTCGGTAGCAAAGTTCTTCTCGTGTCTTCAAAATCAACGTTACTTGCTACTGCAAAGAACCGGAAAGTCAGTATTACAATAATAAGGTTTTTTTTTTTTTTTTTTAAGAAAATGTGAGATTCATCACCTCTTACAGAACTTTGGTTTTCCGTTGTGGCAGCAGTTTGGTTCTGTAGTTTTCTTTGGGGGGGTTTGTTTGTAAAAAGAAAAAATGTAGGCAGATTTTTGTTTCCTCCCGACTGTATGGTCAAGATTTTTTCTTGTTTACAATTTGTGCTTTGGAGAAAAGGAACACACTTGTAAAATGTTGACATTGGATTTGGCACTATCTCCCAAAATGCATTTTTGGTCTGCAGAGAAGAAGACATTCTTTTAATGTGAAAGATGTGATCTTGTTTCCTGTTGGATGGAAATCCTCAATTGATGTTTTTATCACGAAGCGACTGAAATTTGACAAATAAATGCGGAGCACTGTATTCTGCACGTGAATATGCATACGAACATTGATGAACCACCAGCTTTTATTCTTTTGTAAACCTTGGACTTTTTATTCATCCATCTTGTCGTGATGTCTAATGAATAATCAATAAATCCGTATTCAACACCTTTTTTTTTTTTTAATCTCATCAGTAATCGAGGCGATTCATTTCTGTGAGGACATTGCTCGTGTCCATGATTCCTCGCGATAATTAGGAAACCGATAAATATGTCATCCGTGATGGAGATGAAACGAAGTGCGAGGAGCCTCCGCGACCGACAGGTGGCGCGCGCTCGTCGATGCCCCGGTGTGTGACGTCCTCTTCGAATAAGGCGCGGCAAAACTGGAACGGAAGAGAAACGATTTTTTTACTCGGGCTTGTTGTCGTTGCTCTTTTTCAGTGTCTGACTTTTGACATGTCCCAAACGTTTCACGTCGTCAAATGTTTCCTCTGCGACTGCTTCCAGGTGCAGCAAGTAAGAAGAACACAAACGCGTCGTACACACGGGAAGCTAACGGCTAACGCCGCTGGCATTCAATGAGTCCGGCCACATACTGCGTCACAACCGCCTTTGAAAATACAATCCATCCTGATTTATATCGCGCTGTCACAACAGCAGCGGCTGTTAACAAAACGGTTAACATAAAGTAAAATAATAAACGCAACGCATCACATAAAACACGGACAGTCGTGCAGTCCTCATCACTTTTCCTCTCATACGCTTTGTTGTTTAAAGCAGTTTGAGATGAAAGAGGAGAGAATCGAAATGATCGTGGTTTTGTTTGTGGGTTTTTTGCACGCCTCCCCCTTAAAAAAAAAACGTGTGACAGGTGAAGAAGGTGAAAAAGTGGACGTGTAAACTCTGCGGGGAGAAACAATCTTTGCTCAAGGTAAGCAGATGAACGCCAGGGGGCGGGTGACGTCATTGGGTTCCCGTCTTGTTCAATCGCTTGATTATTTGGGGGGGGGGGGGGGGGGTCCACGACGAAGGAGTTCGGTGGAGGCAGCGCCGCGGACTGCAGACGTCATGTTCAGAAGCTGAACGCCGCCAGGGGCGCCGTGTTGGAAGAGCGAGACACCCGCTCGCTTTGGTAACCGCCAACTTTGTCTCATTCTCGCCGCACACGCGCACGAGTTTCGTGATTTTCACCAGATCGACAAATGTATGCGCCATCCTCCCGTGTTCCTGTCAATGTGGTGTTCGCATTCCTCGCCATTTATCATTTGGGAATGTTCAGTTCTGCATGTGAATTGTTGAATGTGCGACCCACAAAAAAACGCATTCAACAACTCTCAAGCAGAACTAAAAATATACAAATGGTACGCTCCCCAAATTAAAAAACGCATACAATGCAAGAGATCTTGAGTGACAGGCCGATAGTGTTTTCACAACAGTGAGTACAGTGAAACTCCTCTACAACGAAATCTACATGGGTGAAAATACCCCCTAGTGTGAAAAAATCTTCATGCATTAACACCATGCCCACTTTCCTGTTTCAAATTTGCTACAGTGAAAAACCCCCTGTTGTGAAAAATGTCTTGCTGCAAACATGATTTCGTTGTAGAGTTTCACTGTACCACTAGAGGGAGCCCCATACCAGCAGTACAGTGAAACTCCTCTACAACGAAATCTACATGGGTGAAAATACCCCCTAGTGTGAAAAAAAAATCTTCATGCATTAACACCATGCCCACTTTCCTGTTTCAAATTTGCTTCAGTGAAAAACCCCCTGTGGTGAAAAAGTTCTTGCTGCAAACATGATTTCATTGTAGAGTGTCACTGTAACAAAGAGGAGAAAAATTGCAAAAATATTTGAAAATGTGAAAAATACATGTGATATTTGCATGAATAATTTTGAGACAAATCGCTCCCCGTCACGAACCGGGACGCACGCCGTCCATGCTCGACTTTGACGTCATCGGCATGTGATTGGCAGGCAACGGCCGCAAGAGGACAGGGGTAGTGAAGACCGGCAAGACGGCCACGTGAGAAGACGACCCGCGCAGGCCAGCACGCACGCACATCAGCAGCCTCTTCGACCCGCGAGTGCGTGCGCGCAGGCGGTCCAGGCGCAGGTGAGCCGCCGGCGCAGATACGCGGCCGCGCCTGAGGAGGACCAAGATGTCGTTTCAAAGGACATGCCGTGTTCCCGAGGCGACGGCGTGACGGACAGGCGATGGGCTTTTTGGGCCACGTCCGCTCCCGGACCAAATGGGCTTGTCGGACGGCTTCCTAACGCCTTTGTGTGCGCACCTCTCAGGAAGAGGAACCGTGAGGACCGAGCTCAGGTGAGGCCGGCCGGCCGCCTCCAACTGCGCACACGCCGAGCTTGGCTAACACGCTCAGCGCTAAGCCAGTTTGTCTCTCTCGCTTGGGCCCCGTGGAAGGTGGAGGCAAGAGTGCCGTCTGTAGGATGCGACGGCGGCGCCGCGGCGGCCCTGTCGCGTGGCCCCGTCCCCCGCTCTCCCCGCGCTCCATGTTTGACAGCGGAGAAGACTTTGACGCGAGCCTCTGAGGAAAACGTCGGCCTCCACTCGCATAAAAATTGCGCGGTTATTTCATGCAAAGTTTGCAACCTTCATGTTGTCTTGTTGAAAGAAAGGCAAAAACGTTCAAGCTGAGCAAAGCGTTTTTATTGAGTATCAAGCAAATATGGTGTCTGGACTGGACTATTAGCGACGCCTGCTTTTCATCTGACGCCGTCGCATGCGCTGGGACGCGTACAAGTGTGCTACGAGGCGAAGCGCTGGCGTCAGTGCGGGTGGGGGCGGGGCTTCTTGGCATACTGGATGGCGTCCAGGGCGGCGCCGATGTCAAAATCTTTGGCCTGCAAGAGGCGGGTCAGCCAGCCGCCCTCGTCGGTGAAGCCCATGGACAACATGTGACTCAGAGACTCCACCAGGCGGGGGTCCGCCTCTGGGGGTAGGAGAGAGCGCGCGTTAGCTAAGCAGGCCGACATTTAGCAGGGTTAGGGTTAGGGTTACCCGGAGGAAGGTGAGGGTACAGAGCTGCCGCCTTCAAGCCCGAAGGAGCCTTCTGGAGCTCGGCAGGAGCGTCAAGGTTCAAGTCCCCCTTGAGGTTCTGGTCCCCCTTGAGGTTCTGGTCCCCGTCCAGATCCGGCTTGTCCTCCCGCAGCAACGATTGCAGTTCGCCGCTGGACGGGTCCACCTCCTTGCAGGTGACGTGAGTCCACTCTTCATCCAAGTCTGTGGCGGCGGCGGCGGCAGCGGCTGAAGCCTGACGTGGGCAAAAGAGCGCAGCGGGCGGCATCGTTGTCGTCTGACTTTTGGGCTCCGCAATTAGAAATGAACACCAGATCCAAATCCCAACATCGTGATTGGGGAGTTGGGAATGATGAACGACCTCACGGCCACGTGCAACACTGCTGAGCCACAATCTAAGCCCAGGGAGATTTGGGGTGGTTCTTCAGCAACCAGACGGTTCAATGAGAGACTCAGCTGGCCTTGACACGCCTCGTGCGAGATGTTCGTTCACGAGCGTGCGCGCAAACGGCAAAAATGACAACCTGATATCATTGCCGTGACGTGTTTCGGGCCCTTCTAAAAGGAACAATTCCAATGCCCCCGCCCAAAGTGAAATCGTTGATCATTCCTGACTGCCGAACCATCGAGGTCCACCACAAAAAAGGGGAGTCTGACCTTTCTGGGCTGTGCGTCGCCCTCAGCTCCGCACACCTCCACCTCTCCTTCATCCTGACTGGTCACCTTGGTCCTCTGGCCCTGGTGCTCCACGTCAATGTCAACGTCGATGCCTGCGAGCGACGACGACGACAAAAAATGAATAACCTGCGCCGCTTCCTATCACGACGGCCGTGCAGCAACATGCAACACTCACCTAGCGGGCTCAGCATGGCCGCCACGCCCTCGCCGACATTCTTCAGGAAGCTGAGGTCTACTTTGAGGTCAAAGGGCACAGATGAGCCCACGTGGCACACGATAAGGATGAACACATGAAGGACAAAAGGCACTGACCGGCGGGGGGGGCGCCTCTGGCGCACTTCTGGCTCCTGCTGCAGTGCCGCATCTTCTTCATCAGCTTTCCCCGCGGGAACAGCGCCTGATGAAACAGCGTGCAGAGCATATGAGCTCGAGCTCGCGCGCGCACACACACACACACACACACGAGAAGTCTAGTGCACGATGCCGACCTGCAGGGGGTGCCAGATTGGCAGCAGGGGGTGCTCGGTGTGCTTCCCTTGGACCTGGCAAGCCGAGCAAAGGTCGTAGTCGGGACACACGCTGCACTTGAAGCGCACGCCCGCTACCGGACCTTCGCAGCCGTCGCACGTCACGTTGGGGTGCACGCCGCCCAGGTGGGGTGGGGGAGGGGCCGCCACCGTCGCCGCCGCAAACGCATTCGGGGGAAAGGCCTGAACCGGGAAGTCGCGACGGTGCTCTCTCTTCTCTGGAAACACAAAAAAAAACAGGTGCGACATTTGCACAAATTCAGCAGGGAAACGTTGATCGAAAAAGATTTTCATATTTTAATGCACAGAGCAAAGCTTGACTTTAAACATCCGAATGGAAAATATGTACAGGCACTTAAGATGTCTTTTTTTATATATATAAATTATCTAACAAGAAAAAACTATATATATGTTGACCTCAAAAGAATTGAACTACAAAATTAAAAAAGCAACATTAATAAATATATACACACACATTTGTAAAATGTCAATTAAAACATCAATATGCATTGAGATTTTTAAGAATGTACGAAAAGATGAATATATTTGGATTTTGACGTTCCAAAAACAGACATACATTTGATATATCTATGAAGAGATCGATGGCTGGAGTCCATTTTTTCCACTTCTAAACATTTACATTCCGACTCATACTGCGGTTGGCCGCGGTTTGAGACTTTCGGATGGTGACGACGAGGTTTTGATTTTTGTCTGTTTACCTTTGATGAAAACCCGGAAGACGTCATCCTTCATGCAGGCCACGCCCATGGCGAGCTCGTCATCCGACGAGAAGGCCACCAGGTCCCCTTCGCAGTCTGGTCAAAAGCCAAAACAGAGGCCAACGATCAAACTTGGCGGAACGAGGCCCGAAGGAAAAAACTAAAAACGACACCGCCAAATCAGACGTGTGTGTGTGTGTGTGTGTGCTGTCTAACCTTTGTAGTACATGTTGAAGGCGGTCTTCTTGAGTCCGGAGAATATCTGACAAGTTTTGTCGCACAGATGTTCGAAGCTTCCGACCGCGTCTTGCTCCACCAGGAAGCGGCGAATCTCCCGAACAGACTCCTCTTTGCCCAGCAGGTAAGCCTTCACCGTCACCGACATTTTGGCCGCTGCTTCTATTCTGTTTTTCTTCCGCTGCTGCTGCTGCTGCTGCTGCTGCTGCTCGGCTTGCGCTTCTTCCGTTCGTCGTCGTAGAATCGACTTGGGCACTTTGTGACGCAGCTTTTAAATCCTGCTGCTCGACTTGTCTCGGCCACTTCCGGGTAGCGCGTCACCAACTCCGACTCAATATTTACATGACTGCCGATAGGTTCAGCGCTCAAGCCCCGCCCACGTGGACCAATGAGATAGCCGGAGGATGACGAATCCTTTTTCCAATCCGGGGATTCCCCGCGCCTCATGTGACCCGATCGCCCAAAAATTCCCTCGTCATGCTAACGTCAACAACAAACAATTGCTATTTCTTATTCATTTGATTCCGACGCACATTTCACGTTCGATAACCACACGCTGTCAAGTGCCTTTTTTACTGACTCATCCTACTCAACGCATTCATTGTTTAAAAGTCTTTTTTTTTTCCAACAAATAACGGAGTCTTTTAGGGCTGCAAGTAACAATTGTTTTGATCGAAATGTTCATTTCCATCGCTATCATGTATTCCAGCACAGGACACGATTTAAAAAAAAAACATAAAACGATCATGATTTTGTTGCTGGTTTGGTAGGGGCAAAAATATTGATCTTTACTTCTCCAAGTCAAAGCCGATGTTCGCCAATTTTATTTGGATTTGACACAAAAGATAATGGGTCTGCTTTCATGGAGGGCAATAGTTGATGGCCAGAGGCTGACATTTTCAACTAAACAATTTGAAATGTAACCAAAGGTCACAACACAACGATCCAAATAATTATCAATGATTTCAGATGATCAATTGTTTTAATCATTAATTCCGATTGAAACCCCAACGCATTTTGACTGATGTATTTGATGCATTAAATGAATTTTTTTCTTCTGAACATTTGCTTCCAGTTTGTGTGTTTATCAAATCTCCTTTTCGCTTGGAACATTTTCTCTCAAGCAATTGAAGGGAGATTTAGAAGTAGAAAAATACAAAAAGCGAGAAAATGAAACGACAGCAGCCAAGTTTATGAAATGATGAGAAATAGAACCATTTTATGTAGACAAGTGAACATTGCATCGGTTTGGAGTGGGAATGATAAACAACAACTTTATTTCTTTATTTTTACCCAAAACATTTTGTCACCCTTTTGCTCTGAAGTCATATTCAAGTGGCTCTTAATACATGTCTTCAAGATGACCTTTCTCCACCTTAGTCATGTGTGACTCAGAGAATGTTTTTGTCACATGGCGATGAGTGAAGAGCTTTCCGGAACATTCCGCCGGCTCGAGTTTCCCGTCGGTCCGGTCCTTCCGGTCGGGTGACCGCTCGCTCCCGGTTGAAGGGTCCACGCGGCGCTGTCTTGACGTCCACAACACACACATGTACATTAGACCGGTTCAAAAACAAACAAACAAAAACAAAATCGAAACCCAACAAAGTGCAAGACGTCGGCGCTCAGATGTAGAGGGGGTGGTACTGGCGAGGCGTGAGGCGTTTGCGGCACGTCGGGCACGTGAGCGAGCGGCGCAGGGCGTCACGCAGGCACTGGCTGCAGAAGACGTGACCGCACTTGGTGGACACCACCAGACGCCCGCTCTCCACCATCTTGGCCGCAACAACAACAACAACAACAACCTGAGCCCGTTGCAGCACACAACACGCATGCGCGGCCTCGCGTGTGGCCACTCTCACCTCCGAGTACGTGTCCATGCACACTGGGCAGCTGACGGTTCCTGGCGTAAACCTGAACACACAGACAAACGCTTACTTAGTCCACCTGCTGCCAGGGACCAGTCTCCAACCTGGACTTTGGCCTCTTTTTTCAGGCACATGTGGAAGGGCTGCAATTCACGGGCAGTCTTGAAATGGCGCTGAAGCCCCACCTAGCGGCCACGAGCTGCATTTGACTGCTTTACTCTGTGGGGGTGTGTGTGTGTGTGTGTGTGTGTGAGAGACGCAATCGTCCTGTGGGATAGGGCTGCAAATCGGAAAGGAGTTAGTCCCCCGCAGGAATCGGGGCAAGGGGCAGATGATGACATTTGGAAGTTTTCAACCCCTGCAGCAACATGGCTCTGGCATAGTCTACAGTTCTTTTCAAAGCAGAAGGTCCCAGGGAGTTTTGGGTTTGCGGATAATGTCCTTAAAAAAACATTTTTTAAAATCTTACTTTGAGTACATTCATTTGCGTTTTCAACTGTTGGTTTTAGGTTGAACAGTTTTTTTTTTTTTCTTCTTCCAACGCCCGCGGAAAATCACCATTCAAGCCGCAGAATTTGCTCTCCACAGAATCAGGATTTTCCCTGGGGAACTAATGAGTGTAGGTGACGCGGGACCCGTCTACGACCTGAATCGAGCGTCTGTTTTTGGTGTGTGACATGACGGGGAAACCGGATTCCACTTGTTTTCATGAACCGGGGATGTGCGTCTGCGCTGGATTGAATCCGTATTTGACTGCACATGCGACATGCCAATCAGAGTTGACTTGTTGTCGGCATTTAGGGAAGGACGAAGGACGAGGGGCAAGGTTCCACGTGCGCGTCTTCAGATCTTGATCCGAGCGGCCGGGGAACATGACGACCGGCGCGCTTTTGTCACCTGCTTGGGCGCCGCGTCCGAAGCGAGGACAAGACGTCGGCGCCGGGCACGGGAGGCGAGGCCTCGTCGTCATCGCTGCTGACCACGTAACTTTCTCCGGAGGCGTTGCTCCTGCTCTGAGAACCTGATGGGCGGACACGGGCGGCATCACGGCAAGTCCGCGCGTGCGTCCAAAGTCTGACCGGAGGGACGAGTTGTACCTTCATCCACCAGCTGGGGCAGCGCAGCGGTCGGCCACGTGACGGCAGCAACAGGAAGAAGAAGAGGAGGAGGAGGAGGAGTTAGTTGGAGCGCACCACAATGCCGGCCGGCGTGGTTCGAGATCAGAGGGCGGGCTGGAAAGGCCTCGGCAGAACGTTTACGTCAAGATGACCTTCTCGTCTTGCAATGAAATGGAGGCTAAGATGATTTGCAAATGGTTGAATTCTGTTTCACGCAACGTCCCAACGTCAGTGGACTTGGCTTTGAATGAAGGGTGCGTTCGGAGAGGCACAGCCGTCATTCCCGCCCAACTCATCCAAATCGATCATTGGGGGAGATCGGGGGGCTTCCCGACCAGCGCGTGCGTGTGTTGTTATTCACCAGGACAGAGTCGTTGCTGGTGAGGTCGACAACATGCGTCGCTTCCGCCGCCTCGGATGTCAGATCCACCACCTCCTCAACGCCTGAACGGCAACAAGAGCCTGTTATTGATCACAAGTAAGCGAGCCTCTGCTGCCCACGCCCACCCCCCCCCCGAACTTCGGATTGGTCACGTGACTCACTGTCCTCCAGGTTGTCCATCACGTCGATGGTCTCGCCGGCGGCGGGCGCCGGGACCCCCGGGGGGCTGGCTCTTCCGCTGGCCACTCTGCTAGCATTGGCCCTGGTGTTAGCACGGGCCGCTCTGCGAGCGTGAGCGCGGCCGCGGGGTTTGGGGCCGCCGGACGCCAGCAGGCTCCCCACACTCCTCCTCTTCCTCGGCGCCTAAAAACACAGCGAACAAGGAGCTGCTGATATACACGCTTGAAAATTAGAAGCACATCAATTTCCGAGGATACATTTGATGCGTTTTGCTCACACGTTCAAACGTACGCCCGCGAGGATGTCGTGAACTCAGCAGGGGGCGGGATGGCGTCATTTTGAAAGTCCCCATTTTTTGGGGTTGCATGTGAAGACGTTTTCAAGGCCCTCACCAACAAGTCCAACGGGAGGACACGGCGCAGTGTCGCGACGTTTCGTGTCCATCCCTCAATTTTCTGAAGCACTTCTCCTCACAATTAGCTTTTTTGTTTGTAGCGCCTATGCCAGACCCGCAGACAAGCGGCGCCGGTCAGCTCACTCGTCCTGGATGTTGGAAGTGGGGTGAAAGGTCGCTCCAACCAGCCAATATAATATGCACGGTGATCCAATGCTGATGAAGTCCGCCCAATCAGAGTCCTCGGCAACAAAGGCAGCGGACGAGGAAAAATGGCGAGCCGCAGCCTCGGCTTTTGCTTTCGTTCAAGCGAATGGGAGCCGGAAATGAAAATGTTGGCGCCAACTACCGATATTTCTGATGAATATGAATGAATGAATACTTTATCGTCATTGTTTTTAGACTCAAGGAGACTTGGAGTGCTTGAAAGGTGTCCGACCCATCGTCTATTTCATTGGACGCATCATGAAATCCGGGCAAAACGAAAGCCGCGCAGACTGACAAACGCAACGCGGTTTACTTGAGAAGTCAGGCGCAGCGGCGCCATCTGGCCTCCGACGCCGGGCTTCGGACTCTTGAAGAGACGGTCGCCGGGCAAACTTTAGAGCACGGGTGTCCAAAGTCGGTCCTCAAGGGCCACCGTCCTGCCGGTTTTCCAGCTCTCCCGGGAGCAACGCACTTGATTCAAATCATCAGGATGGTTGGAATGCTGCTTCGGAGCTGGCCGATGAGCCGATCATCTGAATCGGGTGCGCTGCAGGCGGGAGAGATGGAAAACAGGGCAGGACGGTGGCCCTCCAGGCCCGGAGCTGGACACGCGTGAGGCGGCTTTCGAGATCGGCCGAATTTGACCGATACCGGACCGATGCGAGTGACGTCATTGCGAAATCCCCATCGCCCGAGAAGGATCCGTTCGACAGTTGTCGTGCATCCCCCAGCGGTTTTAGCGGGCTCGGGCCTGGAGTTCCCTCTAGGTGGCGCCCCTGCTTTTGAACGATTGATTGCAAGTGTGTCAACTTACAGTGTTACTCATAGCAGGAGGACGACAGCAGGAGGAGAACGCTGAAGACACACAAGACACATTCAATTAGGATCTTGTACAAAAAAAAAAAAATCAAGATATATTAATCGGGCACTTTATATCAACCACTACTGCAAAATGGTGTACACGGAGAACCCCCACCCCACAAAAAAAAGTGTCGCAAAGACAGTTTAAATGTAATTAATAGCAGTAAACACCGTGCGCGTTCAACGATAAAAGAGAAAAAGTTGCCGTGGCGCGCCGCCAAACTAAGGCGCCGAGCAGTGAGCGGCACTCACCGCCCGCGTCGGTGCTCCGCCGAGCTTCGTCGTTTCCGCCCGTCGTCGAAGGTTGCGTGGCGGGCGAAGTTTCAGTGGGAACGTCGAAAGCGGACATCAGTCACAGACGCCCTGCCACGGTCGCGACAATAGCGAGACGTTCGCGTTCGCGAGCTCTCCCGCCGCGCTTTCTGTCCCGAAACGAAGGCTAAGGCTCGTCCCATCCGGCTCACGCTCGTTCTCTTGCGGTCCGCAGAGCGCGACAGCGCCGCCCTGCCGGGCTGGAGGGAGGCGCCGAAAAGCCAATGGGCGGAAAGGGGTCAAAGGATGGCTCCTGAATCCGTGGATCAAGATTCTCCTGTGCCGCCACCCAAGGACGTCCATGAAAGCTTTTTTTTTCTCTTTCTTTCTTTCTTTAAGGACACTTGGTTGAGTTTGCATGGTTTTAGAAGCATGCGTTCTGTTCGTTTGTGTAACGACGATCACGAACGTCCCTATGAGAAGTCTTCAATTATATGAGCGACGGCTTACGGTCACAAACGTCAAGTTCAATCAATCCCTGTCAAAAGAAGTCGGCTGAAAATGGTCGGCATGCATGTGTGAATATCGTTTGTATTTCTAAAATGTCATGCCTCTGGCATTTTATTTGGAACGTGCTTGTAAATACGTTTTTTTTTTTGGGGGGGGGGGGATAGTCTACAATGTTTATTCCACATTGGCAGCCCCTCGTACTTTTCGACCCCCACTCCCCAAATAATGTTACGAGGATGGGCTCTGGAGGCAAAGGGCACGCCTCGACACTAGCCTTGATGTGTGGACCAGGTCACGTGACCCTCAGGCGACCTTTCGGCCAATCTGCAGCCAGTTTGTTGTTGCGCGGCTGGCTCGCCTCCCTCCCTCCCTCCCTGCCTGCCGCAACGTTGCTTCCAAGTTTCAAGACGCAAGTCAAAAAGTGGGATGGCTTTAGATGTAAAAAGCAGGATTTTGAAGTTGATTCCTCAGTTTGACAGGGAGCCAGTGGAGCTGTCGGAGGATGGGGGCGATGTGATGGAAGGAGGGGAGGGGTTCTAGTGATGCTACGAGCCGAAGATTTCCGGACCGGTTGAAGTTTATGGAGGAATTTGGGATGGACACAGAAAGGAAGTGAATTGCAATCGTCGATACGGGAGGTGACGAGACTGCGGACAAGGATAGCGGCGGTGTGAGGGGTGAGCGAGGGACGGAGACGGTGGAAATATGCGCAGCCGGTTATGTTATTCATCGCTTGTCCGCAAAGGAGGTTTTCCAAAGACCGCGGATGTCCGAGAAGGTTCGGTTTGCAAACAAGGCATGGAGATTGAAAACACACCAACAATCTTTCGCTTTTAGGACACAACTCATGTTTTTTGGATAGCCTTAAGATCCATCAAGTACTTTGCTCTCTGACCTCACGAGTAACTACGAATGCACAGAGTTGCATTAGTCGTCGTGGGTTTTTTTTTGCCACTTTTGGCCTACTAGTAGGCAAATAAATGCAGCGGTGACACAACTAGCAGGCATGCGATGTGCACTCGTGGCCTCCCGACTCCTTCCTGGTAGCAAGCAAAACGCCCTCTTGTAGTTTTTGCCTCACGCCAAAAATGCGCATGTGCTACAAGTTAGGACAACGAGTTAGGGGGGGGGGGGACACCACGCACGCCAAAGAAAGACTCCCAGACTTTGCTAGCTAGCATGAGGCTAACGCTTGTCACATGATTTGTTTATTTTTTCCCCTCCACGCTCAATCCAGAAAATTGCAGTCAACGGGTCGCACGAGCACAAGGCGGCAGCGGCGGCACTCGGCCGTCGGCGGGAAACTTCCAGCGGGGTCCTGCCGGGTTTGCTTTCGGACCCCACCTTCATGGATGCCGGCAGCCGATGGTCCCGCTGCGCCAGGGCGCACCTAAAGGCACACACGCACACGCGTTGGGTGTCGCGGCGGGGAGAAGCAAAGGAAACGGCGGGCGAGGAAGCGGCTGACCTTCTATGGCGAGGAGAAGCCGGCGGCGGCGGCGGCGTCCGCCTGGTTGATGTTGAGGTGGTTGTGGAGGATGTGGAAGATCTCCTGGATGTTGGGGACGTAACCTGACTCCAGCTTGGACCAGATGGGAACGTCTGCGCTGGTCACCGACGACAACAGCGCCGCGGTCAGCGGGACATTCAACGTCATGCGCGCAAACAACAACCTGGAGCCCCACTTTGCTCTGAGCACAGCTGACGTTCACGGCAATATTAGTTTCCACTGGGGGGCGCCGTTCTGATAGTCTCCATCTGACTTCAAGTGACTGTTCGCAAAACGCGTGTGCCGCGGGCTGCTAACTGTTAGCCAGTCCGGGCGCTAACGACCCTCCGCGTGCGGGATGGCGAGGCCGGCGCGCCGGCAGACGCTGTAATTCACGTGGCTCGCCTCCATCAAGCGACCCGGGAGGCTCGCTTTCCCGGTCGCGCGCGGAGGCGGCGGTCCACGTGGCGCGACGGAGCAATCGCACCCACCGTTGAGCGTGACCTCAAAGGCTCCGGTGGACAGGAAGTGCGTCTCCATCATGTTGCACAGGAAGAAGGCCATCAGACACGAGAAGATCTGACGGAAGGAGGAGGGGCTTGAAGACGTCACCCGCCGGGATGCCGCGGCGGCGACGGACGGACGGACGGACGGACGGCGAGCGCTCTCACCTTGTTGTCCTGGGTCCACGTCCAGAGCCTGGGCGTGTCCATACCGAGCATGGCGAACACGTTCTGAGCGCTGACGATCAACAAGATGGACGCCAGCTTCAGGTACGACGCCGCGCCGCCCAACAACCTGGACGAGAGCCGCAAAAAGGCACGTCAGGCGACGTGTGCGCGGGCGGGGCCCAGGCGGCGCGAGTGTGCGTACTTGTTGATGGGGCCGGGGGGGTAGTTTTGCCCCTCGATGCGCATGTCGGGATACAGCTGCCCGATGGCCCTGGAGTACTCCTGGAACACTTTGCTGTAGCCTCAGGAGATACTGCAAGCAAAGCCACAAACGCCACAAAGTTCATCTTGCTCGGCTCATCGCCGCAGCGGCGGCTCGCAACGGTTGGCGCCCCGCGCTTTTTCCCCAAAAAATTTAAGTCAAGAACTGACTTCAACACAAACCCCCGAAGGTGACCTGACAACCGCACGGCCGTCCGACCAATTGCGCCGAATGACATCGCGCAATAACACAAAACACCGCCACAGAATCTCACTTCATTTTGACCGCACCATACCTGTCAACCTCGGCTAATAGCTGCCCTGCTTCTTAGTTCACCACCAACGTGTACCCAAATTGGGACATCTTAAGGGGTGTCCGACTGTCGTTGACAGCTCCCTTGGAGATGGACGTGTGGACAATGAAGGCTGTTGAACATTGACTGACTCGTCAAGTCTTTCTAAACTCGGAAGAAAACCTTGAGAAGCAGTTCCACTGACTACTACTTGACGGATTTCCCCCCATCGCGGGTGCTTTGCGGAACGCCAGCCCGGCGATAAACGAGGGTTCGCCGTATTTCTGTTGATCCTATCAGTCTCTTTGGCCATGTCGCGGCAGCCGCCTGCATTTGCACTTGCCGTCGGGTGACTGCGGTTTCTGATCCCACGCCATCGTTAGTGCGTTGAAACGACTTCTTTGTGTAAGTGCTCAACATAGGCTCTATTCAAAATCTACAAAAGCATACAGCCAAGTAGCGAAACAAATGATTCGACCAATCAGACCAGACAACAGTGTCCGAGTCCACGAAAATGAGAACGTATTATGGAAATTGAGTGGTATTTGGTTGTACGCAATGTATAGGCTTTAAAAGAGTGCATCTTGACCACGAACAAAAAGAAGGGCTTTACGAACACGTTCGATGGCGTGGAATGAGAAACGAAAAATGCGCCCGCTCGCTCTTTGCTCGCTAGCTAGCTGTTAGCAGCCACCACTAACTGGCTTACCAGTACTGGAACTTGAGCACGGGGCCGACGTACATGGCCGCCTTGGCCGCCCTTCCGGGTTCCATCTCCGACCCGGCGGCGAACTGCTGAGAACTCGACTTGCCCACGTAGACGTCGCGGAGCGTGAGAACAGTGAAGAGGAGAAGAGCAGCCAGCAGGCCGAGCTGGCTGTACTCCGCCATCTTGCTGGTGCTTTTGCCCGCGGCTCAGTTTCCGCTTCCGGTCTCTTTCACATTAAAGCCGCAGTAGGCCAGGTCGCCACGACGCCTGGCTAGATCCTGAAAAAAAAAAAAAAACGACTACAGGTACAGTACTGGGATGACAAGAAAACGGCTCAAAAGACGAAGAAATCTCAAAACGTTCAATGATATGTATCCCTGTAAGATGAAGGGTCATTCAATACTTTTTGTTGTCATTCTGATAAACACTTTAGCGTGATTAGCCAAATGGAAAGCATGTCAACAAGAACTATTTATTCCCCCTGACCCATGCAAAAAAAAAAAAGAAAAGAAAGGGATAACAAATTACTCAGACTGGGCGCATATTGACTTTGACTTTCGTCCAAAAGTAGATCGTTGATTTTTTTTTTTTCTTTTAAAGCGTTCACGGGGGAATGTACATAATCAACATCCAAACTGTTTGGTCGGAAAAGCGCCGAAAGTTGGAATCTTTTGTAATCATGTGTCTTGTTTTGTTTCAATTTAAAGTTTTGTTTAGGCGTAAAAAGAAATGAAATTCAGCAGAATTATACTGTATACACACAAACATCTCGAGTAGAGATTATCGTGCTTACTTTCCTAGCAGTCTGCCTTTTCCTTTAACTGTGGCAAAATCAAGCACGTTTGTCATTTTGCTCTTCTATTTCGAGCAAAGATATGAACAAATACAATAAAAAGGCAAAGCACCAAATCAAATGGATGATGAGTGGTCATTGATGACGCCATATGCAATCGCCCCACGGTGACGTCATCAAGACCGCGCCTCTCCTTTTCGGCGGATGTCTGCTGAGCGGCGAGCGAGCAAAAAGGTGAAAGCGCTCCACAAACGACCCTGAGCAGGTGATTAGGAAATAGGAGACTTTAATGTCGTCGTCGTCGTTTTTATCCCGTAGAAGTAAGTGTTGTGTATCTTCTGTGCTTTATTGTACACGTTGTTGCTGGCTCGCCCATTGATCACAAATGTTGATTTGCAGAAACACTCGGAACTCATTTTGTGATGAACTGAATCAAGCTGCTCAACCTCGTCGTGGGACGCCGCCATGCTGGTCCTGGCGGGTCTCCGCTTCCCGCGGCTCCCCTTGAGAGTGTCGCGCGGCTCTGCCTTCTTCATGAAGTCTCCTCTTCGTCTTCCTCTTGCCGCCCGCTCCTCAAGTCTCCGCCGCCATCTGTCCTCGGGGGGCGGCGTGGATCCGGGCTGGTACGAGCAGGCGGCGCGCTCGGCCCCCGTGCACCTGGCTGAGGACTTCCTGGTCCAGGTCCAGCAGACCACCGGGCTTCCCTGGTGGCTCAGCATCGCCGTCAGCACCCTGAGTGTCCGGACGCTGGTCACGCTGCCCCTCGCCGCCTACCAGATGCGCGTACTGGCCAAGGTCGCGCCGCCCGGCCCTTCCTGAGAAGGATTTTATTTTATTGGCTGATATTAGCGTTTTCCAAAATGTTTAGTTCAGGTTTGCCGATGATTGGGCTTCATTTTCTCATGATGGGATAAACGGTGTTCAGTGTTGGAATCGGGTGGAATGATGGAGGACATGCTGATTCTCTTCCATCCCTTTCGTGTCCTTCCCGAAATGTCAATTGTCCACCAACATGGAAAACTTCCCACACATATATACAGTCAAACCTGGGTTTTCGTCCATAATCTATTCCAGAAGGCTGTTCGAAAACCGAAACCAGGCTCTTTTTCAAATCAAAATGTTGACTGAACACGCCTGCTCACGATGGAAAGCGAGGCGAGAGGAGTCACAATGGTGCATTCGAGTGCGCTCAGTTTGTTGGACAACCGAAATTTCCGAAAAATCCTTCTGAGGACGTGTCCTTTTCAGATGCTCCCTGTAATCTGTCGTCACCGCGATAACCTGCCCCCCTCCTCTTTGTCACCACGGCAACACGCAGGTGGAGGCGCTGCAGACGGAGATCGCGGCGCTGGCTAAGAGGCTGCGGTACGAAGTGTCGCTGAGGGCCAGCGAGCGAGGTTGGACGGACAAGCAGAGTAGGTAAGGGCAAGCGCGATCCGAGAATTGAGATCCGCTGGCCTGGTCCCCCCCCCCCCCCAGCTCACGGCGCTTTTGTGGCGTTCAGCTTCCAGTTCCGGAAGAATCTGCGGCGTCTGGTGTCGCAGTTGTATGTGAGGGACAACTGTCACCCTTTCAAGGCCTCGCTGCTGGTTTGGGTTCAGCTGCCGCTTTGGATCGGCCTGTCGCTCGCCCTCAGGAACCTCAGCGCGCCGCACTCGGGTGAGTCGACGGCGAGCGAGGCCTCGGTTATCCGTGCACGGGTTCACGTTTGAAGGGAAGGCCTCAAAATCCCCAAGATCGGGCGCAACCACCCAAAGACCACGACACAGGGTTGAGCGCTAATGCGCTTTGTCACCGGCATGTGGTTTGCCTTTCAGATCTCAAGGCCTCCTTGGCCACGGGGGGCGCTCTGTGGTTCCCCGACCTGACGTCGCCCGACTCCACATGGCTCCTGCCGCTGGCTCTGGGGCTGACCAATCTGCTCATCGTGGAGGTACGCCACGGATCGCCGACGATGTCGCGGTCTTGTCCTCCTCCTTCTCATCCTCCTCTTCTGGTTCAGCTGTTTTCCCTCCAGAGGTCCGACGTGTCGTCCGCCCACAAGGCATTGACAAACGCCATGCGAGGTCTGTCCCTGTTGATGATTCCCATCGCCGCCGGCGTCCCGTCGGTGAGTTTCGTCCGACGCGCACGCGCGCGCGTGCCGACGGCCCGAGCGGAAGTCAGCCGCTGCCGTCTTTCTGCTTTTGTCCAGGCGATGGCGCTCTACTGGTGGTGCTCCAGCCTGGTGGGCTTGGGTCACAATCTTCTGCTTCGCGCTCCTGCTCTCCGCAAGATCCTCAAACTTCCCGCGCGGCCTTCCAACACGCCCTACAAAGACCTGATGGACGCCGCCGTCAGGAAGTACCGCAAGTAAACGGGAAGTCGTTGGCGGCGCAGTGGATGTGCAGGAAGTGGTGCAAAAGTGCACCACCGACCAAGTCTGGGTTCTGCCTCTCTACCCCCCAAAATCTCTGGATGCCTCTCTCCAAAGTACGCAAGTGAACAGGAAGTTGCCTGCAGCTGGACAGGAAGTGTGTGTGTGTGTGTGTGTGTGTGTGACTTGTTTTGGACTCGCTGACCCGAGCCAGGACTCGTCTTCATTTCCCGTGGGCCGGTTTCTATTATGTGCAAGCATCAATCGGGACCCGCAAGAATTTCCTCCTCTCTCATTGCATTCGCAGCTGCTCAAAATAACACTTCAGAAATGTTTTGTTGAAACGTTTTGAACTTTCAATGTCGCTACTTGTTTGGTGGGCTTAGTTCCAAAACGCCCTTTGTTGTGCTTGAGGAGTCGGGGACGTACGCGGTCGCTGCGTACACACAATCGTTGACTTATTGCAGACCCCTGAATCATTCTCTACTGGTGACGCTGGATCTCAAATCCTAAATGGACTTCTCTCCCTTCATCACAGATCTTTTTTGTTTGTTTGTTTTTATTCTTGCGAACTGGCATTGATGAGATTTTTCGATGGTTGATTGTTGAGTGTCGGGTCCAGGGACTCCCTCTAGTGCGATGCAAAAGTCTCACTGAATTCACACTGAAAACATGAAAAGCAATCAATGTGCAAACACAAGTCCAATGAACTTGGGACGTTGTGTTGTACTAATAAATGAGAACACAGGACCATGATTTGCAAATCTTGCTCAATAGAGATGCACAATATGAACAATTGCAACCAAGGCCCATCATTTCCTGCTTTGATATCCGTCATATGTCACGTAACCAGCACAGATGAAATTTCTTCCCCCTCAACATAAAACAAGAGTTTTCGACCAGACATCTGTTCTGGTCATACCTCGGTTTTCGACCAGAATCTGTTCAAAAAGCGATTGGTTTGAAAGACAAAACTATTTTACTTGCCCATGATTAGGGGCGAATGCACTACGCACAAATAAAAAGTCCGATTTGCATCAATCACGTCTGCTCACAATCAACGTTAGACGAGGAAGCGTCACTTCCTCGTGTAAGGAAGCCGAGAGGAGTCGAGTGGCGTATTGCTCAGTTTGATGGAAAACCGGTTTATGGTCGTAATCCGATTTGGTTGTGAACAGAGATGTTTGAAAAATGCACACACACACACACACACACACACATCTTGCTGCTTTGGCTCAAACGCATCTCTGGACCGTGCTTGACGAGTCTTTAGTGCTCTCGACTGGACACCAGTACCTTTCAATTCCTAAAATCCCGCCCGCCACCGTTTCTTTAATCTGCTTATTTGGATTGGGTCCAGTTTGCCCGTCAAGCACGGATCTGTTGAAACACGAATCATTTTAAATCAGTGAGGGGGGGGCGCCTATGATTCCATGTAACATTCTTTCAGGAAAAAAAATGTTCTCTTCGTGTGTTGGGCTGGGATCTCACACACACACACACACACATCCTGTCATAGGCGGAGTCTGCCTGGGCTGCTCTCTGTGAGTCGTGTTTGGTTCTCATCACAACTTTGAAGGTCGGCATGGAGTCCAAGTTGTTTTTGTGGCGCTGGGCTCCGCTCGCAGCGGCGCTGCTGCTGTGCGCGCGAGCGGCCCCGGAATGCGGACCTTGCGAGCCGGCCCGGTGCGCGCCTCCGCCGGCCGCGGGCTGCGCCGCCGGTTCGGTGGGGGACGCGTGCGGCTGCTGCACGCTGTGCCTGGCGGCGGAGGGCGAGCCTTGCGCCGGCAGCAGAGGAAGCGGCGCGGCGTTGCGCTGCGGCGCCGGCCTGGAGTGCGTACGTGCCGACAAGAGCAAATTGGGCGCGTGCGCGTGCAAGAGCCAAGATGAAGTGTGCGGCAGCGACGGCGTCACCTACGCGCACGCCTGCGCGCTCAAGGGCGCCGACGCGCGCGCGCAGAGAGAAGGACGGCCGCGAGTCAGCGTGCGCAACAAAGGCCGATGCGCGGCAGGTGAGGACACCTCCACTTCATTCCTGCTTACAGCGGCAAACGTGGAAAAGGTTTGCCTCCGGATCAAAACCAAAAAGAAGCAAACAAACGTTTCACAAAGCTAAGAGGTTGAAAAAAAAAAAAAAACCACACCAGAAAAGGTTCGTCATAGTCATGCTACTAAAAATCGTCAACCTGGACCGGCGCCACTTCCGAGTCATTGATAAGAGATTTCTTTGTGACAACGCGACAAGCCGCATGATAAAACACAAACATGCACATTTTGCGGGAGATGATTAAGCACCCCCACCAAAAAAAAAAAAAAAGGAAAAGATTTTTCTCTGGTATTAATTCGTGAACAGAGTCAAATATTTTTACTCAGGGACGCGAGATCGGCGATTCAAAGTTTAGCCGGCCGACCCATCACACATGCAAACACTTGCTGGAAATATCTGAGCGAGGCGATTTGCTTGGGTTTTGTTGTTTGTCTTTCAAATATCGACCGAGGAAAAGCGGCCTTTTGTCACGCAGGGCAAACGGGCCGGTGCCGGACGACCAGGAGAGGGCGCGCATCCGGGCCCGCTTGTCACAGCTTCAACAAGCGCGTTGTTGAAGACCCGACACGGAAAACAGTTGCAATCTGGAAAATGTTGCCGACGCGCGAGCTAAGCTAACAAAACATGTCTGAGCGCGCGCCTTTCACACGGCGGCTTTATCGTCCTAATCCACCCCCCACCCCCCTCCCCGCCGGCGACGGCACAAACACGGAATTCCTGAGCGAGGGAGGCAGCCAACCCAAAACAAAATTCCTCTCCGTGTCCCGGCAGCTCCCGTTATCGTTTCGCCTCCCGCGCGCGTCTTCAACGTCAGCGGCGCCCAAGTTTTCCTCAGCTGCGAGGCGGTCGGCGTGCCCACACCCGTGCTCACTTGGAGGAAGGTACGACTCACAAAAAAAATCAAACCGGACCGGCACTGACCGCGGCGGTGATGATGAAGATGACAAATATGGCGTGGCCCCGCCCATCCGCAGGCGACCGGCAGCAGGAAGAAGTTATCCCTGCTTCCCGGCGACAGGGACAACCTGGCCGTCCAGACCAGAGGGGGCCCCGAGAAACATCAAGTGACGGGCTGGGTTCTGGTCAGTGGCGGCGAGTGGACGCGGACGGGCTGCGGCCCTCCAAACAAAACAAAAGCAAAAGTTGACCTTTGCCCCTTTTCAGATCTCTCCACTGACAAAAGAGGAGGCGGGCACTTACGAGTGTCGCGCCGCCAACGCCAAAGGCGACGCCTCGGCCGTCGGCGAAATCCGCCTGGTGGCCGACATCCGCGACGTCAAGGTCGAGGTCATCGAGGTCAAGGAAGGTAAGCGGCGAGTGGCGAGCGGGTGCCGCCGCGGCAGCAGAAACGCCCCCCCCCGGCACAGATCCTGCCGCTCAAGATAAAGCCCCCAAAGGTTACTAACCGTGTCCTTTTTCGGCAGTGGCTGAGGAGGGGGAACTGTGACCAGCCGCGTGGAGGCCCGTCTCAAAGCTTGCCGACCTCCTGACCTTTTATTGGGAAATATCCAAAGCATGCTTGCCTCTCTGCCTTTTTTCCTGACCAATAGCAAAAGTGCAGCCGCCCTCACGGAAATGCGAATAAAGCTCACCTGCAACGCGTCACTGGGTGCTCACGTCACTTTTATTGTTGTGTTAAAAAAAAAACAAAAGACAAGTCCAAACGCTACGCCGTCATCATCCGTGGAGCGATGCTCATGGACATCAACTCCTGGAAGAGAAGCTTGCACGCGTACGGCATCCGCACCAACGAGATCTGAAAGCAACACCAAGCACGCCCGTCACGCCTCATCCAAAAGGACCACGATGGCGTATGACTGGCAGACGGCGCCCCCGCCCCAACGATATTTGGCAGAGGAAGGAGATTAGTTCCCAAAACGCGACTTGAATGACATGCGCAACAGCCGACACTTGACTCGGCTACGAGCGGACGAGCAAATGGCGCTTTGCTCGCCGTTGGCGTTGAGTTCAGGAAAATGGACTCCAACTCGCAATATCTGTCGGGAAAACGTCGATGCAATTTTTTCCGAAAAAGTGCAACTCAAACCCGTTTTCGCAAAGTTATTTTGACACGCGGGATCGGTATTTGTTTCAACGGTGGCGTCCGCGCCCTGTCAGCTGGAGCTTCAGAGCTGCGCCGTCAGCGCGTCGCCGAGTCGGCGGCTTTCGAGGAGGCTCCGAGGAGTGAGGCCGCGCTAGCCAACGACCTTTGCATTGCCTTCGCTCTGTCGCTACGAACGGAGCATTCCAATTGCTTCCCACTTTAAAACCGACCTGGCGAGTGGGTATGAATGGTGAAAGTTCAGTGACAGCGTCCGAGATTTAAAAAAAAAAAAAAGGTCCTTTTGCCGAGCTCATTCGGCAGAGTTGACCGAGCGGCGCCGGCAAAAGCGGCCACGTTACCTGCGTCTTGTTGCGGCAGCCGCGACACTCGTAGGTGTGGGTGCGCGTGTTGGCGATGGCCATGAGTCCGCACAGGTTGCAGACGTGCACCTGGTAGGGATCGGACGCCTCGAAGAGACGCTCGCGCAGGAATTGGGCGGCGCCGTGAGCGATCTGGCAGTCGCGCTCCATCTCGCCGAAACGGAGGCCGCCGTCGCTGAGGTGAGACGGACGGATGGGGCGTGTCAAAGCGTGGTCAAGCGGCGGCGGCGGTGGCGGCGGCGCCGCGCGTCGGCGTCGGGCCTCACCGCGATCGGCCCTCCATGGGCTGCCTGTTGAGGATCTGCACGGGTCCGCGGGCCCTGGAGTGGATCTTGTCGTCCACCATGTGCTTGAGGCGCTGGTAGTACGTGGGCCCGATGAAGATCTGCGACGTCAGCTTACGGCCCGTGAAGCCGTTGTACAGCACCTGAACACGGACGGACGCCCGCCTGTCAGCGGCGCGGGAGGGGGGGGGGGGGGCGTCGGCGGGAAGTCGCACTCACCTCGTTTCCCCTCAGATGGTAGCCGTACTCCGAGAGCAGGTTGGACACCTTCTGCACGTTGACGGCGTCGTTGAAGGGCGTGGCGTCGCCGATCTCGCCTTTGTTGGCCGAAACCTGCGGGGAGCAAACGGCAAGTGGGGGGCCTCAGCGTCGGGGGCGCCATGCACTCAGCGACTTGTCATCAAAAGCCTGCATTTACTTCCAGCAATGACCACCGACTCAAATGGCCGAAACGCCGCACGCAACCCTCGCATCTTTTGTCTCCATTCCATATCGAGGGGGCGACGATCTTTTTGATCCGACTAGACCTCAGCTTTTATGCACTGCCGCGATGTCGCTGTAAACTTGCCCCCCCGCGCAGGCCCCGTAACAATTGAAACAAGGGCAGGTGCGCTCATCTTTTTTGAAGAATCTAAACCCATCGCATTTCAAACTCCGTATTGGAGGACTCGCGCGGATCCTTCCGGGTAGCTCGGCATTCCCCCCCCCCCCGTCCTCCGAGTGGGATTCGTTGCAAGGAGCCAGGAGCGGTCGATGACGACAACGACGAAATGCATTTGCAAGGTGGACTTTTCAGAAAAAAAGTCAATAAATAAAAGAGGGAGATTGCGAGGATAAGTCGAAGCTGCTCGGCCGACCAAAAATTCGTTTGCTACTCGCGGAGCGGCCACAAAGCGACACCGCTCCTGGCGGAGGACGAAGAACGAGCGTCCCTGGCGATGACATGTTATTCGTTCATGACATAGACTGTCGTCAAGTCGACTGCGCGTGATGGAGCCCCCGATGGAACGGACCGGTCGCCACGATACGACCACAAAGAGGGCGGGGCTCACCTTGCCCTGCAGGCACTCGATAAGATGGCCGACGGTCATTCTGGAAGGGATGGCGTGCGGGTTGATGATGATGTCGGGTGTGATGCCCTCACACGTGAAGGGCATGTCCTGCCAAACAAAAGCAGCACGGCGTGAGCACGGCTGCCGGACCGGCGCCGATCCTCTTCCCCCCCCCCCCCCCCCCTCCGCGGCCCGTTTACCTCCTGCCTGTACTGGATGCCGCAAGTTCCTTTCTGCCCGTGCCTGCTGGCAAACTTGTCTCCGATCTGAGGGATCCGGACCGAACGGACCTGCCGCGGCAAAAGACGTCAGGCCGGGGGCGTGGCGTGGCGTGGCGTCGGGGCCCCCGGCGACGGCGGGAGTTACCCGGATTTTGCAGAACTTGTAGCCCTCCTGGTTGAGCGTGACCATGACCTGGTCCACGATGCCCGTCTCGCTCGTGCGGAGGAAGGTGCTGCAGTCGCGCTTGGTGTAGCGGCGGTTGCTGCTGTCCAGCTCGTCGTCGTTGTCGGGCAGCGTCACCGTCTTGCCGATGATCACGTCCTCGCCCGACACGCGCACGCCCGGGGCGATCAGGCCGTCGTCGTCCAGCTTGTCGTAGATGGCGTGGCGCATCCCTGCCGGCCGGCCAACGGACGCCGTCAGTGAGGCGCCGCGCGTGACCCGCGGGACGCTTTCTCACCCTGGCAGGTCTCCTTGGTGGGCTTCTCGAAGATCTCCTCCTGGTCGAAGCCCTTCTTGGACTCCTGCTCCTTGTAGGAGCGATAGAAGACGGACCTGAAGAAGCCTCGGTCCACGGCCGAGCGGTTCATGATGACCGAGTCCTCCTGGTTGTAGCCCGTGTACGAGGCGATGGCCACGATGGAGTTGATGCCTGCGGATGGCGAGCCGGCCGTCAGACGGCGCGCCGGCGAGCCGGCCGGCCGGCCGACGCGCGAATGTACCGTACCTGCCGGCAGCTCTCTGAAGCGCAGGTACTCCATGGAGCGCGTGGTGACCAACGGCTTCTGAGGGTAGTACAGGACGTGCGCCAGCGTGTCCATGCGCACGTGGAAGTTGGTGATGTAGACGCCCATGGCCTGCTTGCCCATAGCCGACTGGTACGTGTTCCTGGGAGACTGCGGGCAAAAACAAAATAAGTGTCAATGTCGCACGCTGGGAAACGCATTCGAGTTGCCACATTTGGCCCCTGAAGCGCAGGCCTCACACGGCGGAATTCAGCCGGTCTCGTTATTTGGGTGCAACGAGGAAGTACATTCTTACATCATTTGTCTCAACTGCTCTCTTGTGGCAAATCACCCCCCCCCCCTCCAAAAAATGTCATTTTAACAGTCCGATGAATCCGCCGGTATCGTTTTGCGATCACGGTGGACGGATAGCATATCCGAAGCGTTCTTCAAAGGATTTCTCCTTTTCACCCTGCAAAGCGGAGCGCGGGAACAAAGCGGCCGACTCACCTGGTTGTGATCGGGGAAGGGGATGATGGAGGCGCACACCCCCAGGATCATGGACGGGTGGATCTCGCAGTGGGTGTAGGTGGAGCAGTAGGCCACGCCCTTCTCCTGGAGGTCATCGGGGGTCATGGCCAGCATCACCGTCTCCTCCTCCAGCGTGTCGATGTACTCCACCACGCCGCTGGCCACCAGGTCCTGCCAGCTGAGCGATGCAAACACGAGTTTGGACGTGCGTCGGAGCGATAGCGCCGCAAGGGCAACATGCGTCTTTTTTCTTTTTTTTTTGCAATTTGCGTGGAGGTCGTTGATGTCTTTCAAGTAATTTCCCCCCCCCCCCCCCATCGCCGTCCCCAAACGAGTTTTGCAAAATGTTGTTGTTGAGCTGCCAATTTGAACTTTTGGAGAAACTTGTGGGTTGTTGCTTTCCTTCCAAAGCGTCTTTGCCGTGCCGCCATCACCTGTAGTTGTTGTACTCCCGCTCCTTGAGCTGGTCGATGTGTCGTCTCTTGAGCAAGAGTTTCTGCTTCTCGACAATCAGAAGCGGTCTGCAGATGCGTCCGGCGTCGGTGTAGATCCGGATCTCGCGCTCTCGGATGTCTCGGATCATGGACACCTGCGGGGGGAAAGGCGGGCGAGGAGCGCGTCGAGGCGAGGACCGAGCCGGGGGGAGGGGGACGTCGGACCCCCCGCCGCCGAGCCACCCACCTCGGACACGATGATGTCCATCTGGCGCCGGAGCTTGCGCAGCGTGTTCATCAGCTGCTCGGGATCCTTGTGGATTCCGACCCAGCAGCCGTTCACGAAGATCTTGGTGGCGCTGCCGCGTCAAGCCGTACAAACAGAGAATCAAACTGACACGCGCGGCCAAGTCGCAAAAGTCACGCCGTCACAAACCGCGGCGTCAAGACGGTGCGGGTAACGCGACGCGGTCAAAAGTCAAGAGACCGTGGCGTCTCATGACAGTCCCTGTGATGATCAAGAGGTGGAGGAAAGTAACCGAGTAGCGGCAAACTGGACTTCAATGGCCGCTGAAGGCGGGTGTGTTGGAGCAAAGCGGCCCCGGCGCCAGCTACTGGTGACTACTACGATGTGTCGTTTGAATCCCAGCAAAGGCCACCTGCAATGATCTCAACGATATCATCCCAACGGGACCCATCAATGTCGTGTTTATGTTGTCCGTTTCCACTGGTGCACCACAGCACAAGTGACTCGCTCCTTCCTTTCACCGTTGTCTTTCGCAACTTTGGGCAAAATGGCTCCTTTTGACAACGTCGCTGCCTCGGAATGTTTTGCGGGCGCGACAGCGGCCCAGCACGGAGGCTCCACGGGGATACCGCAAGAAAAGAACAACGTATCCCCAAATGACTCCCAGTGCCTGCAGCGTGTTACTACGTCGTCAAAGCGAAGCCGCCGTGAAAAGCGCAGTGACGAGGGCCAAGGGGTCCGAGCGTAAAACGCTGCCATGACAGCGCAACGAGTGAGGCTAAGATGGAACACTCATGACAGCGGAGTCAGCAAAACGCGCCCGTGTGTGTGTGTGTGTGTGTGTGTGCTCGAACTAACTCGGCAATGGCAGCGGGCGAGATCTCTTCCAGGTTCTCCATGCTCCACTCCTCCAAGAACTCCAGGATGGGAGAAGGTTGAGATCCCACCGAGATGTAAGCCATCAGGGCCAGGTTCTTCACCAGGCCCACGGCGTGACCCTGCAGGAAGGAAGGAAGGAAGGAGACGCACGCAATCAGCCAAGCGGTCGGGCGCTAGCGGCTCCACACCTTTGCCGCCGCGGCGAGGAGCCCCACCTCAGGGGTCTCGGCGGGGCACACCATCCCCCACAGCGTGTTGTGCAGCTGCCTGGGTTTGGCCAGTTTGCCGTCGCGCCCGATCGGGGAGTTGACGCGGCGCAGGTGAGACAGGGTGGAGGCGAAGGTGAGCCGGTTCAGCACCTACGGCGAGACAAGCGTCGGATCGGGGGGGGGGAGGAAAGCGCACGGGGTCCGGGCGGGCGCGAGCGGCCGACGGGCCCACCTGGGACACGCCGGCCCGGGCCTGGTGGGCCTTCTTGACGTCGCCCCAGTTGCCGGTGGCCAGCGAGTACTTGAGTCCGTCCGAGATGATCCTGGTCTTGATGGCCAGCTCCAGGTTGAAGTCTTTGCTTCGGTCGATGAACTTTTGCGCGTAGATGCGAATCTCCTTCAGCAGGTTCTTGAACATCCTGACGCGAGACGGGAACAGCTCAAGCGCGGGCCGAGGACGGAGGACGACGCGCACCGGGCGGCCAGACCGACCCTCTGAAGAGGAAGGCCAGGAGCGGTCCGGCCAGGTCCAGCCTCTTGTTGCCGTAGTGATCCCTGTCGTCCAGCTCTCGTCTGCCCAGAGCGGCCAGCAGCAGTCTGTGGACCATGTACCTGAACATCCCGCCGCGAAAAGGGGACGCGTCAGCAGCAGCAGCAGCAACTTCCCTCATCCTAATTCCTTTTGGTGTATCACACCAAAGTCACACGAGTACGGGGAGCCTCAAAACACCCCGCAGACCGGCGCGGTTTTGAGCGCACATCGCAGGGCCGTCTCACGCATCGAGTGCCGAGTGCTTGACTTGTTTTTGGCTGCCGTTTCATCTTGATCAATTTGACAATAAAGTTGTATTCAATTCAATTCAATTCAATTCAATCAACGATACTTTCCACATCCTTTTGGGTTGCAATTTTGTATTCTTCTGACAAAAAAACAAAACAAAAAAAAACAGCTCACCCGAGGAAGTAGGCCTTCTTGGTCTCGCAGAAGTCGCTGACGCCGACGTGGGGCAGCATTTCCTTCTGCAGCACTTCTTTGGCGTACTTGATCCGGCGCTCTTTGGTGACTCCCGGTTTGGCGCCCCTGGAGCCGATGAAGTTCAAGGCCACGTTCTGCTCCTGGATGACGAAGGCTTCGTCCAGCGACGGCTTCACCTGAACGAGCGCAAAAAAAAGCACCCCGGGCCAAGTTCAGCGGGCGGCGCCGCGCCTAAACGCCCGCAGCGGCGCTACGCACCATCTCCATCATCTCGGGGTCGTCAAAGTCGTAGATGATGTGCTCCAGGATGTCTCGATCCGACACGAAGCCCAGCGCTCGGAACACGATGATGATGGGGACTTCCTGGCGGATGTACGGCAGCGTGGACACGATCCTCTGGCCGATGGCGCTCTTCTTCACGCCCTGAGAGACCCCCCAAAAAAAAAAAAAAAGTCTGAAAAGCCCTCAAGGCAAATCAAGAAAAATACCCCGCCGCAGAACTATTTGGTCAACCCTCTGGTGTGTCCGGTGAACGAGACGACCGACCTGCCCTCCTCGCGCCATCATGCTGACCCAGATGGTACTGGTGGGACGCGACGAGTTCTCCAAGCAGGAGCGGCACTCGCCGGTGAAGGCGTACTTGGAGTCCTTCTTGGCAAAGACGTACACCGTGTTGGTGGCCATCTTCTCCTGGGCGATCAGCACCTGAGAACATCAGGGGCCATTTGACCCCAGTCAACATTTGGGGGGGCGTCGTCGGCGCGGCCGCTAACTTTCAAACGGCTTTGTCTTAATCTTTGCACTCTCTGCCGGATCCAACGGGCTACGACGCAGGCCACGGTGGAAATCAAGTCACCGCGGACACCTTCGAGTGGCGCAAGAGGACGGGAAATGCCTCGAGTAGGGGGAGCACATGACACAAAAAAAGGTGGCGTTTGGACTTTTTAGGGGCAACACAGAGCCGCCGCGGACGACAAGTAGTTCAAATGGGATTTGAACCATTTGGATCCGTCCGCTCATTTGATAACCAGCTTGGTTTTTTTCTCTTGTTTCTATGCGCGTCCAAACACGGCATTCGGATGAATATTGCGTCGGTGGAATGAAGTAAGCGGCAAAAGCCAAGCTGATTTTGGTCCATCCGAGGGGGGGCGGCCTTTCTGCCACTTGGCGTCAATCCAAAGTGCCGTCACAGTTGCTCAGGTTAACGAGCGATCCTGGCTGACCCGTTTCTGCAAGTTGAGCCACGACCGGTCGTTCCCCAGCAATTGCGACATCCTTTTCAGTCGACGGCAGGTGAAGAAAAAGGGGCAGATTCCGCCGCTTGACTCCCATGCCGCAGATGTTCATCCGAATGCCGCGCTTGGACCGGCGGAGGCGCACGGAACAAGTTCTCCGAATGGTGAATTGTTTGACTTGAAAAGCCCCAACTGAAATCAACTTCATGGCCCCCAAATGGTTCTCAGACTTGGGGCCCGCCAATGAGAAAAGGTTCTTGTGCTTTGGCGGGCGGCCTAAGCTCCAAGCACTCCTGCACACCTTCTCTGAGCCGTTGATGATGAAGTAGCCGCCGGGGTCCAGCGGGCACTCGTTGAGCTCGCACAGGTCGCGGTCCGTCAGGCCGCTGAGCAGGCAGTAGGTGGAGCGCAGCATGATGGGGATCTTGCCGATGAAGGTCTTCTGGTGCTGCGTCTGCAGCTGCTCCTCGCCCTCCTTGATGATGGTCTTGGTGATGTCCACGTACAGGGGGGCCGAGTATCTGAGAGGGGCGCGATTGGGGGGGGCGGGTGAGGCCGGCTTGCCGGAGGACAAAGCGCGGCGGGCCGACAGACCTACGTGAGGTTTCGCAGTCGGGCCTCGTTGGGCATCATGGGAGACGGGGCGCCGTCTCGCTCCCAGTGGGTGGGCTTGGATAAGTAGATCTGCTCAAACTTCAGCAGGTAGCGCGGCTGCAACACACCACAAGTCACGGCAAAATGCGCTCGGCGGCCCGTTCAACCAAAGGAAGCCGGATGCCGGTCCGCCCTTCGAGCCCGCAGACGAAAAAAAAGCAAGAGCCGAGCGGCAACGGCCCGCGTCCGACCCGAGGCGGCGCCCCGACGGAAGGAACGACTTACGGGCTCCTCCACTTCTCCCGAGGTGTGCTGGGCTTCGGCCTGCAGGTCGATGGGCGGCGCGTCTTCCACGATCCTCTGGACCGACATCTGGATGAACTCGTCGAAGGAATCCAGCTGCTGCCGCACCAACCCCTTCTCGTCAAAATAGGAGCTGGAGATCAGGAGACACGCACGCACCTTTTGTACAGGAGAACCCGCGGCCGCATCCGCCAAACAGAGCGCCAAACCCACTACCAAAAACCCGACTGTGTTACATAGACGACAACACACCTGATGACGATCCAGCAGGCTTCCTGCCACAGATCCGGCGTGATCTCGTCGTCGTCCTCATCGTACTGGTTCTCTGCACACACACACACACACACACAGTGAAGTCGGGGGGCTTTCAGAGACTGCCAGGCTTTTCAGGATCCTCTTCTCGCGGAACACCAAACTGAAGCTGTAATCTCGAACTCAGGGGGAAGGTGGGCAAGTCCCGTCCTCGAGAGCCCCTATCCAGCGTGTTTTCGATGGCACCTTATTCAAATCATCATCTCGTCAACTTGTTAACGAGACACTTGGTAGCGACTTCCATTTTTTCTTTGACGACTTTTTTTCTTCTTTTTTTTTTTAAGAAAAAGGGTCGAGCCATTGTGGTATAATCGTAGTAGTGATCTAATTGACTCTGCAGTCTTTCAAAGGGTCAGTGCTGGCTCCGTGTGAAGATGCTCAAATAAGCTAAGCTAACACGGTTAGCAGCGGCGGCGGCGGCTCTTGTGTTCATTGCTGACCAAAATGCTGAGGTTAGCTTTGTCACTAGCACGCGTAAGACACGATGGAATGTTGACATTGAAGGAGCTCACCTTCGTCCTGGTCGTACATTTGAAGGCTCAAGTCCGAAAAAACGTGAAGCAAGTCAAATTTGAATGCAGATGACTGACTGCGCGCTGCCGGTGTTGCTTCTGCGGCTGCTACTTCTTTTTCTTTTTTCTTCTTCTTCAGTTGCGTTACCGCCACCTACTGGTAAGGAGTGTGAACCAGGTATGCCGCTCACGAACAAACACGAACACACACACACACACACGCACACGAACCCTCTTCATTTTTGGGGGGTTTTCTCCCAACCAAACCAGTAGCCTTTAAACATTTGAAACCTTTATGTCCAAATCTAATTCTTGATCTGACTGCTTCTTCTCAACTCAACTGTATTTATAGATCACTACAACCATTGCTGTATACAAAGTGCTGTTCATGGAGCAAATATCATCTATACAACAATAAAACAACAAATTAATCACAAAGACAGTATATGAATATAACGGCAGAAAAAAACCCACAAGATCAAGTCTGAGACATAATACAATGCTGTTAATGTCAATCATGCCATTCAATGCAAATGGGTTTCGAGATGAGTTTGAAAAGATGGCCAGCGAGGAGGCTTGCCGAATGTTCAGTGGGAGGTCATTCCAGAGAGGGGACCAGCAACTGAAAAGGCCTCCGTTTAGTTCTCGGGACTTCTAATAATGTCTGGTCCGCAGACCTGAGGCGCCGGTGCCTCAGGTCTGCAGGTGTGTCGGGGCGGATGGGCTCGGAGAGGTCAGGTGGCGCGAGGCCATTTCAAGATTTGAAAACAAATAACAGGAGCTTCAAAAGAACTCTTAAAATGTATTGGGACCCAGTGAAGGGATGCCAGAGTAGGAGTGATGCGCTCCCTCTTACGAGTACCAGTCAAGAGGCGAGCGGCGGCGGGATTCGGGACCAGCTGGAGACGCTTGATGGAGGATTGGCTCACTCCAAACTAATGTGCATTCTAATGATCCAGCCGGGATGTGACGACGGCATGAATGACTGTCTCAAAGTGCACTTGTTGCATTCTATCACCTTCCTTCCACCGCTGTCTTCTTAAATGAATCCTATAAAACCATCTTCCCGTACTGTCAGTACTCCACTGCCTTTGCCATCTCTCCATCCGTTTCTGTTATGACGAGAGACTAGACGTCTCACAATGTGGGGGCACGAAAGAAAACAAAAACTGCGTTCCCTCAAAAAGATTGTGAGAGAACGCAAAGCTTTTATTTTGCAAGGGGGGCGTTGATGTACTTCTGGGTCATCTCCCGGGTAAATGAAAACAACAAACATGGATGTGGAGTTTAAGGTCACTTTTTATCGGTGGTTTTTACTTTTTGTTCTTGATTGGAAAGTGTCCTCCAGTGTTTTGAAAGGCGCTTATAAAGAACATGTATTATTATGAGTACTTTATTAGTATAATGGACTTTGCCAGGGAATGCAAAACTTTGCCAGGGAACGCAAAGTTGTTGGTTTTTTCTTAGGGGCCCCCATAAAAAAAAAGACCTCAACAAAAGGGGAAGAGTGTAGACGTACGACTGTAATCGTAAGTAAGAGACAGAATGAACTTTATTCAGACTTTTGCTTCCTTTGACGAGCCCAAGTGGCTGCGACGCCTTCACAAATGTGACTTCCAAAAGTTTGGACAGAATCTTCTCGTTACTGCGCTTGGAGTGGTTTCTTCCACGTAGCTGTGCGCTGGGGATCGACTTGATTTGAAGGTTGGCAGTAACAGTTTGAATTTGAGATTGTTTTTCCAAAGAGAACATTTTTTTGCTTCTGATATAAAACAAAAAAAACATTAAAAAAATCAACACTTTGATTGGCAGTCGAACAAACATAAATAAAATGAACAGACGATGATTTGAAATGATTTGGAATCTTCATCGACACGCGCAACTCGACGCCATTCCGAAAAGAAAATGGCGGCCGCGCGCTGGCACCGCTTCAAGTTTTTTTTTTCTTCCCCGCCGTGCGGCGAGGCCACGCCCTCCCGCCACCGACGGAAATCATTCGCATGGCGTGGCGACGGGCGTCCACTGCGCCCGTCGCGCGGCTCGTTATCAAATCGCACGTCATGTGATCCCTCGCGCGATACGGTCACATGACGCTCTCTTTGGCGCCGTCCGCCTGAGGAAGGTCCACTCGGACCGCGGCTCCGCCCCGGCGCCGCTTTGTTGAGGGCCACGAAGAGTGAATGTCTTTCAAGTGATAGTCGTCGCTTTGGTCCTTGGCGAAGTTCACGAACACCTGACACGCAAAACGGGCATGTGTCACATCTGCTTGTGCGTGTGCCTGCGCGCGTCTTACCTGGTCCAGCGTGGTCTGCGTGACGGAGTAGTCTTCAATTTTCAGCGCGTGTTTGTTGTTGGCCAGCGTGAAGAAGATGTGCGTGAGCGAGCATCGCGAGGACGGCAGCTGGTATTGCAGCATGTTGCGGTGTTTCTCCTTCAGCGTGCTGCCGCTCAGCTCGCTCTCGATGAACTTCATGACGGGAAGGAGGTCGGGGTCGGGCCCCGCCACGCGCAGGATGATCGTGTAGCCGTCGCCGAACCTGCGGCCCACACGCGCAACAGTTGAGCTCCCGCGCCCGCTTCACGCCTCTCCTAAAGCCGCGTGTGTGTGTGTGTGTGTGTGCCCCCGGGCTGTTGTACCTGTTCTTCAAATGCTGGACGCTGCCGAGACATTTGAACCTGCCATTCACCATGATGGCCATGCGGGTGCACAATGCCTCACACTCCTCCATGCTGACACACACACACAGGTGATGACATTTCAGGCATGGGTGAGTAACGTCGATACTGGCCTTATTTCAACATATCGGGGGTTGGTTGAGTTCCCCCATTTGATCGCTAATCACACACCAAGTTCAGCGCGAGGAGGGAGGAGAAGTGAACGAACACAGGATGAGGGAACCGACGCACAAGGAGACGGGAAGGTCACGGAAAGAGAAGGCGGCAAGGAGACGCATGCGAGACGAGAAAGGCACCTGTGCGAGGTGAGCACCACGGAGCGTCCCTCCTTGATGACATCCAGGATGCAGTTCCAGAGCGCTCGGCGGGCTTTGGGGTCCATGCCCGTGGTCGGCTCGTCCTGTTACCGTGGCGACAGCCGGGGGTTAACTCCAGCCACGAGCGCAACGGGAAGCAGAGAGAGAGAAGGCTTCGAGGACCGACTGCGCTCGGCCCTTTTTAAGGCCCTCCACCTTACGTAACTCAAAACTGCGCACCGACTGGCCCGCGGCTCGCTAAGTAACCGAAACCCAAAACCCCGACGAGCAGCTTCTTGTGGTGTCATTGATCGCACGAATCCAAGTTGATCAACGCGGTAACCGAGCCAAACACGAAAACACCCTCAAAGTGGCACGAAAGGATGCCAACGTGGCGGCTGAGGTGCACTAACAGTTCTTAGCCTGCTTAGGTGACTGAGTCCGGCGCAGGCCTCCACCTTTCGAAATGTTCCTCCACCGGCAGGCCCCAATTTCATCGACAAAGCCCATCTGTCGGCCCATCCGTCATTGCAAAGAGGAAGGGGATCAGAGCGGATCCCTGATGCGCTCCCACCTCCACTTTCTACACCTCCTACGGCATACCTCGCCGCGGCTCCGTTGCCTTCATAGGCGTCCCGTACTCTCCCCACGGACTTGGGCGCTAACGTGGCGGCTGGGGTCGGCTTGCGCTCACTCACCAAGAAGACGACGGGCGGGGCGCCGATGAGCGCCATGGCGGTGGAGAGTTTGCGTAAATTGCCACCGCTGTAACTTCCCGCCGCTTTGTCGGCGTACTTGAGCAGGCCCAACTTCCTGATGCCCCACTCGGCCACCTGTTGAGCACAGCGTCACGCTCGCGGTCATCCTCCTGGAAGCCAAAAAGCCTCGCGGCGTCCCCCCCCCCCCGGGGGCCGGCCGGCCACTCACGTCGCAGACTTCCTTGCCGGGAACTCCTCTCAGGATGGCGTAGAGCTCCAGATGTTCTCTTCCCGTCAGCAGCTCGTTGACGGCATCGAACTGGGGGCAGTAGCCCATGTTCTGATGGACCTGCTCCAGCTCCCGCAGGATACTGATGGCCGTTAGCGTGTTAGCACGATGGCGCGTGACCTCAACAAAATGAATTTGGAGCCCACCTCTTCCCGGCGAGGAAAGCTTCGCCGCTGGTCACCAGCGTGTCGCCCGTCAGCATTTTGAAGGTGGTCGTTTTTCCCGCTCCGTTCACGCCCAGCAGGCCGAAACACTGACCAAACACATGCGCGTACGCGCTTAATGCACGTGTGCGCACACGCGCAAGTATCACACAAGAGTGTGCGTGCAACAAACCTCGCCCGGAGGAATTCCAACACAAAGTCGATCGACTGCCGGCTTCTGTTTTCTTTTGAACACCTGCAGTATGGAAAGGGGGAAGTGGTGACGAGAACGTTGATGCGCGCACACACACACACACAGAGTGAGGGACGACCTTGGTGAGTTGCCGGAGTTCCAGGATGTGTCCGTGTCCGAGTCCGTGCACGATGCGCTGTCTCTCCCGAGCGACGTCCTCGTCCTCCTCTCCGAGAACTCCCAGTTTGGTCATGTGACTCACCGGTCTGCACGCGCGCACAACGATGGAGATCAAATCAACGCCAGTGTCGTCGCGCGGGAGCCAACTCGGAATGGCGCGCGTCACCTGGGCTTGACGCAGAATCTGTACTGTATGAGGACGGTGATGACGAAGAAGACCACGCCTTCCACCGCCATGGCGAACAAATTCTTTCCCACCATGTCCCATTCCAGAGGAGAACGCAGCCTGTTCTCTCCTGACACAACACACGCAAGACGTCACCGTCCGCACCCAGGGCCGGCGGCACCGCCACGCGCGCGCGTTACCGAATCTCTGCAGCGCGTCGGCCATGGCCTGGTTCTTGACCATGTCGATGAGGCCCCGCCCCAAACAGAAGTGAGGGAAAATGAGCAGAACGTTCTTCAGAATGTCGTTGATGCCTCCGATTTCCTGCGGCCACATCGGCAGGTTAGCGAGGAGGCGGCGGAGGGCGGCGGCGGCGGCGGGCGGCAAAGAGGGCGCGGCGGCTCACGTGATCCCCGAAGAGCTCCATGACGAAGGTGGAGATGCTGCCGTTGATCCCGATGAGGATGTTGACGCTGGTGAGGACCACGTAGGCCGTGCTGGGGATACTGAAGAGGAACGACGCCGGGTACATCAGCGGCGTGATGGACCACCTGCACACATGCGAACAAACGCAGCGGATGGACGCGCTCGCCTCGCTTTGGTACCGGCGACCGCTGCTTGGCCTTTGGTACGGTTGCTCGGTATTTAGGCGTGGATCAAGAAGGCTTTGGATTGATTCATTGATTGTACAGTGAAACTCCTCTACAACGAAATCATTTTTCACAACAGGGGGTTTTTCACTGTAGCAAATTTGAAAAAGGAAAGTGGGCATGGTGTGAGTGCATGAGGATTTTTTTTCACACTAGGGGGTATTTTCACCCATGTAGATTTCGTTGTAGAGGAGTTTCACTGTATTTAAAACAAAAACAAAAAAAAACACACACCTTAGTACAGTGAAACTCCTCTACAACGAAATCATGTTTGCAGCAAGACATTTTTCACAACAGGGGGTTTTTCACTGTAGCAAATTTGAAACAGGAAAGTGGGCATGGTGTTAATGCATGAAGATTTTTTTCACACTCGGGGGTATTTTCACCCATGTAGGTTTCGTTGTAGAGGAGTTTCACTGTAGTGGCAGTACAATGTGGGACGCAGACATACAGCCTTAGCGGTTTCTCTCAAAGTGGCCTGTTTCGTACCCGTAGAGCAGGAGAAGCAGAGCGAGCACCGGCAGGTTGGTGGAGGAGACGTAAGCTTTTTGTTGGAAACACACGAAGATGAGGACGACCAGTGTTGCGGGGACGACGTAGTTACACTGCGGACGGAGACGCAACACGGCCCGTTAGCCGGCGCGCACGCACACACGGACGGACGGACGGACGGACGGAAGCAGACGCACCATGTCCCAGATGAAGTTGGCGGTCCAGTAGAGGAGGGGGTGCACGCCGCTGATGAAGTGCATGTGTTTGGTCTTACTCACGCGCTCCTGAATGAGGAAGACTACAAAGCTGGCCGGGACGAAGGACATGGCGAAGATCACGCAGATGGACACCAGCACGTCCACCGAGGTCGTGACCCTGGAGAGCAGCCGCGTCGTGACGTGTGCGCCGTGACGCCTTCGTGCGTGCGTGCGGGCGGGCGAGCACTCACAGCGCCACCTGAGACAGCTGCTCCTTGGTCAGGTTGAGCGGATGATTGAAGGCTCGGATCCCGTAGTGGCTGGCGTCTTTGCCGGGAGGCAGGTTGGCCCTCAGGATGGCGTTGCTCATCACGTTGATGAAGGAGCCCATGCTGTGCCAGCCTTTGTTGTTGAACCAGATCTGAACCACCAATCCATCCATCCATCCATCCATCAATTCATGCCTTCACGCATCAGTCAATAGTCAATGGCGTGGCTGACCTTGACGTTGTTCTTGGTGTCCAAACCGTTGATGAACGCTGACAAATTGTCCAGAAATCGGTCGGCCGCCGCTCCCTGTTCAATGATCGACATTCAGAGCTTGGATCGTCACCGGGGGGAAGGCCGTTCCGTCCGCACCGCCGATGACCGCGGACGCAAGTGGCGCATCGGCCGCCGGCTCGGTCCTGACGGACCTTCCCGACCCGTCGCTGACGGACTCCCGTTTTGCCGGCGAGTGTTTCTGACAGTCTCTCGGCTGTTGGATTTTATATCGGCCGACGTGGATCGTTCACCCAAAACTATAATGTAGCCAATTCGCGAAGTGACGGTGACAGCTTGGTGTCGGCGGCAAATAATGACGCACGGATGATGACGGACGGATGGCCCGGTCGCCGGCGAATTTTCTGCTGCGCTCGCCCGTCTCTGACCATCACGCGTGAATGATGACTTTTTGTTAACATTATGTCAGAGCCAGAAGAGTTGAACAAGTTGCAACAAAATGACGTAAACACTTGGGGAACCCAAGTGTGGTTGAGTGAGCTGTTCTCAGATCTCAGATTTTCTCCATCACATCAAGTTCTTGAGCAATCAGAACCCGTTAAAAATATGAAATGAACCCGCACGCATGTTAATGAACCACTGCGATGGAATTGCTACAGGCTTTGGAAGCGAAGAGGCTGCCGGTCTTTAAGGATGGCATCGTGCGGATGTCCAACACTCAGACTCAAGTGGTGACTGAGCTCAACCCGCAAAATGGATGCGGTTTTGGAGCGTCATCGCAAAATGGACAACAACTTGGAGAAGTTGCTATCCGCGCTCAGAAATGGAAAGAAATTGCGGATTTGTCTGATCGACGCCATTAAAGAGACACAGGCCACGGACTCGAGGCTGTCTGGAATTATTGGCAGCCTGTTACCAAAACAACATCTGCTATCTCGACCTTTCCCCTGGATGAAAGTACGCATGGAAGCTAGTGCCCTACCATCACCCCCTCCTTCTCGGCCATAAACCAGGACTGTCTCCATGACAAAGCAGCTGCGGCCTGACACGCACACACAACCAGACAATCACCCGCGCATACACTCCCTTGTATCACCGCCTTCATTGTTCATGTCTTGTGACTTGTTGTAATTGTCATACGCTTGTTTACGTGCTGGTTTTTTTTTTTCCTGGACTCAAATTATCCTAAGATGAGGATAGTTTGAGCGTGTTTTTTTTCTTTTCTCCCCCCTCTGCCTCCCTTGTGGTTTCTTTCTGCCTTCCGGGTTGAGTGAACGCTGGCGCGTTTGGCTGCCGCTGCTCAACCCGCATTGTGTTTTATTGTTTTTGTTCCTGATTGTAAATAGGCGCTCATAAATAAATGTATTATTATTATTATTATTATTATTATTATTATCATTTGAGAACCAAGAAAACAGCATCAACGATGACAGGGGCTGACCGGGCCGCAACGGATGCCGAGTGGGCAACGTTGCACACCGGATATGAGGCTACTCAACGTTAGTTGAAAGAGAGCCAAAGTCCATTCGGCTGTGGCAGACAAACAACAACAACAAAACTGAGTGCATAAAAATCCAAGTCAACAGATCCACCCCGCCTAGCCCCAAATGATTCGCCGGTGTAAGTGGCCCGCTCCAAAGCCCTCCGTAATCTTTTGGCACTCGTGAAGGAAACGAACCTCGGTCAGTTCAAAGATTTTCCGGATGCGGCGGATGGCGTCGTCGATCTCGTCGGCCGGCGGGGGGACGTGAGTGCTCCTGGCGCCCAATGAGAAGCCTCCGTACCTAGCGGTCGGGTGACGGAGTGTTACGGATCCAAAATCTCATCCGCGATCCGCCAAACTCACCTGAACTCGTTGACCCAAACTTTGTTCTTCAAACTGAGGACGACACAAAAGGCAAAGTTGAGCGCGCGCGGCCTGTCGCCTGCCCGCGCTCGCCGTACGTCGCGCGCGTCTTACCTTTGCCGATGATCTGCGCGTAGGTTTTGACCAGGTAGTCGGAGATGTTGCGGCCCGTCAGGTTCTGCAGCGTGTCGCTTGAGCTCAGCTTCATCTGAACACAAGGCGCACGTCACCGAATGGGCCCCGCCCTCCCCGCGACGGCCGGGCGGCCGCGCCCCAGCTAACCTCGGGCGGGGGCATCCCTCCGGCGCCGGCGGGGCAGTCGGGCAGCATCTTCTTCTTGCCGTCGCAACTGCAGGAGCAGGCCGGGGACGGGTCCTCCATGGTCCAGTTCCCGGACGCAAAGAGCTGCCGGACACTCTCCGGGACCTCCGGAACGCTCCAGTCGTCGTCGCCCATCGTGCAAGGCGCCTCTCTGATCGCGAGCGGCGGCGAGCGCTTGTCAGACGGCGGGAAAAAACGCCCAGAGGCGGCGAGAGAGAGACGCCGGAAGCGAGAAGCCAACGGTGGCGTGATCTTACGGAACGGGATGGCCCAGCATGCAACGCGTCCCCGGTCCCGGCGGGTCCAAAAGAGAAGCCAGCAACTTCTGCATGGTGGCGTCTCCCGGCGCGTCGTCACTACCACACGATTGACAAACAAGTGAGGCGAAGGAGGAGCTAGACGGCTCTCGGGCAACGTTAGGGGTGAAAAGCATTTTGCTGGGGATGGGGGAAGCCGCAAATCCGGCAACACGAGAGCCGGCCGGCGATTGGGCGCGAGTACCTGATGAAGGTGACCTGGTCTTCGTACATCCAGGGCTGCAGCTCCAAACTGGGGTATTTCCCGAAAGGAGGAACGATGAGACTGAAGACCAGCGCGATGCAGACAAAGACGGCGGGAAGGACGATCTGCGAGACGACAGCGCGTCGTCATCGACGCTAAGCACTTGAGCAACGCGAGCGCCGCGCGGACGACGGGAGCCCACCTGGGCAAAGAATCCTTTACGGGAGCGCCGGGCGAAAAGAAATCTCTTCCACATGAGCGCCACAAACTGTTGTTTGGTCAGATTCCAGCCGCTCACTTTGGCCGATCCTTTCCCGCTGGCGCCCTTCAACCGCTCCGTTTCTTGACTCTCTGGAACGCCACGGGTCCGTCACTGAGCGAGCACGCGCAAAGGTGCGCGCCAGCGTCATCGGGCGGTGCGCGTACCCGGATCGCCGTCGGCCGCGTCGTCGCCGTGCTCGTCCGTCAGAGGTCTCAGGCAGCTCTGGGGGTCGCCTCCTCCGAAGGCGTGAGTCCGCCGTCGTCGCCGGACGGGCAGTGTGCCGTCTGCGCGCGCCGACGTGCGCAAAAAAATGAGCCCGCGGTCCGAGCCGTCTCCTTCCGTCGCCAAGCGTGTCGACGACGGGACCTTACCTGAGGGCACGTCCGTGTCCACGCCGTTATCTTCGGCCACTTTCAGGAAAATCTGTCCAAACAAAAAGCACGCGGAGGAAATGGTCTGAGTGCAACACTGCCCGCGGTGAGCCTCGGACGGCGCACCGACGCGCTTGGGAAGCAGCGGTTTCCCACCTCCTCCAAGGTGGTGTCGGACACGCCGTAACTGGAGATGTTCAAGTGGCTCAGATTGTCGTCCATTTCGCGGAAAAGCTCCACGAAGGCTCCGTCCTTGGCGGCCGAGTAAGGCAGGACGAAGGTCAGCTCGTGTCCCAGGTCCTCCACCATGCGGGCGCCGGGGATGTGGCGCAGGATCAGGCCCGACACCTGGGACGTGTCCACCGGGGGCGGCGGCGCGTCACAGACCGCCGCCGCCTGCCCGTTTTCTAAAAGGAGAGACAAAAGGTGAGCGCGGCTCCGCAGCAGAGCCCAGGAGGTTGAGGCGCCCGCCGCTCACCGATGGTGGCGGCATCACTTTCCTGCTCGCTGCCCAGCCCGGCGTCGCTGCTGCTAACGGAACCGCTCTCGTCCTGTAACAGAAGCAGGCGGGGGGGGCCCGGTTGACTCGCGCTTCGTCGGCATTGTGTGGAAAGGCGTGGCGCGGTTCCGCCGGACCTTCTTGGTGAAGGACACGGTGCCGGAGGAGTTCCTGCAGGAGCCCAGCGAGGGCTCGGGGTCCTTCTTGACCAGGGTCAGGTAGTAGCCCGTCCCCAGCTGGTTTTTGAGGTAGAGCGACGAGCCGACGCAGCACAGCTTCCCGTGCGAGATGATGGCGATGCGGTCGCCCAGGATGTCGGCCTCGTCCATGTGGTGCGTGGACAGGATGATGGTGCGACCTGAGGGCGCGCCACACGCGGGGGCTCTCAAATCCAGCTTGCGCACGGCCGCAAAAATCCAGCCACTCACCCTGTCGGTACTTGAGCAGCAGATCCCAGATTCCTCTTCGAGCGTAAGGATCCACTCCGGCCGTGGGCTCGTCCAAGATCACCACCTTTGAACCCCCGACAAAAGCCAAGGCCACAGACAGCTTCCTCTGCATGCCGCCCGAGAGCGTGCTGGTCTTGGACTTGCGCTTGTGCGGCAGGCCCGTGTCGCGCAGGATCTGCTCCATCTCGCCTTTCACCTGCTCCTCCGACAGGCCTTTGAGTCGGGCGTAGAACCAGATGTGCTCCTCCACCGTCAACCTGCGCGGGGGAGGAAAGCGCACCCAACCGTCGGCGGCTACCCTCAAGAGGGAGGAAGCGTCCGAGCGAGCCCTCACATGCTGAAGAGGACGTTGTGTTGAGGGCAGACGCCCAGACTCTGACGGATGGCGCTCAGCTCCGTGCGGATGTCTCGACCCAGAATGTAGGCGGTACCGGAGGTGGGCGGGAACAGCCCGGTGAGGATGGACCTGAGGCGACGACGGCACGGTTGAGGAACCGGCTAAGCGCCGCGGCTCGCGGTCGCCGGGACTCACATGGTGGTGGTCTTTCCGGCGCCGTTGTGTCCCAAGAAGGAGGTGATCTGTCCCTCGTAAAAGCCCAGCGTCAGCCCGTCCACCGCCAGCTTCTTTCCGTGCCGGTAAACCTTCACCAGGTTCTCGATGTAAACGCCGGGCTGGACGTGGGCCGGTTCCTCTTCCACGCACACCGCTGCACGGTAGCGACACACACGGACGGCAATTGGGTCCCGCGCGCCTTCCCCCGATCGAACCTTCCCGCTTGGCCCGGCGTCTCTCGGCATTCTCACCGGCGGGGTTGCCTCTGCGGCGCAGAGGGACTTTGTTGGACTTGTTCTCCTCCTCGCCGAGCCAGTAGGACTTGGTGACGGGGAAGTACCACGGGCGAGGGATCCCGTATTGGCCTGCCGAACACAAACGGGTCACCACTTGACATGAGTTTCTCGTTTGCTTCTCGCCAATGAAAATGCCGCGGGGAAATCTGTCTGTCTGCCCCCGTTCTTTTTTTCGTTGGGTCGTGTGGACGGGCAAAGGCTCCTGCGCGCACCTGATCTGTACGCCGGATTCTTCAGTGCGGAAACGAAACGGCAGACGCGAGACTGACCTTTGCCAGCGCATTGTGGTCCGTTATTCTGCTTTACCCGGCGGACAATACTTTTTGCCGTCGCCCTCGTTTCTTCTTGTTGACGTGCGCAATTCAACAATTGTTGCGCTTGCTACCGTCGGTTCCATACACGGGGAGTAAAAGACTTGGTTCTTTGGTTTTGTCGACTCTCTATCCCTCAGTTTCCACCGGCATCGTCTTCTGTTCGGCTACTCGTGTTCTACTACTCGCTACTTTGCTCACTCGAGTTCCGTTCAACCGCTCTGATTTGGTTGCTCCGCTTCGGGGTCCGGGAGTCACGTCGTGTCGAATTCCCTCAAGCTCAGAGGAAGCGAGCGTCAACCGCAAATCGATCTTTTCTCACTCGCGTTCCGACCCGATCGGAAAGGCTGGCCGGCGCACTCGGAACCATACGCACCTGGAAAGACGGCTTCGATGTACCAGGTGAGGAGTCCGTACAGGAAGGAGTCAAAGTACATGATGATGATGGCGGTGCGCAGGCTAAAGTCGTCTTCCTCCAGGGGACTGGATACCAGGTTCTTCCATTGGATGCCGACGCCCTGCTCTTCGAACAGAGCAAAGTACTCGCAGCCGAAGCCAAAAGCCACGGGGGACAGGAGACTCTGCGGGAGACGGTGGGGTGGTCACACTCGGGACTCCCCCCCCCGCCAAAGTGTCCGACCGCAAATCCCCAGCGAGCCTTCTTACCGCAAAGACCTTGGCGCCGAACCCGATGTGGTCCTGCCAGGCCACGCAGAGGACGTAAGGCAAGTACAGGGTGAAGTAGATGATTCCTCCGCAGGCGGCGGCCAAATTGGCTCGCGCAAACGCCGTACTGAAGAGAAAGCACTGCATGATGGTCACCACGGCAAAGGACGCCAGGAAGAGGAAGACCACGCCGGGGTCGCTGTACGGCAGCAGGTTTCCTTTCTGAGGGGCAGAGAATCCCGGGAGCGGGATCGCCGCATTGTCACACCGATGGCAATCGGACAACCAGGACACGTTCGGATGATTACGCGCAGCTTTTAACTCATTCACACCCAAAGACGTTTTTAAACGTCTTTTCAGACTTGGTCCAGAATTGGCTAGTACTGAATGAGTTAACTACTTGATCCGCGCAGACCTCGGAAGGAGGAATGCGACCGCATGTTTTACAGTATTATTAATTGAGGACGGTATCGGTCACGTGACCGATACCGTCCTCATTTCCATACCAACCGTTCGTGTCTCCATTTGGACCCTACGAAATGACGACCGCACCCCCCTAACCCCAATCAACTGCGCAAACGGAGCACAATCGGCCAGAATTCAATGACCCAGACAAGTGACGACGGACCACCGGCGCCATCGGACGAGCGGCCCGGAATGGAGCGGATGACCCCGGCCCATCACAGATTCGCGGACCACAATCAACCAGAAACGGCGAGGAGGCCAAGGGCGTCTAACATGTGAATGGTTGCCACCGGGGCGAAAAGGCCGCGCCGGCTTCGGCGACAAAAAGCGCTGGGAAGCAGCCCGACCTTGAGCATCAGCACCAGCAGTCCGGCGCTGATGAGCAGAGGGATGAGGCTGCTGACGAACCAGCTGAACCACAGGATGCCGTTGTCCAGCCCCATGATCCTCATGGTCTCCTTCAGACGCGCCTCCTTCTCGTACACCACGCTCTTCAGGATGATGGACACGGAGAACATCCAGGCCAGCGTCATGAAGAGCGGCATGGAGCGGCTCATGACCCGCAGGAAGCTGAGGGGGGCCCAGAAGGAGAGAGAGAGAGCCGGTCAGCGCGCCGGCCCGGCAAGAGGCGGCCTCGCCCCGTCTCCCGCCGCGCCGTACATGTCGTCCACGTAGCACGGGTAGGGCATCTGCTGGATGTAGACGCCCGTCTTCTCCTTGGTGCCCGTCATGGCTCGGACCAGGGCCTGCTCCACCACGTCTTGCAGGTAGGAGAAGCCTCCCCAAACGTAGCGCATGTCCTCAAAGGGGTCCGCCCGAGGACCCGGGTCCCAGTACCTGAGAATGAGCCGGCAAAGCTCAAAGCTGAGCTTCGGCAGCCCCGACACATGCACGCGCACTTCTTTGTTTCACGTATCGGCCCTTACGCGTCTTTGATCTTGTTGGTCCGCTCCACGTTGTCGATGTCCATGCGGATTTTGTAGCTGATGTTGGGGGCGAGCTCCGTGGCGTTGGCGCCGACGTCCGGGAAGACGATCCCGGCCCAGAACTTCCTGTCCTCCAGTAGGACCATGGACTGGTTGATCATGTGCTCCTCGGTGGGGACGGGCTCCAGCTTGTCCAGATTCACGCACTGAAAGGGATGCCGGTGGAGAAAGGCAGAAGCTCAAAGCCATCGGCGCGGGCGCGAGCCCTCGCCCGTCGCCGCCGCCGCCGCCTCTGTCGGAAGCTCACCTCCATGAAGCGGGAGATGCCGGTGACGGCCTGGTCGGTCTCGTTGAAGACGTCCCTCCAGGTGAGGGCGCCGCCGCCGCCCGGTCGCCGCTCGTCGGCGTGCCTGGACAGGAAGTTGGAGACGTCGGCCACCGTCCAGTCGGTGGCGGCCAAGTGAGCGTGGAAGTAGGCGGCGGTCACGTTGTTTTTCAGCAGAGACTAAAATGCACGCCACAAGCGCTTTGACGGATCCTCATCTCCGGCAAATCAGGTCCACAAAAATTGCCAGGCCGACAAGTGGATTACCCGCAGCAGGTTAATCTGTTCGCTGTTCTCCAGGAAATTCCAAACTTTGGGTCGCATCTCTTCCCACATCCCCTCCAAGTCCCTGAACACGCCCAGCTCCTGGAATGTCCGGTTCACCTGAAAGCAGGGCGGGCAAACGAGTCTCGTCGGGCGCCGCGGAGGAAAGCTGCACGTGACGTCCTCACCTCGTGGATGACCCTGCGCGTGGCGGGCGTGTCGGGAGTGTAGAGGATCTTCCCCATCAGCAGCGGCTTCACCGCTTCCCAGATCATCCTGGACATGGGATTGGAGTCCATGTCCCTCACCAGACTGTTGCAGAAAGGAGCTGCGGGCGCACACACACACACACACACACGCGAGGGATGTGAAACACTCGGGAAGGGTGACAGCTCGCATCACGCGTCCCGAGGCTTTTTAAAAATGGCGTCCGCATCTTCGGGAACGCCACTTTTGCGACGCGCCAAGATGGCCGCCGCAGGGAGTCGGACGACTTCCGACAAGTCCCTGCGGACGAGCTCTATGGCCCTCGCCGCGGTCGGTAGCTGGAAGATGAAGCGTGGCAGGAAGTGTGCGGCGGCGGTGCGACGCCGACAGGACAGGAAGCTCGGTGATATGGACGAAGCCAAGTGAAGAGAAGGAAGCGGTATCGGGCGGCTGGTGGCATGCCAGAGATGGAGAGCGGGAGAGAGGGGCGGCGTGACGGATGCAGAGCGGAAAAACTGCATGATGTGGACACCCCCAGGAACTGCCGGACAGGAAGTTGTGCTACTTGGACGGCAAGTGGCTTTGAAGCGGACAGGAAGCGGCGGAGCGCGGACGGCAACCCGGAAGAGCGTTTTGCCAACTGACTGGAGGAGTTGTCGTAGCGCTGCGCGGCGTCGTCCTCGCTGCTGTTGTGGTTGCCGAAGAGCGCCTTGTAGTTGCTGTCCTCGTACCAGTTGAGAGACTTGATCTGCAGGCCGCCGCCCTCGGGGTGGCCGCAGACGATGCGCGACACGGCCTGGTACATGGCGCTGGGCGAGGACGTGGCGTTGCGCGTCAGGAAGAGGATCTCCTTCCTCAGGTCCATCCAGCTCTTCATGCCGGCCAGCTGCAACACACGCACGCACGCCAGGCAGATTGGAGCTCGGGACCGCCGCCGCCATCCGCGTTTGGTGGCTCGTGCGGATGGGCGGAGCGTCCCGCGCCATCCTCGCTCCCTTTTTAGAAGCGGCGGAACCCTTGGCGGCTTTTGCCGTTCGCCCTCCGCTCGAAGCTTCATCCCAGCGGGGATTTTTATTTATTAAACTCAGTGCAAACTTTTTTTGCATTTCTATGCGGTGGATTGAAGAAGATGTTTGATCTGCGCTCTTGTTCTTCTCCACTTGTTGCCGACTGTGTCAAAGCAACACGTTGACATCCATCGTGATCATTCTTGCCGCTCCCTATTTTCAACCCTGCACTCGGCGCATCGCCGCTTGAGTTTTCTGAGAGCCCCCCCACTTCCTTGCGCAAACGTCGAAATCGGAGCGAACGGGACCCGGCGGCAATGCGGGATCATGTCGTGAGAGAAAGCCGCTCGCAGATGTTTCCACAGCCTGCACGAGTCAACGAGGGCGAGACAGCTGGTGGCAAACGCGCACACATGCGCACGCGCACGCGACGTGTTTGTTGGTTCTGATTCTTTGTTCAGCTGAGACGTCGGGTGTCCTGACCGCGAAGCGGCGAACGGGACTCGTCACATTTTTCTTCACGAGAGAAATCGCTCTCGCTCACACGCGCTCTGTCGCTCATGCGCACTTCCAACACTGAGAACCCATCGTCGTCCCGCAGCGTCTTCCTTTGGGATCAAACGAGAATCGGGACGGCGAGGACGGCGCGTCGTCTGACATCGCCGCCTGTGAAATCAAGGGCGGCGTCCTACCTCCACGGCCAGCGAGCCCAGACTGTCCAGCAGCGTGTTGGTCGCCACGGAAACGCCCCGGATGGCTTCGGGGTCCGATCTGACGTCCCTCTGAGACGCACAAAGACGCACACGCGTGATGGTCAAAAACGGGCGGCGGCTTCTGATGTGGCTTTCGATCGCCCTTCGTCACAAACGCTGTCTAAGGGCTTCACGTGCCCACACGTGACAAATATTCACAACATCCCCGGCCGGACCTTTACACGCAGGAGGGCAAGGAAAAACTCCCAAAACCGCTTGTGGGGAAACATGAGAAACCTTGAGAAGGGGCCGCAGATGGGGGAATCCCCCCTTCCAGGATGACGGGGCTCTGACGGATGACCGAGTGGGAGTCGCGGCTTGGAATTGAAGCGGATTGACATGGGACAGGAGAAGAGAGCCAATCTCTCTTTTTCGTGAATGGATGCTACAGCTTCTTGTTGCTACAGCTTAGCTTGTAGCAGACGTGTGCACATTGCCGCGTGACGTCTTTGATTCCACTGGTGAAAAGGACACTTGGATTCGCTCCTCTTTCATCGATTACGGCTTCAAACAACAAAGTGTATGCAGGAAAGTGGTTCAGATTGCACAATTGTCTGTGTTTCATGTGTTGTCTTGTATTATTTGGTCATTTTTTGGGGTCAACTTTTCTTTTGATGGCGGCGCGGACACCCGCAGCGGCTCCTCTTGTTTTATGTTGATGGGGAAGACATTTCATCTGTGCTGTATGTTACACGTACGTACAGCACATTTGACAATCAAGTTGTATTCAATTCAATTCAAATTCAATTTGACACAATAAACCTGCGTGGCTCTGACCGGCAGCGCTCAGCTTGCTTACTTAGCACGGTCAAGGGGGGGCAGCCGTCCTACGTCGGCTTGTTTTTTGATGTTGTTGTTGTTGTTGTGACAAACGGCTAAAGCGGCGATCAACGCCTGGAATGAAGAGGCCGGTCGGAACGTGGTTGCGGGCGGCCCCTCGTCCATCCCTGATATGCTCCGCCCCCGCGGGTGAAATTGCAACCTGACTGGGGCCATTGTCTACAAGCTCCCTGGCCAATTTTCAAGGTGCATTTTGGGGAACTTTGCGCAGGAGGAACCAGGCAGGCTGTTAGACTGTTGTGGCCCACCCTCAGTTGACAGCATCATCCATCCAGCGAGCTGTTTTTTTCCCTTCGTAACAGGTTCCTTCAAAGTATCCGTTTGAAAAATACCGATTGATATTTTCCATTTGCTGCACGTACGCACAAGCTAAGCTACTATTAAGCTACGGATACTAGTGGGGCCTCATAAGGCTACAAAGTCCTTTTGATTGTGTTCCCCTCGCCGTTTGGCTCGCCGTAGCACGTTGCTATAGAAACGAGCATTCGAGAAGGCGGCGCGTTCGCAGGCCCGGCCGGGTTCACGTACGTCGCGTTTCCTGTGCCGGGGAATCCAAAAAAAAAGCAAAGAGGCCTCGGGCGACACAAAGCGAGACTGTCGACAAAAGGAAAGAGACGCGTCGCGACACGCTGGAGAACTCCCACGTGCCCGCGAGCGCTGCCAGTTGAGGCGTGCGTGCGTGCGTGCGCCTTACCAGGACAGGTTTGAGGAAGTCCACGTTGTCCAGGAAGCGGCGCTCGGCGTGGTCGAGCCACACCAGCGGGGCGCCGCACACCACTTCCTGTACCATGATGGCGGCCACGGGGTCGCTGATGTTGACAAACTCCCGCAGGCTGCGCCCGCCCGGCCTGCGAGGACACGCGTCGCGCAGGTGGAGCCCGAAGCCGCTCAGGAGGACCTGAACACACGCACGCACGCACGCATGCTGGACACTCCGTCGATCCATTGATGAGGATGATGATGATGATGATGATGCGATGCTGACCTTCTCCAGGTCAACGTCGGCCTCCAGGATGTGAGCCACCGTAGAAGCGGGAAAGGACACGTTCTTCAAAAGGAAGCCGGACAAAGTCTCCTCATCTTGCAGGAAGTGCTTCAACTTGAAGCCTGAAACACGCGCACACACACACACACACACACACACACACAAAGACGAAGGTGTTGTGCGCCTTGTTTGATGACATCACACCTTCAAGTTGCCACTTGTCCGGAGGTCTTGCACAAGTGGTCCAGCAAGCGTTTCCTTTCTTTGAAGACACTCAACCGGGGATGGGCAAGTATCGGCGCCAGGTATCGGCATCAGGTACGCGCGAAACCCGTCGATACCAACCACCGTCCATGATTAAGAGGGGGAGGGGGTGAGAAGATGTGACATGGAATACGTTTTTCCTCACCAGTAGTTGGCGCTACATTTTGCCAGGTTGACGCAATGGCAGCTCATTGTGTGAACAAAAGACAACAACTCTTTTTTTTAATTTGCTTTGAAAAACAACAATCGACATATCGGTATATATTTTTTTTTTGGACAGACGTTACGGACCAAAGCGGGAACCGAATGATCATCAAATTCTGATGACGCCTTTTCTGCTCTGTCAAAGTGAAACTAATGTGCTGTCATTGCAGACCGCCATTGAAAGTTTTGCTTTTCATTTGATTCTTTGAGAAAAAACAAAAAAGAATGAATCGATTGTCAAAAGAATCGCGAGCCGCTCTCGGCACTGGCGCGACCGCGTTGCCGTGGAGACGGCTTTCTTCTGGGATATGTCGGCCGTGGCCCCGAAAGAGGCCGCTTAGCGGTCCCATGCTAAGGGGAGTGGCTTGCGCGAGGCAACTGCCGCTTTCCGCTTCCCACCCTCGGGCAACCCCGGCCGGCGTGTCCATATCCCGTTGCCATGGCAACAGCAAAGCGCGCTGCAAAAGTGCAACTTCCAAACGAGAGTGAAACTAGCAAGGAAAAAAACGTGACGCGCTAACGCCAGTTGGTCATGGCGCCGCCGCCACCCGATCGGCTCGCCCGCCCAACGACAAATGTTCACTTGGGAGTTGGCGAGTTCTCGGTCTCCAATCGGTTCACCCAAAGACATGGCCTGAGCGTGCACGACGCGCACGCACGGGGGCAGCTCGTTCCCGCCACGATCCAAGCAGGCCAGAGCAGGTTGGAAACCCGAGATGGGATCATTCAAAAACAAAGCGGCAAATTCCGTTTGTTCGTGCAAGAGAACAAAGAAAAGTGCAGGACCGAGACAAATGTTCTCCATTCTCGAGCGCATTAGCTAGCAGACCAAACAGGCTAACTTAGCCAACTTGCAAAGCTTGTCAGTCCAAAGTAGTCATGCCTCGGCTTCAAAAAAAACAAACGACAAAGTGGCTTTTCCTGATGGTCCGCAAAGGTTCAAAGGAGGCGACTGCAATCTTTTTCTCTGTCGCACGGGTCTGCCATCCAGCAAACCACGCCGTTGGTTGACCCGATGATGACGATGTTGATGAGGGTGTGTTGTCAGTACCTGTTCTGTTGCTCTGGAGCTTTCGGAGGGCGCGGGCGAGCTCCTTGAAGCCCTCCAAGTTTTTGTCGTTCTGACTGTACAGAAGAATCTTCTTGGCGTCGGAGAAGAGACGAGAGATTCTGCACACACCAAAAGCCGGTCAGCCGCACGCGAGCGGAGCGCCGCTCGCCCCCCCCCCCGGCGGGATTAAAGCCCCCGTTTGAAAGGCCGAGCCTGGCGGAAAACCGGAAGCCGGGCTTGGAAATCCAATCGCAAAGCCAGATGGGGCGGAGAAAGCCTTAAGTGAAAGCACGAGACTGGCCAGACCCGACTCGGGGGAGCCGAGCCTGCTTTGAAAGCAGGCGCCCGAACCCCAAGCCCAGTCTGGAAGCTTCGGCGCGGCTTTCGTCCCAGACTCGGAAGCCAAAGGCGTGATGCCAACGTTTGCATGGGAGCACGCCTTTCGGGGGCTCAAAGCCAAGCGGGAAGGCTTCGGGCAAACGGGCAAGGCGGACCGGCGCGCAGGCGCGGCTCACATGGAGTCGTTGAAGTTGCCGACGACGCCCGGCGACTCGCCCGGCGTGGGGCCCCGGAAGCACGGGTTGTTGGCGTTGCAGAGGATGCCCTGGATCCACGGCAAGGTGCCCGCCGACGGCATGGCCTTGTTGGGGAAGTGACCTGCGGAAAGCAAACGGCAAACGGCAAGTCAAGCGCGGCGGCCTTGACCCCGGGGGCCGTGGAAGCCATTTACGGCCACTGATTAGATTAAAAAAAAAAGACGACGACGACGACAACGCTGCTGACTCAAGTCCTCCTGACGTCACCTGTTGTCATTCATTCAGTCCAAATCAAAGTTGCGCAACCAAAGACAGTCGCTTCTTTGGCATTGGCCTCCATTTTGACTTGGGGGCACGGGATTCTGTACACTTTTGTTTGTTTTTCCCCTTGACAAATTCTCCTTACATTGAAAGAACTCAAACTAAGAGTCAATGAAGAAAAAGTGGCTGGATGCAAATGAAAACTAACTCCGATAAAAAGTGCAGCACAAGTAGAACCCTGCCGTGGGTTTTGGGGGGGGGGGGGGGGATGCATTGTTGAGCACTTCAAATCCACTGGTCATTCCCTCCCCTGAAAATCCGACACGACGGCAGCATTTGCTTTGCAACAATGTGAGCAAAATGAAGCGCGCCGCCCGAGCGGGCCTCGCCGCGCGCTCTCGACTTCGGAGGGCGGCGGGCTGGCGAGCGACAAGTCACCGCAGGTTGCAAAGTGGCTGAATCACTGCAGCGCACATTCCGACGACGACGACTCCAAAGCACACACACACACACACACACACTTGGCTGTGTTGGGAATCAGTCACTGTGTCAGGCTTTTGATTCGCTCAGCCTCATAATTTAGGGAAGGGTTCCCGACTCCCTCCGCACCAGATGAAAAAAAACAGAGTGGACCGGAGTTGACAGCAGAGTGAAATGAAAAGGACTTTTGGAAGGGATTGTTGGCAAAACGGCTTTTTCTTTGGATCTTCTCCGCCCTTGTCCCTCTCTCTTGCTCTTCTACGACGTCTCCAACAACAACAACTTGACTTCTTGCTCTTCATGTTGTGCGGTGTTCCGCAGGCTTCAACTCTGGGGCCTCTGCCGTTTTCATCGTAGCTGCTCCCTTTGGCTTCTGTCTCAAGGAAACATGCTATTTCCTTCCACAAAAAGAGGCTTTCTCACGGAGGCCACTTTTCTCCTGTCTGGAGGAAATCGAGACCCGGATGGCACTGAATTTCTTGAATTTCAATGAAATGAAGACAGAAGTGACGGCGTTTTGGTCTTTTGCGCGTGCCATCCTGCCGACTTGGGCCTCCTGACTCCTAATCTCCTGAGCAGTCTCCAACTCGGAACAGCGATTTGAAATTGGACCGGCAAATCGGTGCGGTTGTCAAATCCGGCGCCTCTGATTTCTCAAGAGCACTTTGAAACAGTAACTGGCGGCTTTGTCACATGATGAGCGGAACGCATGTTGATTGGATCCTCCATGAAGCGTCTCCGGTCGGCCCAACTTCTAACTGGAGCTCGTAGGAGGGAGCGCATCACTCCAATTCTGGCCTCCCTTCTTTGGCTCCGTGGACATTTTAGAGTTCCTTTTTTTTTTTTTTAAATGTGTTTTCCAATCTTGAAATGGCCCGGCCCCACCTGAGCAGGTCTGCGGAAGCCCCGAGGGGACGGGGCCTTTTCCGTTGCCGCTCCCTCTCTTTGGAACGACTTTCCCGCTGAACGTTGGGCAAGCCGCCCCCGCCGGCCTTCTTTCCAACTCATTCCTAGTCTTTGATTTTTGACTTGGACTGTTTTTGTGCGCTCGACTGTCTTTGTTAGTCATTTGTTGTGCGAGTTATTTCTGCTGCATGAGGAAACCCTTTGTAGACAGCCGCTGTTGTTTCAACGCGCTCTTAGAAATACACTCGAGTGGAGTCCCGCTCTTCATTTTCTCCCAAAGCGACTTTCTTTCTGGTCTCGGCGAGCGATCCAAAGTGCGACGGAGGCACGAGCCGGTCCCCAAACACACGGCGGGCTCCATAAAAAGAGCAAAAGCAACCCCGTCAATCGCATTCCGTTTTCCACGGCGTTTGGCCACCGACTGCCGACCGCCGAGACGAAGACGACCTTCGGCAGCTGACGTCACCCACTTATGGTGTCCATAAAGAAAGATAAAAGGAGGGGGAAAAAAAAGATAAAAAGACACACGAGGAGGCCCGACGAGTGAGCAAACGTTGACGAGCCGACCCGGCTTATCGATCGCCCGCTCGCCGGCCGGCCGGCCGAGCTGAGCTGAGCCGTGTTTACATGGAACGGAAGGTTTGGTGCGCGCGCAAAGGTCAACGTGACGCTGCGACGCCGGGAAAGGCGGGAGACGAAGGCCGAGGACGGACTCACATTGGTGCTGCTCGTAGGGCGGGTAGCTGAGGCGCACGCCGATCAGGATGAAGAAGATGAACAGCGGCCACACGATCTCCACCAGCAGCTGGAGCTGCAAACAGAACCCGCAGAGCGGCTCAACGCCTAAAAACTTGATTGGCGGGACCCCCGGAGGACTTTTGCCACCAGTGGGGGACCGCCGCCCGCTTTCCTTTCTGTGACTCTTGCAGTCGAGGTGTTGGGGAAAGGCGATGGCCGGGCAACATCTGGGACCGCTCTCTCCCTTTGCGCCATTTCACTTGAATTTTCAGACGGAGCGACATCGTTTGCGACGACGCGTTCAAATTGACGTGGCCACTTGGAAAAGGCCCACCGGTGCATATTTCCTCCATGCATCCATTATCTGAAGCGCTTTTTCCTCATGAGGTGTGCCGGAGGCTCTCCCAGCTGTCTTTGGGAAGCAGGCGGAGGACACCCCGAACCGCTTGCCAGCCCATCGCAGGGCACACAGAGACCAACGACCATCCGCGCTCACACTCGCAGCGAAGGACCATTTGGAGTGTTGCGTTCACCTGCCGCGCATGTTTTTGCAAAGGTGAGAGGAAACCGCAGCACCCGGAGAAAACCCGCGAGGGCACGCGGGAGAACATTTCAACCTCACAAACGAAGCCCGCACCTCTGCGTTGCGAGGCCGAGGCGCTACGATTTCAAAAGGGACATTTGGCAGCCAATCTGGGAGGGGCTTCGCCCAGAAGACGGTGGGGCACAGCCTCACTCGAGAGCCACGTTGAGAGAGAAGCGAGCCGACTCAAATTAATCAAAATAATCACCGATTGACTCCAAAGTGGAAGGCCTTTCCAGACCATCACCCCTAAAGGCTCTTTTGCCCCCGCGCCGCCAAAAAGGCCAATGGACCCGAATGGAAGCCATGGTGCCAGTTTCCAAATAGTTGTCGTGCGCAAACTCGTCGCTCTTGGAATCGGGGGTGATGACAAAGGATCGCGAGCGCGGTTGCTTCGACCGCAAGCGGCCCTTCCTCGTTCTTGTCTCCCTCAATCCGACAGCGCTGGCGTTGTGACAGGCTGCCATTTGCCATCCTACTGGACCCACCGCACCCTGCCCACCACCTTTTCCAGCTACTCCCCTCAGGCAGGCGCTTCCGATCCATGCGCACCCAATCCAGCAGACACTTACACAGCTTCTTCCCTCTAGCCGTTAACTCCCTAAACAGTCCCTGACTTATACTCCACCGCACCAGACACTTGAAAGCGCTCAAGGACATCTGCATAATTGCACACTTCCTGTAAACAAATACTGCTACCGGTCACTTTAAAATGGTTCCATGATTTTCTGCACCAACTGTTATAGTACTGTATTCTACCACTGATCATTTTAGCTCTGCTTAATACTTTGCACTTTGTCTCACAGTCGTCACTGGGTGGTGCTACCGTACTACGGTTCACTTACATTACGAAATGTCCTTTCATACTTATTTGTCCTGTCCTTGTTTATGATGATACGAATGCAGCGTGTTATACCGGAGTCCAATTCCTTGTGTGTTCTACATACTTGGCCAATAAAGGCGATTCTGATTCTGATTCTGATTTAGGACAGATCTGGTCACGCTGCTCCACAAAGCCGAGGGGCCACTTCCCAGCCGCCGCAGCTCGCCGCGCAGAGAGCGGAAGAGTCACCGAAAGGCGCGCGAGGGGACGGGACAGTTTTGCGCAACACCTCTTGCCGCCGTTGTGCAAAACGTCACGAGGGGTCAAAGGAAAAGGTCAAAGTTCATTTGGGGCCCGTGCTTGCTGAAATTTCACCCCGAAACGTCCCCCAGCAAATTTCCGAAGTAGCCTCGGCCAACAAACGTTGGCGATGGCGACGCCTAAACTCGGGCAGACAACTGCCATAGGCTGAGATTGGCCCCTTTCAAAAGACAGCGGCACCTCTACGGACCGACGTCTCGACATACTGAAAGGTCTCAACAGGAAAATATTGCCTCTTGTTCCCAAAGAAATGTCAAGATGGCTAAAAATACAGGTACTCCCAAAGGGGAACATACTGCTAGCTGCTGCTCTGGCATCCCCATGGGCTGAAAGGGACCTCGACCGGACGTGGCTATGCAGCGTCCTCGTCACCAGGGGCCAATGACAAACAAAAAGCACTTCTGAGAGAGAACATGAACTCAAGAGGGCCAAAAACGATCATCATGTTGATTCTTTCTTCCTTGTTTTTGACATTCGGAACATATCGGGGCATTGACACGGAAAACCTGTCTCGACTTCCCAAATTTTCAGGTGAAGAAATTTCTTCCAGAACCAAATCATTTCGTAAGTCGAGGTACCACCGTACCCGCAACTCCCGCCAGTGGCAGGCCGCTCGATTCTTCCACTTTGCCAGGAAACACGAAACGGCGCTCGGGGCGAGAGTCGTGCCGGACGACGCCCGCGTGCCGCCTGACGCCCTTCAATCCGACTCGCGTGACCACGGCCAACAGCCGCGCCGATGAGCGCACGCTCCTGAGCGTCGTCTCCCTTTGACGGCAAATCGGGCCGCTTCTCGCCGTCGGCGCCGGCTGGAGACGGACAACGGCGGGCGAGGCGTCTTCTTTCCGACCGCCGCCTAAATCGAGCTCGGACCAAGTTTCTGCGTTTGCCGAAACCACGGATGTACATTTAAAAGTTGGGCTCCCCTTATGGTAAGGACCTGGACCCGTTCTCCAACTTCGTCATTTCAAAAGCAACGAGGTCCAAGAGAACACTTCCGTGCCAAACGCGGGATGTCGGCCTCCCGCGATGGCCCCGAGTGAGACGGCGACGACGAGGACAAAAAAGGAGGACTCACCTTCTGCCTGCGCCGGTGCGTCAAGTTCTTCCAGAGCAGCAGGGCCAGCTGCGTGCGCTGGGACATGGCGGGTTCCTCCCGGCGGGAAGGACACTCAGGAGGGGGGGGGGGGGCGGCGGGCCTGGATGACAACGCACGTCTCAAAGGGGGAAAGGTCGACACGCGCCGTCAGTCAGTCAGTCAGTCAGATAGCCGAGGTGGCGATCACGCGCACGCTATCATCTCCCCGGCTTCTGGCGTTATTCGGAACACCTGATTATCTCCCGCTGATCGCTAATCAATAACCAGCGTTGACCTGAAAGCTCCTCCTAATATTCTGTCCTTGAGTTGGGAGATTTTCCGAGTGACGAGCAAGAAACCTGGACCGGCGGGGCCCACGTTCTCTGCTCTTCACGTTGGCAAGGTCCCACTTTTGGCCGGCACGCACACACGCAAAACCAAACGCCAAGCATGAGCGCAGCTAACCCCGACAGATGCCCTCAGATTTCGAGTTGTGAGCGCGTCATCGCTTGTCGACGGATGAGCCCGAGGCTGAGGTGAAACTTGGCCGAGTGGATCGAACGTCGCGAGCCGGTCGGCATCGCCAAGACGACGCGAGCGAGCGCCGCGGACCGGCCGCTCCCTCGCCCGGGTCGCCAATTCACGATTCGCATCAAGTCGGCACGACGAGAATCATGTGGCCTCCGTCACCGGCGCTCCGATCGGTTTATCGACGGCTTGCCAATCATTGACAGAATTGATCGGAACGCCGGGTTGAATGTTTTCGTGAGTCTTCGAGGAATTCAACGGGGGAGGGGGAATAGAAATACGAAATGGTCAGATTCGCGGAGTGACCGATTAGCCGACTTTGTCCCTCAACTGCATCCAACTTTGTTTTGTCGCCTTTTCTTGTCATTGGGGGGGGGGGGGGGGGGGGCTGTCAACTTTACTCGGGGCGAGTGACGACGGCGGCGGCGCCGGTGGCGAAACGGACTCGTCGAACGAAGCCCACCTGAGGGTCGACGAAAAGTCCACTTACCGTCAAGTCGTCGTTGGTCTTGGGGTCGCCCTCGTCCTCTTTGAGCGCGTCGGGGGCACTTTTTGGCTTGCTTGCTGCGAGCAGCGAGCGGAGCGAAGTGAAGCTCGGCCGGCCGTCAATTGGCAAAGTCTCCGAATTCCGGAGCCAAGCCGCGTCCTCCGGCAGGAGGAGACACGCGCGCCGCTTCCTGCCGGACCTTCAAAATAAAAGTCAGAAAGCAAAACGGAGCGCGTTTCAATGTGGTTGACTTTGCCCTTCCGGTCTCGTTTTCAGCTCTCTTGGCGGTCTCCTTCGCCCCGAGAACTCACCCAGTTACTTACAACGCGTGACCGCAGCCAACATTAAAACGACACCGAACAACAACAACAACAACAACAACAAGCGATGTCAGCGCGACCTACTCGCGGCAACTGCGCCATCGTCATTTGTACTCTTGACACTTCAACTGCCCAAAGTACTTTGACACCAACTTTGAGTCACAGATAAGATAGATCTGATCGGCAACGGGACTAAAGTGAGAGCCCGACGGCAAAGATACAACGGCGTCGATCGATATGCTCACCACGTGACTACTTCACAAATACGCTGGCGACCAGGGGGAATTTACCCCCCCCCCCAAAAAAAAGCACCCACGTGGGCCATGTGGACACTATGTCATTAGCAAGACACAATACACAATATTCAGTCGATAACTTCACAACCCCCCCCCCCCCCCCCCCAAATTGAAATCAAATCCAATACAACAGTCTTTGCATGTTCCAATGTGGGTTTTTCTGGCTGGCCCAAAACTTCCAAGAACGACTTGATGTCAACTCTTTTGCTTTGTTTGAAGCGGAAGACTCAAATGTCGTTGACGTACGAGAGCTTCTTCTCCACGTTTGCCTTCCCTTGGACGTTCCTTCTTGAAAGAAGCCCTCCGACGAAAGCGCCTCAACGGCATCCGTGTCAAGAAGAAGACTTTCCCCCCGACGCCGCCGTTGACCCTCAGCCCCCGCCCCCCTTGACCCCAGGCCGCGCTCGCTCACCGAAGCTTTCAGCCGCTCGCCAACTTGCAGCCGAAAACAATCCGGAAATCAGTTCCATGTCGTGCTTGCGTGAAGATTCGTCATGCAAGGAGATCTCCTTCTTCTCATTGACATTTGGAAGATCAAGTGCGCTCCTCCAATCAATCAATCAACTGTTTGTCTCGTGCACACGCATTCCCTCTCTCTCTCTCCTAACACACACACACACACACACACACACACACACACACAGCCTGGTACAACAGTAAACAAAAGGACAAAAGACGTCTGTGTTAGCATCAGCACATCGCTCGCCCGACTCTCCGGCGACCGAGCGCCACAAGACGCCGACGGGCTCCGGAGCCACCAGAGCCTTTCCGGGACTCTTCCAAAACCCTTTCAAGTTTGCCTGGAAGAGGTTCCGAGTCACTTTGCAAGCTTCCAGAAGGATTTGAGGCCTTCCGACGTCCTTCAAAGTCTCGCACGCGTGGACCTTCCGAGCGTCTCACGATGGAGGCCGGCCGTCCGGAGCAGCAACTTCACGTCGGGTCGAAGGTAGGAAAGATTCAAATCATAAATAATAATAATAATAATACATTTGATTTGAAAGCGCTTTTCATCATACTCAAAGACGCTTTACATGAGCTTTACAAAAACACATTGAGATGAACAAATGGCAAAAAAATGGGTCAACGAGATGAAGAGGTGTTAAAAGCATTGCGGAACAGGTGAGTTTTAAGAGATGATTTGAAGGATTGTAGGTCAGTACAGTTGCGGAGGAAAGAACGCCGCAAAGACAGCGATACACTTTTCGGGCTCGTGTCACAATGACGAGCGCGTGGCTTGACCTCTGGGGGTTTGGAAACTTTGTGCTTCGCCTTCCTTTATTCATTTACAGTATTGAGGCTTTGGCGCTGGGCACCAAAGCTGACAAACCCGCTGCTTCTCACGCCATTGATTCGTTGCTTTTCATTTGGGACAACATGAATTGACTTCTCACATCATTGACAAGACTTTTTCTTGGATTTATTGATCTCTTTTTTGACACCAAATTGTCACCAGTCCGATGGAGCGATGAAACCGTTTCCATCTTGAGGGAAAAGGGCCACAGGGCTTCTGAGATCAGGGCGAGGGATGGCGTCGCCTCGCTGTCACATTGTCATGACGAAAAAGTCACCGAATAAAAATGGAGCCGCGCGCAACAAACTTGCCATTCATGGCCTCCCCCGCGATGATGACATCCTCCTCTACAATGTGGACTCAGTCTCCATGAGGACGTCACCTTCTCGCGGTGACCTCCTCCTATTTTTGCTCCGCTGTCCGTCAGTCAGTCGGACGCAGAGAGACGATGAGAGTCGTGCGGTTCTTCCTTTTTTGTTGTTCCGATTCCAACTTTGCTTGAAGACCCCCACGTCTTGAAGCAAAAGGGCTGAATGACGCCCTTCCCCGGGTCCGGCGGGCGTCTGGGTGCGCGCGAGGAGCTCCCCCCGGCGGCGGTGTCGAGTACTGCGTCGGCAGGCGCCCGAGCGGGCTTTGTTGTTGTTGCGGGAGCGCGCATGCGCAATGACACGAATGGCCGCTGCGCCGACATCCCACCAGGAAGTGAGGCGGCGAGTGATTTTCTGACGTTCGGACGACCGGGCAGGCAGCGACGGACGGCGGCCATCGAGCCCCGGACTGCACTCGCTTCCGCTTCCGGCTTCGACCTTTCATGCGGGCCGGATAACGCTCCGCCGCCGCCTGCCTGCCTGCCTGCCTGCCTGCCTGCCTGCCTGCCTGCCTGCCTGCCTGCCTGCCTGCCTGCCTTCCCGCCCCCGCCCCGCCCCAGCCCAGCCCACCCCCGGCCGCTCGCTTCGAACCCCGTCACATCGCGCGGACGTCCACCCCCACACCGGGGATGAGATGGGATGCTGCGGGAGCGCGGAGGTGAGCTCGGCCCGGTTCAGTTTGCGGCGTCGAGCCCATCCATCCCATAATCCAGCAATCGTGTTGATGGCCGCTCTTCATCCGATTAGCCGCGCGGTCATTGGGCCTGCTAACGGCGCGCGCGCGCGCGCGTGTGCGCGCATGTGTGTGTTGCAGAGGACAAAGAGAGAATGGAGACCACTGGAGGAGCGAAGCTGCACTGACCTGCCCTGGTTCCTGCTCTTCATCATCTTCTGTGTCGGCATGGTAACGCTCCTCATCATTTTCCTCCCTCAAACTCACCACATCACGCTAAGCCGGAACAACGGGGGGGTTGTCAAACATGCGGGTCGCGCTTCACAGCCGGCCCGTCGGGAGGCCAGATCTGGCCCCGAGGGGCTCCAAACACCTTCCCACGCACCTTCCCTTGTCAAGTCGAGGAAGAGCAGTTGCTCATTTGGTCCACCGGAGGGCGCAGCGACAGCCTTTTCCAAAGTTTCCAAGCTGCACGAGTTCGCTTGTGTCATGTTCCGGTTTCGGCAGCAGGTGGCGCGTTGTGGCTGGCCGCACACCTGCTCCCAATCTGTCATCGTGCACCTGCTCCATGAGGAAGGACTCTTCTTTCTGGCCAAAGATTTGAATGTCGTGCCGCTGCTTTTGCCCGGGTGTCGTGTAGTCTCGCTCGAGTTCCAGACGTCGGTTCTCTTCAGTGTTGGACAGTTTTCGTGTTGATAGTAGCGAGTTGATTTTTATCCTTGCTTTTTGTGCAAGCGCTTTTTGTTACTGGGTTTTTTGGGGGGAGTTTACCTTTGACCAGCGATTTCTGTTTTCTATTTTCTACCGTGCGATTTTTGTCCTAAACCTTATTTTTCTCGTTGGGGTTCTGCTATTTTGGGATCCGAAAACCTGATTTTGTTTTCCAACAAAGCGTGACGTCCTCGCTTCGTCCGGAACTTGACGGCTTGAGCTCCATTTCTGGAATGAGAAAGGAGCTGTCCATCTGAATTGCAGAGAAAACAAAACCTAAGGTCGTCCATGCCAAGGCGCGAGCGGCAATTGTTGTGGTGTGCGTCCCTCAGGGCAGCGTGTGCGCCTTCACGGTGGTGTCGGGGGGCGCGGCCCGCCTGGTCTTGGGCTACGACAGCTACGGCAACACCTGCGGGCGGCGGAACCCGCCCCTGGACGGCGTCCGGCTCAGCGGCCTGGACCACACCGACAGGAAGTCAGTGCTCGCTCGCTCGCTCATGCGGCGTCGGGCGCCGGCGTGGCGACTCACGTCTCGCCGTGTCCCCTCAGGTTCGTCTTCTTCTTGGATCCTTGCAACATCGACATCGTTCAGAGGAAGATGAAGTCGGTGGCGCTCTGCGTGGCCCTCTGCCCTCCGCGCCTCCTCCACACGTACCACGACCTCATGACCTTTGCCACGCTGAACGGTGACAGCAGCCCACACGCACGCGCACGCGCTGGAGAAGTTGCCAAGAACGACGAAGCCCCTGGCGCTGAACCGGGGCCAAGTCGTTTTTTTCCGGGCGGCCCGTTTGGAGCCGGCAAAAAACGGCAGCTTCGGCCAGCCTGAAGCTGCGCGTCGGGGTTTGGCCTCGGAATTATCGAACGGCTCGAACGGCGGCGAGAGCTGCCGGCCACTTGGACGGCACTCGAAGCGCCACTGGGCTCATGCTCGAGGCCACCATCGTTCGGAGAGCTTCGCGTAGAGATGGGGAAAAAATGATGCATGAGCAATTCGGGCTGAGGACGGAAGGGATACTTTGAGCGGGAAGGGAGGGCGGTCATGGAGACGACGCGCGATGACGAAACCCCCCCCCCCCCAATCGTGTGCGTCTTTCAGGTTCCGAGCTGTGTTCGTACGAGCTGGCGGCTCACAAGTACCCCAGCCTGCCCGAGCGCTTCAGCAAGTGCCCCAAACTGCCGGTCCCGCCTAGGTAAGGCCGACGGCCGATTCCCGACGGCGAGCGGCTCCCCCCCCCCCCCCCCCGCGCCCTCTGACCGGCGCCCGCTCTGGCTCTGCGCGTGCCCAGCAAGCCTCTGCCGCTCTTCAACCGCTGCGCGCCGGTGGACATCTCCTGCTACTCCAAGTTCGCCCAGGCCGTGGTGACCTTCGTGGGCGACGACTCCTTCCTGCATCGGGTCATCGCCGGCGTGGCGGCGAGCAAAGAAGTCATCGTGGGACTTTGCCTCCTGGCGCTCGGTCAGTCGGCAAACGCCGCCGCCGCCGCCCACCCGCCGTCTCGCGTGTCTTTGACTCGTCCCGAACGCGATTGCGCTCAAGGTCTCTGACCCGTTTCCTCCTGGACCGAGCAAAACAGGACAGTCGTTTATCAATGACGTGTGTGTGTGTGTGTGTGTGTGTGCGTGCGGCAGTGTTGTCGATGGCGCTGACGGTGATCATTCGCTACATCTCGGCGGTCCTGGTGTGGATCCTGACCTCGCTGGCGGTGCTGGGATCTCTGGGTGAGCTCCTTCGCCCTCGTCGGCGTTTTCCCCGCACGAGCGCGGGCGTGACGGCTGTCCGCTCTCCTCAGCGGGTAGCGGCGTCCTGTGGTGGTTCTACGTGGAGCGCCGTCTCCGCGGAAACGGCGGCGGCGACGCCGAGGCGGGCGCAGAGGACGGGCCGGGTGCGGACGACGACGACGACGACGACCGGACGCAGCTGGTCTACGCCGTCGCCGCCTCCGTCTTCACGGTACGGAGCCGCCTCTGACCTTGGCGCGTGCTCATCCCCGCTGCGGGCGCGTTGCTTTGCGTTGGCACGGCGGGCGCCGCTCGCTGCCTCTGCTTCCGCCTTCTAAGAAGGAGGAGCGCTCTCCGTTCACGAAGATACGAAGCAGGAAAATGCAGGCCAGCCGTTGTTTGCAGCTTTGAGAGAATTGGCCCTCCCAACCCAAAGATGCGCTCAAACGCTCACGTGCCGCCGCAGCGCGTCGCGGAACTTTGGGTTTGCTTGTCAAAAAGAAAAGAAGAAATCCTTTTGGGACAAGCCGCGACACAAAGACAAACACGTTGCACGATCTGAGCTTTGCTGTCCATCGGCAGCACTCGATGTTTTTTTTTTTTTTTTTCCAAGGACGAGCCGATTGGACTCAGTTTGGTTCAATCCAAACCAATTTTCCCAATCAATCCGTTCATTTTTATACAGCTTGATGCTCGCAGTCCAAAGTCTTGACGCGCATCATTTTTGCAAGCTTTTAACTGCGTCCTCCAAAGTCGCGAGCCCCCCCCCCACGCTCTTGGGCTTGAGCGTCAATGATGGCGTGGGAGCCTTCTCCTGACCGATGAAACGCCACCTCAGTCTCTCCGGCGTGAGGCCCAAAAGCGTCCTGAGCCCTGCGCCATGTCCCTCACAACACCGTCGTGTTGACGCGAGGACATGTGGCCCAGCGGGTGGGGGCTCATCTTGGGAGCCTCTCGTATCGAGCGGGCGAAATTCGTCCATCTCCCGGGGGGGGTCGACTCAGGAGGACGTCCGACTGTAAAATGGCCACTTCACTTGATGCTCCGCGTTTCAAACGGCCTGCAATGAAGGTCAAATCAAACGTCAAGCTGGCCACTCAAAGCGAGTTTGCAGGTTGACGGGCAACTGCGCGTCTCCCCCCCAAGCGCCGTCTCCCGTCGGCGCAGGCTCTGGAACCGATCCAAGGGCGCCGTGCAGTACATATGTCTTCAGAAGACTTTTGAACAATCGGGTGGCGGTGGCATTTGCCCGCCTTGAAGCGTCGTCTGGCTGCTTTTTCAACTCTTCTTCCGTCTCCCCCCTCGCCACCGGTTGGCGCCGGGCGGTGAGACTTTGTTGCGCTCAGGTGATCCTGCTGCTGCTGATGCTGTTCATGAGGAAGCGCGTGGCGCTGGCCATCGCTCTGTTCCACGTGGCCGGCAAGGTTTTCATCCATCTGCCGCTGCTGACGCTGCAGCCCTTCGTCACCTTCCTGGTGCTGCTCCTCTTCTGGCTCTACTGGGTCCTCGTGCTGCTCTTCCTCGGAACCAGCGGTAAGCGCCAAACGCTCCCAAAGCCAGCCCGCTCAGGAATTCGCCCCACGCGGATTCTTTTAGTCCACATTTTAGGGAGCGTCCGGGTCCACTGCTCCAATTTGCGGCTCGACCCGCAGACTTTTGGACTTTTCTAGAAAGACGACTCGCTCGTGTGGCCTCTGTGGCCCGAAACTGTTTGTCGGATTCCGGGCCAATGTGTCGCGTGACAGGTGGCGTCAAGCGCTGGCGCTCACCGCCGGCCCGCTTTGCCCCCGTAGGCGAGGCCGTGCTCAACGAGGAGGCGGGGCTGACCGAGTTCCGTCTGACGGGTCGCCTGGAGTACCTGACGTGGTTCCACGCCCTGGGCCTGCTGTGGATCACCGAGTTCATCCTGGCCTGCCAGCAGATGACGGTGGCGGGCGCCGTGGTCACCTACTACTTCACCCGGTCAGTCGACGTCGCCGCGAAACGGAGTCATAGCCGCCGTCTTGTCAAATCGAGCTGCCCGGGGAGGCGGGACAACAAAAGGCGTCCATGCTTCCGGCGCACGACCGCTCCCGTGGCGCCAATCGCCGGTTTTTGATTGGCGCTACTGGGACTGTCCATTGTTTGAGGGGAGCTCGCCGTCCTGTACCCTTCAAAGCGCCAGCAAGCAGGCGACGCCGTCCAGTGGCGCTAGCTCCATAGCTCGCCGGATGCCTCGGTTTTGCTTCAAAGCGACATGTGGCGAGATACGGCGCACGGCGCGGAACATATCCCCCCCAAATTCAAATGGGCCAGACTTTTCAATTTGCCATCGTCCGAAGGCGCCTCGCCTGCAACTCTCGCGACGCGTTGGCAGGGACAAGAAGCGGCTTCCGGCGTGGCCCATCGTGCGCGCCGCCTCGCGGCTGCTGCGGTATCACGTGGGCACGGTGGCCAAAGGCTCCTTCATCATCACGCTGGTCAAGATCCCCAGACTGCTGCTCATCTACGTCCACAGGCAGCTCAAAGGAAAGGTAAAGCGCCGGCGGCGGCGGCGGGGGCGGCGGGTTAGGGTTAGCTCGGCTCACGCGCGTGCGCGCTTTGTGTTTCAGGAGAACGCCTGCGCTCGCTGCGCGCTCAAGTCGTGCATCTGCTGCTTGTGGTGTTTGGAGAAGTGCCTCAATTATCTCAACCAGGTGACTAGCTCCGCCTTTCGTCCGCTCGGCGAATCTCGGGATGCGCGCGTGCTGTCATCGTCGTCGTCGTCGTCGTCGTCCTCTCTCTGCCTCCCTCACTTGCCGCGACGAGCTTTCGTTGGGCCAGCGACGCTTTTGGCCACTTTTGCGCGGTTGTCATCGCCGGCCAGCCGGCCGTGGCAAATCCCGAGCGCCGGCGCTTTCTCACGTGACGCGCGTGGGCCGGCAGAACGCGTACGCGGCCACGGCGGTCAACGGCACGGGCTTCTGCACGTCGGCGCGAGACGCCTTCGTCCTGCTGGTGGAGAACGCCCTGCGAGCGGCCACCGTCAACGCCGCGGGGGACTTTGTGCTCTTCCTGGGGAAGGTGAGCGCCGGCGGGGGGGGGGGGGCGTCGTGCCGCGGCGGCGCTAAGCTCCGCCTCCTCCTCCCCCCATCCAGGTCCTGGTCGTCACCACCACGGCCTTCGCCGGCGTGGTGCTGCTCAACGCGCGGCGGGATTACGCCGAGTGGCTGCTGCCGCTGGCCATCGTTTGCCTGTTCGCCTTCCTGGTGGCGCACTGCTTCCTGTCCGTCTTCGAGATGGTGGTGGACGTGCTCTTCCTCTGCTTCGCCATCGACACCAAGTACAACGACGGCACGCCGGGAAAGGAGTTCTTCATGGACAAGGCTCTCATGGTGAGCGTATTGGATCCCACAAGGAACTCGGTGACTTTTTTTTCCCCCCAATGACAATCAATTTGCCCCCCCCCCCCCCCCCCCATTTCTGTTGTCTTTGCACACCCACAGGAGCTGGTGGAGCGCAGCCGGCGCACGGAGCGGGCGGCCGGCCGGGGCCGCGGCCGAGTCAAGGAGGCGCCGTCGGAGGAGGGGGCGGAGATGAAACCCATGGTGAGTGCGGGAGGGGCTCCGGCGGGCGGGGCCGTGGAGTGGGAGGAGCTGGAGGAGTTCCAGGTCTACTACCTCCTGGTGGCCGTCTTCCTGGACTGCACGCTGACGCCGCACGCCGACTTCCTGCTGTGCCTCAGCCACGACGTCTTCCTCTTCCTGTGCGTCTATTTGCCCACTTCCACCCTCTTCCTCTTCGGACGCCTGCTGGGCGCGGCCGCCAGCTCCGCCCCTCCCGCACCGTGTGGCTCCGCCCACTAATCACACTCCGCCAACTGCGCCCATGTGGAAAGCGCACATGCTAACGGCGATGTGCTAGCTACCTTATTGTCAGCCTCATCTTCATCGTCATCTTCATCATCATCATCGTCGGTGGGGAGATCCGATACCAGTTTTTTTGGGTCAGAATGAGACCAGTCCGAGTATTCACTCTCGAGTACTCCTCCATCCCAACACCACCGGTACAATTGATACAAATATTTTGGATGAACAAAATGACGTCAAAATTGTGTCAAACCGCCGCCATGCAGCACCAGCTATTGGGGGGGGGGGACAAAACAAAACAAAACCGACTCCCTTTTGCCTTAAGTATCAATGGCTGGTATCAGAAAATCCGCCCGCTCTGGCTGCTCCCCCATCCCTATTCATCATCATCATTAGTTTCTTTAGTGGTTTTCCATCACTCCATCATCATCATCATCATCATGACGACGCCTGACGGTGAGCCGCACGCATCGGCGCATAGCCGTCGTCCGCAATCGGCCACCACGCTGACCTTTAACCTCTCGACTGTCGTTTTTGCCTTTTCAGGCTCCCGGGACGAGTTTGGCTTGATGAATGGAAAAGGCGGCCAGTGGGACTGGAAAGGAAAAACAAATATTTTTTAGCAACGTGTAACTTGTTTACTATCTTTTCACTCCAGGAAAAGGATATTTTAATAACAATAAGATGACATAACAAGCACTTTATATGGAAGCACTGCTCCTCTGTTCTTGGTTTGATCTTTTATTTATTTATTTGGGGGGGGGGGTGAGACTGACTCCTCTTCACTTCAAAGATGCTTTGATGGGGGAGGGGGACACAAGACGCTTTGTAACCTTGACCTGGCTGATGACACTGAAGATGACGGGGGGGGGGGGCTCCGATTCAGATTGGTGGATCCCGACTCTGCTCTCCATGCAAACCTGATGAGCTCAAAAAAAAAAACAACCAACCTCCAAGTGTTTTTGGCACTCAACGCTCCCTGGTGGTCGGACCCCCCCCCAACAAACAGCAAGTTCATCTTCGGATCACGCGACCAGCGAAAGCAAGAATCTTCTACGGAGTCCACTCGTGATTGGACGTCAGGATCGTCGAATACATTGACAACTCGGCAGCAAGCGGAGGAGAAAGTCCGCCTGTTGCCGATTGGCAAAATGTCGACCTCACGGCACACGGCTCCGTTTTTGTCCGCAAGACGTCACTTCCGGTTCGACCGCAGCGCACGTGGCGTCCAAATCCGTCCCGACTGGCCACGGTCGACGCGGTCCACCCGAGCAAGAGTGTCGGAAGGCGTCCGAGGGCCCAGCCTGCGAATTGCCTTTCTTGGAATTTGGAAGAGTGACGCGTGACGCGGCCACCGAAGCCTTCCAACAGGAACAGGCACGCCGTCACTTGTTGTCGTTGTGGCCGTCGTGAAAGTCACGTGACTCGAGCGAACGCTTTGGCTCGCTCAACAACTTTTCTGTTCCTGGAGCTTTTTTGGATATTTATCCTTTCTTATGTACTTTTTTTTTTTTTTTTTTTTTTTGTAGAAAAATAGTCCAATAAAAAGCATCACTTCTGGCTTCTCTTGCTCTGACTTTAATCATTGTCATATAAAGACTGCGTTGCGTGTAGAATTGCCGCGTACGGAAATGCATCGGGGGCGGGGGAGAACAAATGCTCCCCCCCTCCAATTATTTGAAATAAACGACCCTGATGAAATTTGGCGGGAGGAATGGCTGCAAAGTGCTTTGGTCAAACAGGTGGTTGGGGGCTCAACGTTTCCTCAAGGTGCCACTGAGTGATTTTTCTTTTTTGGGGGGGGGGCTTGAAATATGCATCACTCTTGAGCAGGCAAAATTGGAATGGCCAAAATTGGTGACTTTGAGGGCGTGTTGATCGGGATCAAGCGCGCAAACGGCAAGGACGGACTTCAGCCCATTTCCTCGTCGTCCTCGCTGGCCGCGTCGTCCGCTCGGTTGTCGGGGCGGCGCAGGTTGGGCCGCCGCTCGTCGCCGAGCGCCGCAAAGGCCTCCTGCTGCTCCCGCAGCTCTCGCAGCTCTCCCCGCAGGCGCTCCAAGTGAAGCAGCCGCCGGTTCTTCAGCAGGCGGCCGGGGAAGGGGTTCATGTCGACGAAGGCCATTCCCATCAACTTCCTGCACACACGCACGCACGCACGCACGCCATCAGAGCGACACCGCGACGCTGGCGCATCAAGTGAAAACCTGGGCTTGTGATTAACATCCCCTCGGTGCCACAAGATTTGAAGAGTAAGGTCAGGATGTCCCTTGGAGATGGACACTCGGATGCCGGTTAGACGACGCGGAGCGAAGGGAGCTGCCGTTGATCCATATGAGACTTGAACACCAATTGTTGGGGCGCGTGGGTTTTTCGTTCTCGTGTCACGCACGGCTGGACGACCGCCAAAAGTGAACCGGCGACGGTCCCATTGAGGCGACGTTGCGCTCTCGCAAGAGTGAAAAGACCCGCAAATGGCCCCCCACTAGCAAGCGAGCGGATGGATGCTCTCTTTCGAATGGACATTTTTCCGCCTCAAGAACTCGGTGGCTTTCGGAAAACGGGAGCTGATGACGAGCCCCGCCGAGTTTGCCCTCTCGGCTGGAGCTGCTCTTTCGGGTGGTACCTGGCGTCCGTGACGGTCTTGGTGAAGAAGCGCAGATATTGGTAGATGTCCACGCCGTCGTGGATCTTCAGGATGTCGTCTTCTTTGTATTTGAAGAGAGCCAAAGCGTAGCGGAACATCACCTGAAGCATCACGATGACTTGTCAGTGCGTTCGTGTGCGTTTGATTGCGCGTGCGCGCGTACCTTGGTGCCCTCGTGCAAAAAGGCGTCCCAGAGAGGCAGCAAGATGTCGCTGGGAAGACTCTCCACAAAAACCACCAGGAACCAGTTGAAGGTGACCAGAGACACGTCGATCGCGTGAAGGTCAAAGTGCGCCGCCAGCCGAGGAAGCTTCTCCACCAGGAAGTCCTTCAGAACGTGCTGGTCCGCCTGTCATCGGGGGACACCGATCGATCAATCAATCAATCGATCGATCGATCGATCAATCGAGCGGCTGGCGGCGCCCGCTTTCCAGAGCCAAGCGCTTACGGACCTGCGCGGCCAGCAGGTTCTTGCTGTAGTAGTCCTGAGGCATGATGGCGTCCACCACGGCCACCACGCACCAAAAGGCCTCCTCTTCACTCTGGAGGACCACAAGAGCGATGGCCGCCAACCTGGGACACGGGTCACACCGCACGCTTTTTTTATTCGAGCGCCGCGCTTCGTCCTCCGGCGGGACCGCGATCGTGGAAACGCGGTTTCCACGATCCTTGAAGAGATGATTAAAAACGGACATTTTCAGGCAGAAGTCACGCAACTGTTTCACGGGCAAATTTTAGGCCGCGTCCAACATCCCAAAACCAGAGGGCGACGTCGTGAGATCTCGCTAAGACCGCGTTAGCGTCACGCCAACGAGTGGAGCGTTCCGTGACGCCGTCCGCGCGGATTTGGAAAGGCTTTCGACACAAAGGCCTTTGGTTTGTTGGTGCGGCTCGCTTATTTTCTGCAGACTGATTGAAATGGGGTTCCGTTTTTAAGCTTGCAAATCAAGTCCAAGGTTTTGGACAAGTTTGAGGAGTTACAAGCCATCTGGGTTGATCATTATTATGATTATATATATATTTTTTGCTTCAAAACAGAATTGGAGTCATGAAAGAGCTTTGGACATGTCATAAGAAAAAGAAATGGCGGCATGACGGTGCCGTCATCCTCTGGCATGTCGGCAAGGAGAGCCAAAGTCGACGATAATTGAACAGAACAAGGGTTAGGGTCCAACACACCAATCCAAGAGGAAAACAGTCGCCAGGAGCTGCTGTGGGCCACAACTCACGCCCAGATGCTCACACGCCCATGTTAGGCCAGGGTGACCCCAACACTTGGCCACGCCCTTCCGTTGACACATCAACACAGGAATCGGCAGCGTGTGCGAGTGGCTTGATTTCTTCACATTCTTTTTCTCATGTTTTGGTGCCGTTTCCCGCGGTCAAAATCAAGTCACGCAAGATGTTTGTTTTGTTTTTGGGTGGGGGGCTGGATGGAGGATTCGAGTTCAACTGGCGAGTCGAGGCGTGAAACACATTGACGGCGCGCGGGTACCTGTTAAGACCCTGGCAGTAGCCGACGGAGGGATTCTGCCAGGAGAAGGCCAATAGGATGCGCTCAAGCTGCTGGTGGGCGGGGCTCGATGGGGAGGAGAAATTGCGGTTGCTGGTTAGGGTGCGGTGAAGGTCCAACCGGATCTGTCTGGAGGCGGCATGAGGACACGCGCGACTCTTGTCGCACAGCTGGAGACACACGAGCAGGGCGTCAGTCAGATCCCCAACCTTCAAAAGCAGCGCCTTGCATGCCACCACAAGGAGCTCCGTTGAGCTCCGTGACTCGCCGCCAGACACGTCCGGTCGAGTCCAATTATTTGTGTTGTCCTTCACCTTCATCGCAAACAGTCTCAAAGAGTCAACAGTAGGACGGGGCCGTTCGGTGGCTGGCCACCACATCAGACGTGACCGTGACGGACGCCGGATCCGACAGGACTGCGATTCAATCCGTCGGCTAACTCCACGACACCCGACAGGAACGGCGACGGCTCTGTCGGGTGAATCGGCAGCAGTCGAGACGCGTTTGTTTGTCGTTCGACTGAAGGCCTCGGGTCTAAATCCGATCTGCCGTCTCCACGCGCCGCGAAATTCGGCAGAACAGTCGATTCACAGCTGCAAACATGACGCGGTCCGTCAATCCCCGCGCGTAGAACAGCGGTTGCGAACAGCCCGGCTTCTAACAGGTCTGTCCGGGGACTCGCCGCAAGACCCGACCCGAGTGAGACGGTCCCTTCGGCTCACTCGCCACCAGATCCAACGCGACCCGTACCAGGTGACCCGCCATGAAAGTGACAGGTGTGTCATCCGCAGGACCTACCTGCTGGTATCGCTGCGGGTGGCGCTCTCTGGCGGCCCCGGTCCTGATTCGGACCAAGCAGCGCCAGACGCGCTGCCGGTACTCCGGAGGGACGCCGGCCCGCAGCAGAGCCTTGAGTTCCGGCGACGGGCAAAAGTCATCGTCTGACCTGCCGGCAAGGTACTGAGCCCAGCGACCAGAGAGGTCGCGCTCTCGACCGCCCTGCAACCACCAAAGGGTGAAGTTTGGGCCACGCGTTTGGTAGACTGGAGGCTCGTGTGGGCTCACACCTGTTGCAGCAGGTTGTGCGAGCGGATCTCTAGCGCTTGGATCTTAGCCAGAAGCTTCACGTCTTCCACCTCGTAGTCGGGAACGATCCGGAAGCCGTACTCGTCGTGAAGGCCGTTTGTGGCGGCCGTGTCGTTCTTCGCCTGCCCCTGCAGAGCCTCCTCCACCATCTGTTGAATCGACCGCCGCTGCTCCGGATCCAGACTTGCATTCTCCCACAGCTTGCTGAGGACTCCAAGGTAGCGACTCTCGGCCTGACAGCGCCACGCTTCCAGGTAGGCACACTGTGTGTGTGTGTGTGGGGGGGTGGGGGCGGGGTTAACGGAGATTCGTCCCGAGACGCAAAAGAAGACGACCCACCTTGACCATCAGATTTCGCTCCTGCTCTGAGCTCTTCCTCCACAGTTTGGTGAGCTGGAAGATCTCAGAGTTCAGAAACTGGTTCTGCGTCTTGTAGGCCTCGATGTCATCCTGAAGGAGACGCAAACCGGCGTGCCTTCATTAGCGACCGGCCTGACAGGCCGCCGCCGCCGCTCTCTGGAGGACATTTTCCTCACCTTCAGGTCCTCGACGCACTGCTGCAGTTGTCTGAGCGAGTCCGGAGCACAAGTGGACGAGGCGGACCTCGCTGGCTCGGACACGCAGGCAGCCACGTGATCCGACAGCTTGATGATCACCTGAGCGGGCGCGAGACGAGGACCTGGTCACAACCTCGTGACCAATCTTAAAAGGGTTTGCCCCTTAGGTTTTAAAACAGGAAGGAATTATGACACAGGAAGTTGGTTCCAGGAAGTTTGTACACGGGAAGTGCAACACAAGAGGCCGGAAAACAGGAATGTTGGACGCAGGCAAGCCCGGCACCGCGCGACACGGACTTCCAGAAGGCGGTCCTCGCGTACGAGAGATGAAGTTGACCGGCAGACAGCGGAGCGAAGCTGACCTCCCGCTTGGCTTGGTTCCTCTCGGTGAGCTTCCTGACCTCGTCCCGCAGTTGCGCCATCTGCCGGTCCCTCCGGTCCAGATCGCGCTTGGCCGCCTCCGCCGCCGCCTCTGCTCGCTCCGCCCGTCCAAGCAGGTCGGCCGCCTGGCGCTCGCGGTGCCGCAGCAGTTCCAGCCGTTCCTGTTCGCTCTCCGCCGCCACAAAGTCGGCGCACGTTCGCTTTTCCCGCTGGGCCGCCTCCAGGGTTTTGTGGAGGAGCCACACCAGCTCCTGCGGGGGGGGCGCAACACACCTTTGGCTCCGCATGGTCGCGAGTTTGCAGCGCACCGGTGCAAAACCGTTTTGGTAAAAAAAAACACCCATGCCGAACCGCAACGAGGCAGCGGTTGACTGCCCGGGGACTTTCCTCTCGAGCGCCCGGATACGGTCATTCCTCTGCTAAAAAAAAGCCTTTCCCAGTGATCCGAGAGGAGGGAATGAGGGAATGTGTCAGGATTCCCTCATTCCCTCATTTTTCCCATGCGCGCGATGGATTGGCCGTGAGTGGGAGTGTCCTGACCTTCTGAGCTTTGACCTCCTCCATCAGCATCTCCTTGTCTCGCTGGAGGTGGGACGCGGTCTCGGGGGACACGGCCGCCGACCTGGTGGAGGAGCTCCTATTCTTCTTCCGCCGCGCAGCGTCCAGCAGTGCTCCGGTCGCTCCGCCCCACGCCGTCCGTCCGACCGGCTCGGCGGGAGGCGTCGTCGTCACGGAAGCTGAAAGAAAGGTTGGCCAATCGCTGAAGACCTTCTCGACTGAGATGAGAACTAATGCGGAGGACAAGAGCACGTCGTGGCTCTACGTGGCTCTCAAAAGGGACCCACCCTAAGGAAGGTCTGGCAGTATTTAACGCCAAAGCCGACCTGACCCAAAAAGTTTGGTCATTGCCCGAAGATGCCGCTCGATGGCCTCAAAGCGACGTTTCCATTGCAGACATGCTTTTAATACGACAGTGCCAGTGACCTGGTGCACACTTGGCTACGCGTCGGAAGTGCAGTGCGGGCGGAGTGTTCGGTACCGTCGGCGGTGGCCTCCGCTTGGTGGACTCCGGCCGGAGCTTGCACGGAGAAGACGCTTTGCGTCCACTCTTGAGACGACCTCTTACGAAGACTGTGGACCGTGTTCCTGTGACGGGACACAAAGAGTTGCTGGGAACGGCGCGCCTCGTTTGTCTCCGAGGCCAAACGGACTCACTGGATTTGGATGAAAGGATGTTTGATGGACACGTTGGCCAGCGGCGTCCCGCGAGGTGCCTCCTTGGCGGCCTCCTGCCCCACCAGCCCCACGGGACTCCTCAACGGCGGCAGGAAGTTCTCTGCGGCCAGAGCGAGCACAAGCACCGCAATTGCTCACTTGGACTTTCATGACAGTCACCAGGGGGTGCCGCAAACGCTCCTCAGCCTCCCTCCCTCCATCCATCCATCCATCCACCCATCCATGTTCTCGACTTGACCCCTATCGATCCCAGCTGGCCATGAGCGAAATGCAGGGCACGCTCGTGACTGCTCCCCAACCGAGGGCTGGTCAGCAGTCGATGGCAAATACAGTACGGGCAAATGTGCATTCGTACTCACATTGACACTCAAGACTGGGCGACTACGGGAAAAAGAATACATTTCGAGAGAACAACAACAGGAGGGTTCATTTTACAGTGAACTCCAACGGGGCAGTCACGAGACAGCTTGAAGCACGCTCAGAGTCGGCAGTCGAACGTGTACGCCGCGCGCTGGCTGCAAACAACACGCTGCACTCATGATGCATTCACAATGCGGGAACTCGCTTATGCGCACACACACACACACACACACACACACACACACACACACACACACACACACACACACACACACACACACACAGCGCCGTTGGACACATTCATTGTGTCGCTTAAGTGGAGATGTTTTCATGATCGAGAAGCCTAAATCAAATCAGGATTAACTTTCGATCAAATGCCAAACCCGAATGTCTTCGATGAAGCTAACATGCCAACGTGTTTCTGGAATGGGGGAGGAAGCCGCAGAAGCCCGATAAAAGCCAGGCAAGCAGGGAGAGACAAAATCCAAACGTTCCTTAAACGGGCGGTGACTTTCATAACTCAGACATCTGTCAGACAGGATGGCGAACCTTGACTATGCTGGCACAAGTTATGACAGGAGCAGAATTCCTGATGAACGAGTCGGGTGATGCAAGGACAAGACACGCCAACATACGCGTACACAGAAACATTCTAGAGCGCTTTCAAACAACCACCGCTGTCTGCAAAGTGCTGCATGCATGGAGCAAAAAGAAGTCAGACAACAACTGACAATAAAACAATCAATTCATGACAAGGACAGTCGAAACCACAAAAACGGTCAAGCTAAAATCAAGTCCCAAGCGGAGTCAAAAGCCAAAGAACAAAACTGGGGTTTCAGGACAAGTTTTAAGGATGGGCAGCAAAGGGGCTGGCCGAACGTGCAGCGGGAGATCGTTCCAAAGAGAGGACAAAAGTGGCCTCCACGAGAAAGCGTCTTTTTTGCTCTGCGGGAAAAATATCATGTTTCCTTTAGATGGAACCCAAGGGGAGCAGATAAAACAGCAGAGGCCCCAAAATTGATACCCTGGGGAACAAAGATCAATCCGTGCAAAGTGTAGTGATCGAGTAGCTATTTAACTAGGTGCCGATAAATATATAACTGCAACTTTTAACAGGAAGAGGGGTCTGATCGGGTTCCAGGTCAGGACATGTTTGATTCTGCTCCTGATGTCACTGGAGGCTCACTCATCAGGAAGAGCTCAGCAACAACAGGAAGCACCCGAAAAAGTCACTTCCTGCTTCCTCCCACCCTGCCTTGCTGCTCAACATTCCTTTTCCACACCGGCTGACCTTCACTGCAGCTCACGATGCCACAAACAGCGGAAAGTAAGGAGGTCACTGTTAACGCGGCTGACATGTTCAGGTCTACAGGCTGGTTTGACGGAACACATCACTGACACGTCAAGCTCTGGGAAGCCACTCCCATACCAGTTAAAACCAATTCAGACCAGCGAGAACTCAATCAGATAGGCAAGCTGGAACTCATTCAGACAATTGGACTTTATTTGATATCAGACCAATTCCAAAAGATTCTGGTCATTTAAACCTGTGTCAGACCAGAAAAAAACAAAAAAGATTCAGATCAGTGAAACACATATCGGGGCCAGTTAAAACCCATATCGGAGAAGAAGTAAACAGATTCAGAACGGGAAAAATAAATAAATAAAAAAAGACTGAGCCCAGTGAGACCAGGATCGGATCAGTGAAAAACGGACCAGGGCAGCCGGAACAGACTAAGAGTAGGTGAAGCAGCACAGTACAGACGCACCTGTGATATTGCTCATGGCATCGGGGCAGGCGCTCGTCTGATGGTTCTGTCGGTGATGCCAGCGATTGAGCTGCAGCTGCTGCAGCCAATAAAGCATCAGATCCTGAGTCACCGCCTTGAGAGGACAGAGCAGAACACGGGCTTATAGCGAGGGAGTGGCATGTTTGCATCAGGTCTGTGTTGTCTCAAAGTTGTACTTTAAGGGTGTAGGTACGCTCGGGCGTCTCGATGTGGAAGGTGCCCATCTCGGCCTTGAGCGGATAGGTGAAGGTGGCGGAGCTGAGGTCCACCCGGCCCAGCGGAGTCACATCCTGCGGGGTGCGGTAGTAGAACATCTGGTTCTGCTTCTCCTCGTAGACGAACCAGCGCCGCTTCCAGGCCCGCAGAGGGCCGCCCTGCTTCAGCAGGAAGCCACAAAGTTTGGGATCGCCGGAACTACCCGGAAAGTTGGGAGTGTCCCGGCTGTCCCAGTGAACGGGAAGAGGAGTCTGATAGGGATGCGGGTGAGCAGGTGGAGGAGTGTGACGGGGGACCGGGTGAGAAGGGGCAGGAGACTGGATGGGGTACCGCTGAGCAGGGGTAGGAGTGAGACTGGGATCCAGTTGAGCAGTAGAAGGAGCCTGATGGGGGTCAAGGTAAGCAGGGAGAGCAGCTTGATTGAGGTCCAGGTGAGCAAGAGTAAGAGTCTGATTGGGGTTCGGGTGAGCAGGGGGGGTAATCTGATGGAGGGCCAGTTGAGCAGTAAGAGGAGGCAGGTGGGTGTCCAGGTTAGCTGGTGGGGGAGCCTGATGGGGCTCAAGGTGAGCGGGTGGAGGAATTTGTCGGGGGTCCGGGTGAGCAGGTGGAGGAGCCTGATGTGGCTCAAGGTGAGCAGGTGGAAGAGTTTGATGGGGCTCCGGGTGAGCAGGGGGAGGACACTGAAGGGGGTCACAATGGGCAGGGGTAGGACTGGGATGGGGATCCAGGTGAGCAATAAGAGGAGCCTGATGGGAGTCAAGGTGAGCAGGCGGAAGAATTTGATGGGAGTCCAGGTGTGCACGAGTAAGGATCTGATTTTGGTCCAGGCGAACAGGGGCGGTCGTCTGATGGCAGACCAGCTGAGCAGTGAGAGGAGCCTGATAGGGGTCCAAGTGAGCCGGTGGAGGAGCCTGATTGTGGTTTTGGTGAGCAGAGAGCTGGCGGTCCAGGTGAGCTTTGAGAGGGGTCAGATGAAGATTCGGGCGAGCAGGCGGAGTCTCACGGGGGCCTAGGATAGCATGAGCTTGATGGCAGTCCAGGTGAGCAGCAGGGATATGATTCTGATGAGGATCAAGGTGAGCAGAGGTAGAAGTCAGATGGGGGTCCGGATTAGCAGGAGTAGGAGTCTGAAGAGGGTCCAACTGAGCAAGAAGAGGAGCCGGATGGGTGTCCTGGTGCACAGGAAGAGGATGAGGATGGGAGTCAAGTTGAGCAGCAAGTTGGGGTTCAAGGTGAGCAGGGGTCCGATTGGGGTCCGAGTCAGCAGAAGAAGCAATTTGAAGGGGGCCCAGGTGAACAAGAAGAGGGGTCTGGAGGGAATCCAGAGATGCAGAAAGAGGAGTCTTATGAGGGTCCAGGTGAGAGTGAAGATCAGTCTGACGGATGACTAGGTGAACGGGCAGTGAAGCCTGATGAGGGTCCAGGTGAACAGGAAGCGTAGGGTCCAGGCGAGCAGGAGTATGAGCCCGACGGAGGTCCGAGTGAGCAGGGGTAGGAGCCTGATGGGGGTTCAAGTAAGGAGGATGAGGAGTCTGAGGTGGGTCCATGTGAGCTGGAGTACGGGTCTTAAGGGGATCCGGCTGAGCAGGAAGTTGAGCCTGGTTGGGTTCCAGGTGAGTCACCGTAACATTTCTGTGGCTCTGGTGACCTTCGTCCTGGTTTATCAGCCGTTCTTCAAAAAGTGAGTTAGTTTCAGATTTAGTTGCTCCCTGCAAAAAGGATTGCGAGTGTAGATGTGAATCCTTTTCGTGTTCCATCATCAATTCCTTTGGGGAAATGTTGCTTTTCTGTGTTTTTGTTTGATGTGCCGAACAATATTTAACAAGATGGTGGAGTTGTTCTCCGGGATTCTGATGGATCTTTGAAGGGTCTTATTGGAACTGCGCCGGGCCTCTGCGTTGGTTCTCTTGCGTGCGGGTCGCTGGAGACGTGTGCCGAACATCTGGAACTTTGGGTGATCTCTTGTGAGTCTGGAGGACTCTGGGGGGTCTCTGGTGGGTCTCGGCAGGAGTATGTTTGGTCTGTTGTGTCTCGAGAGAACTCTGGAAGGTCTCCGGTGGGCTGCGGCGGGACACCGTTCGGCGGTCAGGGTAGTGGTGTGTTCTGAGAATGACATCACAGCACGTTGGTGGAATCGGAGCTCGGCGGGAAGTAACACGGACGAGGCGGTGATGTCATCTCCCGTTCAGTGCTTTGTACCTATCCCGAAGTGAACGCAAACAATGAGTCTGAGCTCAGACGACAACATCGGAAACTACCGAGGAGCTTCTTGACGGGAAATCACTCACAAGAACCATGAGAAACATTCCAATGAACGCGGCTGAAGAGAAACTCCAAAAGTGATGGACTGTGCATGCGCTATGTCTGGCCTTTCTCATTTTTACCGTTATCCAAGTGTCGATCATAAGCAGAGGTGGCAAATTGAGAGGGAGAGAGTCCAAACGCTTCCAGAGTCCTGAATGTTTCCAAATGATTCTTGTGCCACGCCTTCTTAAACTATTCACAAATGCACCCGCACTGCACTCCGCCGACGGCCGAGCACCGGCATGATTTGAATCATTTTCATCTGATTGAAAAAGGGCCAACGGCGGCGGACTTTGGTTTCCCCTGCCATGAGCATTTGGGGATGCCGGCGGGCGCTCCGAGTTTGGACGCGCTCGTTACATCGTCACGAATGACAGTTGTTGTCATGGCATTCCTGTCTCACGCTTCCCAACTTTCCAGGTTACGCTTGTTTCCAAACTCTGGACAGGAAGAAAACAAACAAACAAACAAACACGCACATCAGCGTCAACGGGGGACTCGGACCCGAAGCGACGATGTGTTTGTATTCCCATTCGCTTGTAAGCTGATGTCATATTATTGATGATGATCATTTCATCATTTGATGTTTGAGCATCATATTTTTTCATGTTAAGATGACCTAAATCACATTGGGTTGTTTAATAATTGCCTCGACATGTTTCTATGCCGATAGCTTCTGATTGGCTGTTGAAGGAAGGGAAAGCAGGAAGTGATTGCCGAGTTGCCGAGGAGAGCGTCTCCTCGATCGTCCTTTGACCAAAGCTGCCATGGAACGGAATCCATCTCTCCTTTGGCCCTTTCGTCAAGTCGAGGCATCCATTCCGAAGCAACGGACGCCTCAACTTGCACACGTCTCGTTCTTATTCTCGAAAGGCGCTTATGTCTTATTCTTCTTATTATTCGAGGACTTGGGATGAGTCAAGCCGGCGGCTCCTGTCGCCCGCTTGATTCGAAGAGCCTCGACGCACGCGCTGTGCCGAGTACGAGCAGACGCGCGGTCGCTCGCGGAGTGCACTTGAGGCAAGTGCGAAGAGTTGGACTCCTCCAAAGTTTCCGCCGTGAACTCACCGTGGCCGCGGGGCGTGGCCCCCAACACACCTGCTGACCGGATCCCGCTTGATTGACAGCTGCGGCAAACTCACCAGGAAGTCGGCGGGACTTCTCCCCACTCGCTTCCCGCGGTGGACTTCCTCTTGAGATCTGCTTCTTCTTCTTCTTCTTCTCCTTCTCCTTCTGGCTCTGCTCCGCTTCTCGAGTGACTCACGTTTTCTCGCGGCAGACTCTTGCCATGCCGACTTTTTTCTTCTTCTTTTTTTTTTCCCCCTGGCGTCTGGTCTGTCCCGCCCACGACACGAGCCCTGCCACTTCCTCGTTAGACTATCAAAATAATTTGCCTACTCGACGTTGTCATTTCACCCAATGTTCCAACTTCATAGGATTGCTCCGCTCCACTAACAATTGTTGTACAATTATTTGTAGTGCAAACCAAGAGTGTCGGACTATCGCGTCACTTGAAAAACGCTTGTAGTGAAGAGACTGCGCCTCTAGATGGCAGCCCACACACACACACACACACACACACACGCGCGCGCGCCTACAAAGGGCCTCGGGTCTCCAGTGCTGATTGATGGAGAAGGTCTAAAAATAGCCTCAGCATCATCTTCGTCGCACTCATTATCGTCCCGCCATCACTCGAATCGTCACCCATGTTGTCATCTTTATGATCACCTCCTTCACTTGATCTCAAGTGTATTTCTCGAGCGCTTTCAAACAGCCGTCGCTGCAGACAAAGTGCTGTCCACGGAGCAACTAACGTAGACAAGAGGAAAGCGACAAATCGGTTTGAAAGATGGCCAGCGAGGAGGCTTGCCCAATGTTCAGCGGGAGGTCATTCCCGACAAAGGGACCAGCAACGGGGAAAGGCCTCCGTTTAGTTCTCGGGACTTCTAATAATGTCTGGGCCGCAGACCTGAGGCGCAGGGCGGGTGCGTCGGGGCGGATGAGCTCGGAGAGGTCAGGTGGCGCGAGGCCATTTCGAGACTGAGGTGATCATCTTCATTCTATTCACAATCATCATCCTTCTCTTTGTGATCTTCGTCCTCTTCATCACTCTCACATGGTCCTCATCATTTTCGAGGCTTCTCATCTCATCCTAGTGAGCATCTTCATCATCGTCATCATGGCCACCATCACCTTTCCAGTCGTGTTCTTCGTTCTGATGTTGGGCCTCATGTCGTTGTTGCTTGCGCGCCGCTGCCGTTGTTGTTGTTCCACTTCCAAACTTTGAGCCTCCGTCCCTCTCATTTCAACGGCATCCGTTTGGATCGTGTGCGTCGCCTTTGTCACTTTTGTCATAGTTGAGACTGTGCGGCCATAAAAACCAAGTCCCCGCCCCTCGCGCACACACACACACACACACACACACAGAGTGCCCCCCCCTGGCCCCCACACTCACACACACTTTTCAGATGCAAAGTAAGCAGACATATGGAGAGGAGGTGTGGCGGGCTGCTAAAGATTCCAATTGTATGACAAATCACGTCCGAGGACAGCGTCGCAGCCCCCCTCTCCCTGCTTCCCCCCCCGTGGCTGCCCTCGGACAACAGCTTCATTAGGCTGAAAGAAAGTTTTTGCAGCTTTGTCAAGTCAAGACTCGCAGCTCCTCGGCTCCCATTCAGCGGCTCTTTTGTTGCCACCAATTCAAGTTATTGCTCTCCAAAACAGCCCCCGGGACCCCCCAGCCATAACACACACACACGCACAGAGGCTCCCTGGGCCCGACGGCCGCAGTGCATTGTGGGTGTTGCGAACGCGTTTTTGCCGTACGCGCGACTTTTTGCCGAGACCGTAAGGGAACAAAGGGCCGGTTGGAAACGGGAGCCGGTTGACACTAACGGCGACGGTTGGCGTTTTGCGGACCGCAGCCGGCGTCGGTCGGAACCGGCGACGCTGATGGGCTTTTGCTTCAACGTGGCCTCTCGCTTTGTCGAGCCTCGGCTTATGTCTACGCTTGAAGTTCTTGACCCCGCGTTCGCATCGGCGCCGAAGGGTCATGCGGGCTGGCGTCGATTCTGAAACGTCTTTGGCGGGGGAACCGGGATGTGAAAGCCAAGTCCGGACTCGAACGGTGGGCTTTCTCGTGGGGAACAGCGAATGCTCGGCGGTCTTCTCCTTTCAACACAATCGAAGCTCAGCTGACGTCGGATTACCGATCGCCGGGCTAACTGTCCACTTAGCCTAGCTTCGTGGTTTCTGCTCGCGCGTGGCTCTTCTTTCTCGATCACAAAATGTTTTCTCGTTTTCACTCGTCTTCCTCCAGACGCGCGGCTTTGCGGCCGCTCGGCCAAAAAGGACCTTTTCCTCCCAGGCCCAAACAAACGTGTGGATTCCCAGATGGAAACGCTCCACGTCCGCGGCGTTCAAGACCAGGAAGTCAATTGGGCTCGCCCCATTTTGCCTCGGGGACATGGACGCACGTGATCCTTGGAGATGATCCTCTGGTCTCGAGCGCCCACTTCATTGTCCCCAGGACGGGCTCGAAACGCGCGACACATTCACCGCGTTCCACGGTGAAAATCTTGACGTCCTGTCGGGAAAGATGCGGGGCAGCGTGGCCTCTTCTCGCTTTTTGTCAGGGGACCTTTGATCTCGACCCTCGGACGATGACAGGAGCGCGCGGCGCGGCCCTCGAGGGTTTTGTTTTGGGGGTGAACACGAGCCATCTTTTCACATTTCAAGAAAGCGAGTCCAGTCAAGGCTTTCGCTGTGGCTTTTTCTCCCGAGTCGGCGGTTCAAGTGCGACCGGAGCAAAGTCACGTGACACCTCGCCGTCCGAGCGCCGCCGCCCAAGTGCGGCGCGCGGAAACCAAAGGAAAAAAGTTCTTGGGGAGAAACCTTGGCGCCGTTGCAGCGGCATCCATCGCGGCGGCGGCGGCGGCCCCCCCCCCCCTCCATTGTCGCCTTGTTGCCCAGGAAGGTTTTAATGTCATGGCGGCCGTCGTCAATCACGGCGCTGAATGCGGCGGCGCGCACGGCCTCCGCCTCTTCATCAATCTGCTCTCGCATTCTGGGAAGGGCTTCCTTTTCAGCCGCAGCTCGCTGTTTGCTCGTCTGACAACTTCACCGCGGCGAACGCTTGCCCTCCGCCAAGCGCCGCCGTGGAAACGGCGCCAGTGGGCGGCGGCGGCGGCGGCGACGAAACATCCTGGAAAAAAACCCAAAAGGTTTAGATTGTCATTGTGGCTTCCGGAGTGTTTTGCAGCTCGCCCTCGCCGATGCGCACCACTTGCACCGACAACATGGCCGCCTTCCAAAAACGCGGGTGTTGTCGACGACGTTGTCACTGTATTTCGTGACTTCACGCAAAAACTGGAGTGACCAGTGACCCCTACTTTTCGTGGTGATAGCATCCAAGCGCCCCTCCTGCGAAGTCCAGGTTGACCATTTTTGGGTATTTTTCAAATGTTTGTTTGGGTGGGGGCGCGTGGGGGTGCACCTTTATCCAGCCCTTCCGAACGGCTTCTCGGAGAGTTTGCTTTCAAACAAACGGCGTCTTTTTCAGAGCAAAACAGAAACATTCGGGAACAACCATCCACCAATCCAATGCGGATGCGATCGATTTTCGCTCCAATGTTCGTCGTACGTGTAAAACGCAGTTGGAGTTGTTCTTCGTTTCGGTGAACGGCCTTATTTTACTTTGCTGACAAAAGCCATTTCTCAGTTTCGCTTTGATTGCTTTCGGTCAATGAGCTAAATAAGCTGAGTCGCGAAACGAGGATTTCTCCTCGCGTGACGATCGCTCGATGAGGTCCAAATGTCGGGCGACTTTCTGGTCGCGCGGCGCCTCGAGGCCCAGACGTCCCTCCTTCATCGTTGGACCCTCCTCACCTTTGCACGACCAGAAACAGCAACCGGCTTCGTTTTTGCACAATGGCTGAGGATGCCGCCGCGACTTGGGGCGGCGTTTCACTCCTGCCTGGACGTTCGGGAGGAGGATCTGCGCGTCCGGGGGGGGTTGGGGCGGGAGGGGGGGAGGGGGCCCTTCCGCGTCTCGTGTCTTAATCCCGTCCGAGCGGCTCTCCGCACAGAGCTCTCACTCCAGCGCTTTTCTCTTTCTCTTGTTTTCTTTCTGCCTTTTCTTTCGCTCATCGTCATAGGGGGGCGCTTTCAGGGGAGGGTGGGGGGAGGGGGCGGCGGGGGTTGAGGCTTCGGTGGAGGTGGGGTGGGATCATCGAGAGTCCCCAAAGCAAATGAACACGGCTGAAGGAATCGAGCTGAAAGAACGCACGGCGGCATGTCGGAGCACGTCGCGCACCGGGGGGCGGGAAGGGGTGGGGGTGGGGGGGGGGCACGAAAGATACTGCGGCGGTGGTGTCGGTGCCCGCGCGCGTGCCACCCACGTGCGCGGGCACCGCCGAAACCGCGTCGGCGCTTTGAAGTCCACATGCCGTCGAAAGGACAAAGCCGCCGTCAACTGCTCCGGCTTGTCGTCCCCGCCCACTTGGAAACACGCGCACGCAGCCAACGCGTCGGATGGCGCCACGCAGGTGCATCTCATTCCATGACAACAAGTGGGGGGGGGGGGGGGGAAATGGATTTCATGACAAGAAAAGTGTTGGTCAGCCGTGGCGGGGAAAGTCCGAATCCGAATCATCTTTATTGGCCAAGTATGTAGAACACAACAAGGGATTGGTCTCAGCAATTTCCTGGAATTCGTCCGTCATCCCTTTTGGGGGAAGAACCGCATCATGGTGGCTTTGAGCACGTTTCTGTTGTTGATTTTTCCCCCTGATTTGGCGGAGTGGCGAGCTGAGGAGCGCAACTTTGCAAAGCTGACTTCACATTTGGACGTCGCGATGAAATGAGCGAACGCGATCCAACGTGGCCCGTTTCCATCAGAGAAGAAGACGCACAAGGCGCCAGGGGGGGGGGGGGGGCGTTTGGAGTCGCGCACGCGTTGCTGGTGCGCGTGCGTGATTAGAATGAGAAAAGCCGCAGCAGCTCGCGCAAAAGAAAGGAAAGCAACACAAAAGCGTGAAAAGAAGCGCACGGCGCGCGCACACAATGGCGCTATTCACCTTTGATAGATTGCGCTCGCGCGCACAGTCTCATGATTTCTTAATGACGACACAACGAGCGCACGCACGCGCCGATTGTGTCTCGTGTGACGGACTTTTTGCGTCACGTGACTGTGGCTAGGAGGCGTGTGTGTGTGTGTGTGTGTGGGGCCCGAGGGGAGGGGGGGTTACGCGTGGCTGGCCTGCGATTGGTCGGCGGTGATTGGTGGCACGCTCCTCGTACCCGCGGGTTATGCAAACGAGCTGCTCCGGCGGCACGGGGCAGCTTTCATTCATCTTCTTCATCCTCTCGGGAGGGGGGTCCGAGGGGGTCCATTGTGCGCGCGCGCGCTATAAAAGTCGGGCTGAGGTCGGTCGTGTGCCACACTCGCTCGATCTCGCTCGTCCTGCGCCAAGCCGCCGCACTCATGGACGCGCACGACTTTTTCGCGCTGAGCGGCGGCGACGACGACGACGACGACTCGCGCGCCAGCACGCCGCCGCCGTCGCCGCCGCCGCCCGAGCCGCAGAAGAAGCGGCGGCGGCGGGGGCGCGCGCGCGGCGAGGGCGCCGTGCGCGTGGTCCGGAAGAGCCGCCGGCTGAAGGCCAACGACCGCGAGCGCAACCGGATGCACAACCTCAACGGCGCCCTGGACCAGTTGCGCCGCGTGCTTCCGGCGCTTCCGGACGAGTCCAAGCTGACCAAGATCGAGACGCTGCGCCTGGCGCACAACTACATCTGGGCCTTGGCCGAGACCCTGCGCATGGCCGACCGCGGCGGCGGCGGCGGCGGCGCCCCCCGTGGCGGGCCCCCCTGCGACGGCCTCCCCGGCGACGGCCCCGGCTCCGGCTCCGGCTCCGGATGGTTCTCCTGCGGCACGAGCCCGCCGTCCTCCTCCTCCTCCTCCGCCTCCTCCTCCTCGCCCGCCTCCAGCCCGGGCAGCCCGCTCGAGCGCGCCTTCGGCCGCCCCATGGGGGTCTTCTGACCGCTGGAGCGACACCTTTGCCTGCACGGACCGCCCCCCGCCCCCCTCCGCGCGAGCACAGGTGCTGCAGAGACAGAAGGAGGGAGCGGGAGAGCTAGCGAGGGAGTCAGTCGTGCACGCGCGTGCGCACCCCAGCCAAGTGGAAAAGTCCACTCCAATTAGTGGTGGGAAATTTCACACTCAAGACTCAGTGGTGATTCACGAGGACTCGGCTTTATTTATTCTTGGAAGGTTTTTTGTACAGAAAGAAAGATTATATCCTATTTACCCACTGACACTTTTCAGCGCAATAAAGTTTTTACTTTTCTACAAACCATCCAACACTCTTCTTTGTGTCCCGCATGCACGCGCCGGCCATGTTGCTTTTCACGACTTTCCTTTGCAGCCGGCGCAGAGAGAAACAAAACGTCCCCGTGCGGCCACGCGGTTTAGGATCCTAATCACGATTATCGGTTTTTTGTTTTGTGTTTTTTTTAACCGTCGGAACATCGCGACTATCCATCGGGGCCCGAGCACATTTGCATTCGGAATCAGACGGCCAAATTGCGTCTTCCTCATCTTGCGCCGCCGCTTGATAAAGACGCTCCAAAGTCGCAGCAAGCTGACACCTGCGCTCCGTTGAACGGAAGGGAGCTCGGCAAGAAAACTTTGGGAGCAGTGAGCACTTGTTTCTCACGCACAATGGACACAAGTGTACAAAGACGCGTGAGCGAGCTTCTCGGAAGGCTGCGCGACTTGTGGCGAAGTAGATGACTGAGGCGCGCCTGCGTTGTTGTTGTTGCGCTGCGGCCGGCGGACCGGGTGCAGAAAGGGCAGAAAGGAACAAAAAGGGGCTGATGAGAGCAAGAAGAGCAAAGAAAAGTTGTCCAAAGTCCTCCAATTCGAAGGGGGCGGAGCCTGAGTCAGGTCTTCATTGAGTCGAGTGACCTCCCGGGGTCAAAGGTCAGCGGGTCGGCAGGTACCCCGCGTGCGCTCGGGGGCCTGGCCGACGCGTTGCAGTCATGACGAGTTCCGGAGGAAAACATTTGAAAGAGGCTCACCATCAAGAGTCTCATCGCTGACAAGACAAAGTGCCAGAATGGCAAAGGTCCTCTTGTGTGGACGCACGCCGGCCACGCTAGCAAGTTAGCCGACATCGTTGTTGGGTTTCGTCGACAAAACGACAAAGGGCTGCCGGCGCGCTAACAGAGAAAGACAACAACAAACAGCCTCTCTCTCGCCTCCTCACACACGCGCACGCACACGCACACGCACACGCACACGCACACGCTGCCTCGGGGTCGGTGGGGCTCGCCCTCCAAGTGACAGGAAAGTGTCAATCAAGAGAGCAACCATGCAAAATGAACACACGCACACCAATTGCTTTTCCCAGCATTGTGGAGGAAGTGAACATTGTAGAAGTTCATATGGAGGCCTTGGGTGGGGGGTCTGGAGGGGGGGGGGGTGTCAGTGGTCTGATAGGATCATGACAAAGTGAAGCAGATGGAAGTTTTGTGCCCCCTGCTCCTCCAGATAACCTCTGACTCCTCCCCCAACACCCCCCACGCTCCACCTTGTGCCACTGATTGCACCTGCAAACCCCACCGCACTGACCCCCTCCCCCCCTCCACACACACGCAGGCTTGGGTGGGACCCCGGCAGTCCTTCCTCATTTGTTGATCTGTCTCAGCACAGCACACGAAGCGATCCCACCACACGGCCGCTCCGACTTTGTGACGTGTCGGCAGCCTTTGCCGCTCGATTTTCCTCGCCTCGAATGTTTGAACGTTGACGCCTACAAGGCGGTCAAAAGATCACGCGACCGCCGCGGTTCCTTTCGCTGATGAACGGGAACCCGACGGAAGAAAAGTAGCGTGCAAGGTGAGCGGGAGATGACGAAACTCGTCTTGGACGAGCTCGAAAGCGGACCGCGCCATCCATCCGTTTTCCGATACGCTCTCCCTCCTGAGGGTCGCCCATCGCGGCCGTCTTTGGGCAGCGGGCGGGCGCGCTACGCCCCGAATCGGTTGCCAGCCAATTGGAACGTGGGAGAAAAGCAGAGTACCCGGAGAAAAGCCGTACGCAGGTACGGGGAGAACATGCGATGGCCACACGGGAAGGCTCCAACCCTGCACCTCCGTACTGTGAGGCAGACGGGCGAACGCCGTGCTAACTCCCCCCGCACTGCACCGTACCCAAAAAATCCAATGAAAAAAAGACTCTTCAGACTTCACACGCCGCGAGCGTTGTCTGGAGCAGGCAGGTGGGGCTCATCAACATGGCGGCCCAATCGCAGGACACTGTTAGGGGTCGCAAAGGTCACGGCGGCAGACGATCCAAAAGTCAAGGAGATGGGGGGGGGGAGTGTCAAGTGGTCCGGGGAGGAAAAATGTGGAGCCAGGCTGGGCAGGGAGGCGGGCACTGGAACAAGACAAAAAAAAGAGACAATTGAGGATGCACCAAAACGGTAAGCGTGTGCGCTAGCAATGGCCCAGCTAGCACTCGTAAGGCCAGAATCATCTGGCCCCCGCTTGCACATCAGCAGAGTTCTGATACGCGGGAGATGAGTGCTGATCAGCTGCAGGCCCCGCCTGGTCATTCAGGGAAAAAGACACACGAGGTCCCTGGAAGTCGACTCTCCAAAATAAAAGCGCAGAAGGAAGAGGCTCTGTCATGACACGTCACGGAGCCTGTCATTTGCTTGGTATCTTCTCAAAGGGATCACTTGAAAATGGGAACAATGGCAGAGATTGGTCAAGAAAAAACAAAAAAAAGTGTCGCCTGTCCATATGAACGGCTCCTCATGATTCATGATGATGGACGGTAGCGGTCGAGGGCGTCCAGCGCCGACCCTCATGAGGAGAAAGACGTTCACCTGATCGACGGACGGACAAGAGGAATGACAAGCATCTCGTAGCGTCGCTGGAGGTCATATGGAGTCGCCGTAGCGAGGTAGCCATTTGCGCTAATCGGTCCCAAAGAAAGCGGGCCCGGGCCTCACAAAGGTTGCCCCCTCCTGGTCCGGAGGGCCGTCGTCCTCGCCATCCGTTCCTTTCGCCGGCCACACGTCTGCCTCGGCAACGACGGCGAGTCGACAAGTCATCTCCCGCTTTCAAAGAAGGTCGCCGACACGCTCGCCCGCGCCATCCGTTGCTGCAGCGCCTCGGCTTTCCATTCCGAGCTTCCGTTGGTCGAGGCGTCGTCACGGCGACCCGCATCCAGCGCCGTCACCTTTGGCGGCGTGTCGGTCCGGTCGCCTGGCGGTCGCTCAACAATTAGCAGAAAATTCTTAACGAGCGGCGCAAGAGTCATCCAGAGGCCGAGAGGCTCCTAGCTGTGACGCCCCCCCCCACACCCCCAGCGGGACCCCCCTGCCTATCGTATCCCTGCCGAACTCTGACCTCCTCAAAGACTCGAGCAATTTCCACAGCAATAAAGCATTACCATGGCGACCAGACCACCAAGGGACCGCCCGGAGTTCAAGGGACCGACTCCGTTGCGGGAACGTGGGTCGGACGGTCCGGGTCCGAGGGTCCGGTCCCATCGTAGGTCTCGGGGAGGGGCGGTCCAGGTCCGGATGGAATAATGAAGCACTTGTGGGGGCTTTGAGAGGACGTTGAAAAGCTTGCGACGCGGCTCGAAGGAAAGGATAAATCAGGCGGGGAACACAATGGCAGTCATGTAGGGGGGGGGGGGGCTAGGGGGGGTGACCACAGAGCAGGCAGGGGTGCAGGGTAGCCGGAGAGAGCCCTGATGTAAAATAGTTAAAAGCTTATTAGAAGCTCTTTCAGGCTCTTGCTGCTTTGGACTTTGTTTGGGGGACACCCTGAGCTCCTTTCAAGTGATTGTGAAGGGGCCCATTGAGGGAGGGGTTGGAGTGAGCGGAGGGGGACGGGGGGGGCGGGGGGGGGATGCTCTCAAAGCCCTTTTAGAAGCTGGCCAACTCCCCACAGGCGCATGCCCTTTAGCTCCGTTACTGATTCACCACAAACGCCCCTTCTGTCGCCTTTGTCCACCTGACCTTGCCGGGAACACAACCGGGACCGGGACCGCGACCTGGACCACAACCGGGACCGGGACAGAGACTCAGACCAGGAGCTCAACTGGAATGGAGCCGCTCCCCCCAAAAAGGTTCAATGCTGGATGCCTGCACGTGAGCGTGTATGTCAGGTGGTGGTGGGGGGGGTGGGACAAGGGGGCTGGGGGGGGGGGGCGTCATGGGGGGGGGCTACTGTTTAACACGGCCAGTCTGAATGGGGCGGGCCCGTGGATAGAAAAGCTGGAGGCCTGATCCCTTCTCTCTTTTGGTCCTCTTTCTTTGGGGGGACCCCCCCCCCTCTCCCCCGCTCCCACCCTCCATTCACATAAAGAGGAGAACAAAATTCCAAGTGGGCCTATTGGTGCCGTACTTAGATTAATTAGAGGCTCCTTTAGAGGCCATTCAGAGCCCCTCTCAAACGGGGCGCCCGCGCTAAACTTCTCGCATCCATTTGCATTTGTTTGTGTGCTGGGGGAGCGGGCGGGGGGGGGGGGGCAAATATTCTTTTAATGGCCTTTTCACGACGTTACGCTTTTTAACTTTTTTCTTTCAACGGCTTTTTCACCGCATTTACGTTTTTCGGGGCACTTTTGCAGCCGCTTTCAACGGCGGCGCACCCGCGGCGGTTGCGCCGCAACATCAACACGACATTTGGGGTGCGTGCGCACGGGTGTGTTGAAATGGCGATCGAAACATTCCCTCAGCGCCGTGAGCATTCTTGATGATGATGACGACGGTCGTGCGGTGGAGCCAAGGAGCTCGTGTGACCTGAAAGAAGAAGAAGTCGCATTTCGAACTCCCCAAATCACAATGCAGTTCACAAACCCAGCCGAAACCAGGGAGGAAAAACAAAAAGATTCCGTGGCCCTGCGCAGGACACACACACACACACACACACACACACACACACACACACACGCACACACGCACTCCCATAAGAGCAGGTGGTGCACACTTTTATCATTAAACAAATTGACCCGAGAGCAGCTTCATGTTGCTGTTCCTGCTGCACCTGTGCGTGCGTGCGTGCGTGCGTGCGTGCGAGATAAAGCCTGTTGAGCATGTGGAGCGCGTGTTGTCAAGTTCGCTGGCTGGAGCTGAGAAGCTCGGCTGCATTGGGGGCCACCGTCACGGTTTGACAAGGAAAGCGCATGTCCCCCCTGTCGTCTTCAAGACCTCAATCCCATTTTTGATCCGGTCTTTGCTGCCGGAGCCAAAGTGTCGTTGATGAATGAGAGAAGCACCCGAGGCCGGTTTTCATCTCCCTACTAATGCCCACTCATCAATGTCACTCGTTTTGACCGGTGGCGAATTGGAAACGTGACAAAGTCGGATGAAAGGCAGCCGCTGGCTTCGGTTTTCCGGAGTTTCCATCTCCGTTGTCGTTTCTCTCGTTTTCCACGCATGAAAGAAAGGCGTCCGAGCGGTCCCATCCCATTTGAGTGGACTGCGGGTGGGCCGACTCGTGACGCCCGTCGGCTCTTTGAAGAGAGCGCGCCCGACCCAAAGAAGGCCCGTCACTTTGGACACACTGCGCTTGAGCGTACGCGACGGGGTTTTCGACAGAGAGAGATGGATAGCAGGCTAGCTAGCTAGCCAACAAGCTATCTCCAGGGATAGAGACAAACATATGGTACAGAACGCGTGGAGGGAGTTGAATCGGTCTGTCAGTTGAATCGGGGGCGCGACTCAAGGCCAGAGCGGTAACCGGAGACGCCCGTCGTCGCCGCCTTCCCACACCTTCCTTTGTTTTGCTTTGTTTTTTTTCATTTATGCTTCTTTTTTTGGTTGAAGCAAGGCCAGGGGGCGGGGCCAGCCTTCCCGTTGCCACGGTTACCCGAACAAGCCGACGCCCGGCATCCTACGTAGCGGACGGCTGCCCCCGACTGCCCGCCTGGACCCACCTCGCTTGACCTTCGGCTCCCTGCGGCGCTCCCCCCCTGGTGAAAGCGCGACGTCATCGGGACACGGCCGTCTCGCGACGCAACACTTCCAAACAATGGTTCATCGACAGTCCGAATGAAAGCGCGTCTTCATTTGGAAGCTCCTCACTTCACTTTGGTGCGTGTGAGGTGAAAAAGACGAGACGGCATTTGAATGGCGTGCGTAATCCCCCCCTCAATGGGGTAGCCCGGGCCGCTCTTGTTTTGGGGATCAGCGAGGATTTGGCTTGACACCGTGACTCGGCACGCACGCCGACACACATGCGCACGCGAGCCGAGCGGAGCTTTGCCGGGCCGGGGGCCACGACGGCCAGCGAGCGTCTCTCCGTGCGGCCCGCTTCTTGCCCCGCCTCTCCTCGAGACCGAGACGCCGCTTTTTTTTGTTGGTCGCCGAGGGAATCGGCTTTTCTCCCGCTCTGCGTAGGCGGGACGTTTTGGGCCAATCGTCGCCGTGTCAACGTCACCGGCACCCGGGGCCTTCGGCGTCCGTCGTGACGGGGCCCGAGAGACTCGGAAGCGTTTTGTCAAATTCGCCCTTCGCCACGTCGCCGCATTCCCGTCCTCGGAGCGCAGGTCGGTCCGAGCGGAACTTCAAGTTCAACTCAGCGATGGGGTCCGTAGCCGTCCGCGACACATCGACGGCCAAGTTGCGGTCCGAGCGGAAGGGGCCATTTTGGGACATTTTGCGGATGGGGCGCGTGACAGATTGAGAGATTGTCTTGCCGCCATGGAACGCGCCATCCCGGCCACTGGGAAAAATGGCCAATCCCAAATCAACAAAGGCCCCCAAAAGTCCAACCTCCAAAAAGCGGGAAAGAAGAGCTTGCCCCCGAGCTACGCGACGGCAACAAGGAACCGACAAAGAGAGACGCAAAGCGGGCCACTCAACACCCACAAAGTGACGACAGCGCCACACGCGAGACTCCGGCGCGAGGGACCCACGTGACCACGACTGGTGGGAGCCAAAACGCAAAGAAAGAAAGAAAAAAAAAAAAACAACGGGCAAGACAGGAGCAGGAGGGCTCCAATCGGGTGGGAGTTTGACATTCTTCTTTGGACTTTGGAGTTTGAAATCCGCTTCGTTTCAATCCGTTTTTAGACTCGGTTGGCCCGTTTTGATATTCAAGACAGCGAGAGAGAGTTTGCTTTGCTTTGCTTTGGCCTCAACCAGCGGCCCCCGAAGCTTATCGTATTAGCGTGAGGAGCCCGTCACTCGTACGCGCCGACGACTGTTCAAAAGCGGAACGGAACACAAGCGATGAGGAAATGAAACGCATTCGATTCCGCCGCCGTCATTTGCGACACTTAGTCGTCAGGCATGACCTCATGGATGAATTGTCGTCATCAGAATTTGGCCCGATCGACTCCACGAAAGCCGGCGAAGGCTCTTTGTGTCGCGGCAGCCATCGCCGATCGACATTTGGGAACTGTTACAGGTGAGAGACGAACGTCCAGGCGAGCCAATCGGGTGTCGCCACTCCGTCATCCATTGGCGGTCGTTGGCGGTCGCTCCCTTCGAGCCATCTGTCCCGTGGCGGCTTTCGGAGTTTCCTTTGGCGTGCTGACGGGACTCCCGTGGACCCCCAAACACTGAGCTGGTCGGGGGGGGGGGGGGGGGGGGAAGAGGGGGGGGGGGGGGCTGGCCCACCCGCCCGCCCGTCGGCCCTCAATTGTGTCTGCGCAAGGCAAAGCAAAGCAAAGCACTCTTCTATAGCTTTTTGATTGGCTTTCAATGCCCTGACACCCACACCGTTCTGCATGGCCACTCCCTGTCTCTCTCTGTGTGTGTGTGTGTGCGTGTGTGCGGCTTAGTGAGGAGATTTAGTGATGGTGGGGCAGGGGGGGGGGGGGGGGGCACAGAGGTGATTTTTCAGGGGGAAGTAAAATGGGGCCAGATGGGGCCGATTGTTGCTTTCTACGCAAATTAAAGAGAGGGGACATCTGTACAGAGATGGACGACCATGCAGGCAATTAACACACACACACACACAAGAGAGGAACAAGTGTGTGTGTGTGTGTGTGTGTGTGTGTGTGTGTGTGCGTGTGTGTGTGCGCAAGTGAGATGACACGTTTGGCAAAGTGAAGTTGAAGACGAAAAAGAAAAAGAGGACAATTGACAGCTTCAGCAGAAGTCAAAGGTCGCTGGATAGAAGAGCACAATGAAGGATTTCATGTGAGGAAACCCTCCTCCGCCCCTGCGCCCTCATCTGCAATGCACACACACACACACACAGACAGAATTCATACTGAGGTTGACCTTCTCACGCGAGGTCTCAGTCTGTGTGTGTGTGTGTGCGTGCACGTGTGTGCATTCGGCCTCAGCAGAAGCTTGCGGAGTCACAAGCCGACTTGAGAGTCCCTGATGGTGATCAGAGCCAAATGCACGATTGCCAGCTCAGACAAAGCCGAGCGCACCGAAGCCGTTGGACGCGTGCGAAACGTCCATCGCAACGACACACGACGAGTCGCCGCTCAGGTTCAAGCTGGACTTCATCGAATGCAGCGGCAAGACCAGATGCGTTGCTCGCAGCAAATAACGCTTGACTTGGAATTTGAGGGCTGCGACGGGGTCAAGGTCATCGCCGTGTTCCGCCAACTTTGGTTTGGGAAGTGACCAGACTCGTCGTCCGAGCTTGATGTCGGTTTTAGGCCTTGCCAATTCCATGCGGCCATTTTTGAGGGGAGGATTCTCTGAACCTTTTGACGTGAATTTGAGATGAGCTGAGATGAGCAAATCCCTGTGGCCAGTCTTCACCTGCGGGATGTTCCGAACGGGTCCTCGGTGAGCACGGCACCCGTTTTTGGGCCAGCTGTCGCAGCCGTAGCATCGGGAGATGGCGCTTATTTGCTCCAAACGACAACGTTGAGGAGGGGCAACGCGTCTCTGTTGCATCTTCAACGAGAAAACGCTTGAACGGGATTCGCAAGTCATTGCATTGGCTTTGAATCGACACTTATCACAAGGTGCCACTTTTCCAATACTTGCGGTGTTGGAGACTCGACGGCTCAGTAGTCAGGCCAGATACTCGCGCACAAAGATTTGGTGTGTGTGTGTGTGTGTGTGTGTGTGTGTGTGTGTGTGTGTGCGCGCACGTTTGCATCACCTGAGGGCATTTAGTCACTTAGTGACAGACTTAAGTGGTTTCAGTTTTCCTGCAGGGGGGATGGGGTGGGGGAGCAGGGGGTCAGATGGGGGCAAGCGTCCCTCGGTGCCAGGTGGCCAAAGCATACCTTGCGACCCCTTTCCCGTACGCCCTTCACTCCTGCTCCAAGCGCCCTCACCTGCGAGTCACTGCGCAGCACAAGGCCACGCCGGAAGCCCCCCCCCCCCTTGCGGAAAAGACACCAGAGAAAAGGGTGCATTGTCCGGGGCCCCTTGGCTCCTATCAGCTTGCGCTGCCACCTGCTGCTCACTGCGAACATTGCGGCCCCCCCATCCCGCCCCAAAAAAGCCCCCCTGACGTCACTCATGCAATGAGGAGCGCATTTGAGCCTTCGGGCAACTCCCGCCTCATGACAAGCGGGCAAAGCATCCAAAGCGACCAAAGGACAATTTGCACAACTTTTAATATGCAATTGATGACTCGTGGCTCTCATGGACAAGATCCAAAAGCAAAGCGAGCGGCATGGCGGGCCTCCCATTCGGCAGGTCGCGGCGGACATGGCGGGCCACCTCGTATCATTTGTCGGCCGTCAATCCAACGACTCTTCCTCCCGCGGCTCCTCCTCTTGCTCTCCGTCGGGTTTCCGGCCGAACGCCGAGGTCATTTCCTGCAGGAGGAGCTCTTGAGACGGCGTGCAGCCGGCCGGCGAACGAGACGGCGAAGGCGCCTCGGCCGCTTCGCGGGCGGGAGGGGCGGCGGGCGACCGCGCCGTCGGCGGCTCTTGGGGCACCCGCGCGCACTCGCCGCCGGCGGACAGGAAGCTGTTCTCCAGGGACTTGAGCACCTGCAGGCCAAAGTCGCCCACCTCCTCGTAGAGCGGCTCCGGCGACTCGCCGCGCTCCTCGCCGCCGTCCTGCTGGACCTTCATCGGCTGCGGACGCAAGCGCGTCAGCGTCGGAGCGCACAAAGCGGAGCGACGGGTCGAAGCGAGGAGAGACTCACAAAGTACATGGAGAGCGTCCTGCGGTCGTGAAGCTTCCTCTGCGGACGGCAAACCACATTTGCGCTCAACCTTTTCACACCGGCGCCGGGGCCGCTCCCCAAAAAAAGCAAGCCTGAAGCGCTTAGCGGCCACGTAAGCTAACTCGGCGTAAGCGGCGCTCCTTTACCAGCGTCTGATTGGCCGACAGCATCCCGTGGTTGCTGTCGTCTCCTCGGATGGGCACCAGCGGCATGGTGCCAAACTTCTGCTTGGCGATGTCGGAGGACGAGTGGCGGCGGAGGACGGGAGGGCCCGGCTTGTCGTTCTGCCAAAGGCGGCCCGGGTCGGAGGTCAGGAAGTGGCCGCGGCGCGCCCCGTTATCCAGCGACCCGCGCGGGAAACACTGACCTGAGCTTTGAGGAAGCTGCTCACCCAATCCCATAAGTCCGCCTCGCTGGGGCAACACAGGAACCTGCGCGCGCACGCACACACACACGCATTTGCATGTTGATCCGCCGGCGCAAAGAGTCCAGCGCGAGTTTGGGCCACTTACAGTTGATGTTTGTGTGACATCACGGTGAAGCCCCACCTACGAGTGCAAGCGCATGTTAGCCTAGCTTAGCGCGGAGACAACGGCCACGCGCGCGGCGCTCACCTGGTTGGCGCTTTGAGTTTCCGGCGGAGCCCCATGTAGACCTTCATGGCCTTCAGCGACCACTCCTTCTCCGCCCTGAAGCTCTGAAGGCCAAAAAGAGCCGAGAACATGTGGGGCCGCACTCAAAGGTCGGACTACCGCTGACTACCTTCTTGTCTTTGAGCAACAGCAGTTTGTTCTTCTTGATCTGGAAGCTCCTCTCCTGGAATTTGTTTCCCTGAAGCAGTTTGGGGGGCTCCTCCCGACACCTCAGCACGCCGACCTTCATCAGGTCGCTCTTGTAGGCTAAAGGGCACACGCACCCGGGGTCACCGGCACGCTACTCTGACGCGAGGCGCGCGCGTGGAGGCGGACGCCCGCCGGACCTACAGGTGAGGATGTCGATGCCGTCGCGTTTGGGGACCCTTTTCACCAGCAGGTGGGCGGAGCTGGGGTCGGCCATCTTGCACCACTGCAGCGCCTGCTCCAGAACTTTCTCTTTGGGATGCAACGGACGCTCTGCGGACGCACAAACGCTTCAGACACCGGCGCGCGCGTAGCCGTGTTGCGCGTGCGCGGCGGCGGCGGCGGACGCACCCAACTGCCCGTCCTCAATGACCTCAAACGTCATCCAGACATCTTTGTCCCCGGGGGGGACGTTCCTCATGTAGAGAACCTGATTGGTCAGCTCCTCGGCGCACATGCTGGGCGACACCTGCGGGTGGGGGGGGGGGGACGGCGGAGTCAAAGACGGGCTCGACGGCGACGACGGCATCCGCCTTTGCGCGTACGGTCCGCAAACGTGCGCTAGCTACCTTCAGCGTGACGCAGCTGTCGGGCGTCTTCGCCTCCAGGTAGACCTCGATGATCAGATCTCCCGCCTGAGACAGCTGAATGCGCACGACAAGTTGACTCCTCCCACTCGGGGCACCCGTCCCGCCCACCACGCCGAGAGTTACCTGAGTGTCCTTCCAGGAGGTGATGAGACTGATCTCCAACTCCATCTGATTCCGGTGCTCCTCGTCGATCTGACGGGGAGCAAAAAGTCCGGTCAGCCGCCCGCTCCGAAAGCGCGCGGATGGAGCCGACGGGCCGAGTCGTACTCGCCTCAAAAACATACAAGTAGTTGTCAATGAGATCTTCCACGATCTTCACTTCGTGTTCCCCTTTGCCGTCCGTTTGGAAGAGGCTGGGAGCAAAGAGCAGCGACAGGTTCTTGGTGCACATCTGGTTCAGGTCGGCGCATTTCTGGACCCTGCCGGGAGCGATGGATGGTCATGGGGTGGCGCCCACGGGACGGCGGGACTCGGGAACTCACCTGTAGAGGTGGCTCACCAGCGCGGCCAGCGTCATCCGGTTGACCCGCGGGAGAGTCCGGATGAGCTCCTTGTAGCGGTCCAACCTCGGAGCTTTCGGCTGCATTTCTGAGGAGCGCAAGCAGGAGTGAAGCCTCGGCGACTTGCCGGCGCATCGCCCGCCGCCCTACAAAGTGGACTCACTCGCCGCCTCCCGCCACAGCGGGTGGAGGTCCGCCATGAAGACGTGGTCGTCGATCTCCCTGAAGAAGCGCTTGAGGACGTCGGTCACGTCCTCGATGAAGTGGTCTCCCATGCGCAGTTTGACGTTGCGGGCGTCCTTGCGGAACTCCTCCATGAGCAGCTTGATGCGAGACTTGGCCCCGTTCTTGCGATAGATGCCCTCGTGGCCCAGACCTGCAAGCGGACAGTTGGAGATGCTCCGACGGAGAGGCCCCGCCCCCCGGACCCGCCCCCCGTCGCCGAGGCGCCGACCGTATTGCGTGATGAAGGCGATGCAGCTGTCCACAATGATGGGGATGTCGTTCCTGCTCAACTGCTGCTCGCGCAGGGCGTTTCCCTCGCCGCCGCCGGCCCGCCGGATGTCCGAGTGCCACGAGCTGAAGTCGGCGCGGCCCACGCCCCGCAGGTGGAACGTCCTGACACAACGGCCGCGTCAGACCAACGGCGGCGGCGGAAAGACGAGCGGCCGAGGCCGAGGTCCGCTCACCTCCCCTTCTCCACCAAAACTAGAATCTCTTTCTTCTCGTGGTTCTGGCTTTCCCAAGCGACGCCTGACAAAACAAACGGTCAGCTGCGCGGAAGAGGCGGCGCTTTCGCGGCGTAGGCACTCACTCAGCTCCTGGAGACGCTTGAGGTTAATGATGTCTTCGGCGGCGCCGTCGTTTTGGGGACAGATGAAGAGGTTGGACTTCTGCAGGACAAAGTAGGCCTCCTTCCACTGCTGAGGGTCCAACATGGCTCGGTATCGCAGGCGCCCGATGCGCTCAAACTCCCGAGTCAGCAGGCAGTGACAGCTGAGCGGCGCGGCGGCCTGCGGAGCAAACGCGGTCCGGCGGTTGCGGCTTCCGCTCCGGGGGAAAGAGCGCCCGCGATCGGAACGGCGTATCGGACCTTCCCGATGGCGCTGGTCCAGGTGTGCAGAACCTCGGCCGTCTCCGCGCCAAACTGATAGACTTTGTCCGAGGTCAAATACAACTCGAAGGTGTAGCGGAACCTGAGCGGGGGAAAAAAAAGCATTCCGGCGATTGCGGCTTCCGCTCGTCCCCCGCGCCGCGCCGAGCCAACGCGTCACCTGTCCGCAAAGCCGTTGGCGTCGGATGATTCCGGTCGGCTGACTCCCAAACACACGACGTCCTTCAGGCTAATCTCCACGCGCGCCTCCGCCGATCGCTCCGACTGGCACAAGAGCAGCGACTGGTCCACCGAGCACCAGAACTTCTGGAAGTCTGCGGCAGTCCGGCGGACAAGGAAGTGAAGCGGGCGACCGGCTGGAACCAAACACCGTCCGTCGGGACCGCAACGCCGACCTTCTCGAGATCGGCGGGACAGCGTCCCCCTGCCGCTGCAGCTGGACCGGAAGAGGAAGCCCGAATGGAGAACCGTCTTCATGATCTCATCGTAGACGCCGGGATCTGCGGGACCAGACCGGCAGAAATTCGATTGTCCGTCCACGTTCTGCAACGCTCACCCTCATGCGGGTCGGGGACCAGTTGGGGGACTATCCCGGCAGACTTTTGGGAAGAGGCCGGATACGCCTCGGACCGGGGCGCCAGTCCATCGCTAGGACTATGCCAGGGGTAGGCGAGTCCGGTCCGAGAGAGCCGCAGTCCCGCTTGTTTTCCAAGTTCCCTTTTCCAACGCACACGATTCAAATGATCAGAATCGTTCGGAGGCTTGCTGATGACCTGATCATTTGGATCAGGTGTGTTGCAGCAAGGAAAGACGGAAAACACGCGGGACTGCGGCTCTCTAGGACCGGAGTCGCCTACCCCTGGACGATGCAGACGCACAAACATCCGCACTCACGATCACACCCGGCGACAGGTCAGAGTCCTCGACGGACTCGCCTCTCACGCGCGTCGGCGGAAGGTTTCACGTTGCGACCATTTGTCTGCTGCCGATGCCCACGGCTCAATTACAAAATGTCGCTTGACGACTCAATCGCGTCGCGGTCATTTGATCCGTTTCCATCGGTAGCAGTAGGACAAGCCATAAGAGTCATGGCGGCGTTTCTGACCCGAGGCGGCGTAGTGATCCGGTGGGTCTCGAGTCGGCCGCTGCTCGTGGGCGATCGGCTGATTGGATCTGGCCTCGGAGAAGATGCGAGTGACGGTTTTGAGGAGCGTGTGTTCGGAAACGGCGGAACACAAGACCTGAAGATAGACCCATCGCCCCCAATCACAATAACAAATCAATCAATCCATAAATACGTCTCTTATCGTCGCAAACATCCCGTCAAACACCAAACTCCCGCTCAAGTACTTCCTGGAATGTGGAGACGCGCACTTTGAGAAGCTGCTCCTGGCTGCCGAAAGCAGGGTGGTCCAGTCGGAAGCGCCCTTCTCGGTACTTCTGACCGATGAACTCCCGCCGCAGACTCGGCGCCGCATCGCAATGCAGCTCCTCCGATTGGGACAAGCGGGCTGCCCAGAACTCGTTGGCACGGTCGTTCCCCAGCATGATGAAGAGCTGCCAGCGTGAACAGACGCGTCGGGCGCTTGCCGCTTTCCGGGCCCGTTGCGGTCTTACCTGCACGATCTGGTTGCTCCACACGCTGGTGTCCAGTTTGAGACTCTGGACTTTGGAGACCATGGTGCCCAGACCTCTGTGCTGACCTGCGCTTGGACAAAATTTGACATGACGGAATGAGGAACGGGACCGAACTCAAGGGACTGAAATGAAAGCGCGGCACTGCTAACGCGCTCCCCGTTAGCATGCGGCGATGGCGGACACACCGGCGCAGTTCTTGCAGATGACCACGCACAAGTTGATGGAAGCCCAGTCGGGGTTGACGGCCCGGCAATCGGCGCACGCGCGGTTGGAGCGGTTGGACCAGATCTTCTCGGCCACCTCGTAATCGGACAGGGTCTCGGCGATGGCCTCCCGCAGCGCCTCCATCCAGTCCCGCTTTTCCAGGTCGGCGTCGGCCGCCAGGCTGGAGGGGCGGACCGACGGTGAGAGGTCGCCGCGGCGACGGAGCGGCCAAAGAGGCGAGCTCGCACCTGAAGGTTCTGTACGGAGTGATGAGGTCGAAACTCTTGTGTTTTCCATCTCGGATGGTGGCGCCGCGGGCCTCGATCACCGTCATTCCGATCCCGGTGCGAAAACACTGAAAGCGCCCGAGAAGAGATATGACGCCCGCAAAGCGGCCGGGGGGGGGGCGAGCGGCGTGCGCTTCTCACCTGTTGGCTTTTGTGGAGCCAAATCTGCTCGGCGTTGATGGCGACGTAAACTTTGGACTTGGTTCCTTTCAGCTCCAGGAAGCCGTGTTTCTGACACTGGGGACCGGGACCCAACCAGCGCCGTCCAAACGCCAGCTGGTCTTGGACGTGGTCCTGCAGCGTGGACACCCAACGTCGTCTCACCGCTGACACGCGCACATCCACACGGCACAGCATGTCGAAGGTTAGCCACGAATGACATTCCCCGCGCGCGTGTGTGTGTGTGTGTGTGTGTGTGTGTGTGTGTGTGTGTGTGTCCACCTTCATTGTCAGCCTTAAAAACAAAGATCCGCTGACTGGTGACAATTTCAAATTTGTTGTCTTTGGAGGGGCGGGCCACGTGGATGGCGGCCAATGGCACAACTCCTTTCGGGTACGCGTCCTGCGAGAGGGAACCGGACGACCGTGAAGATGGTGACCGAGTCAAGCCTGGACTCCAAGCTTACCTTTTCGTTTCCAAAATACAGGAGGTTTTTGCCGTCAAACTTGACAAAGCGCTTCTGGAAAACGTAGTTCCTGAAATCAAGCGCAAATTCCGGATCATGGGTCAGGCGCACCAAAGTTGCAGAAAGTGAAAAAAGGAGAAACACACACACACACCCAGTCAAGAAGGAAGAAGAGAAGAACGAAGACGAGGAGACACAGGACAGGACCACAAGAACGACACGCGCAACAAGAGCGTGCGACCAACTTTCAAGCCTGAGCCACACACACACACACACACACACACACACACACACAGAGAAGTCTTGAACGTTTGGAAAAACGTCCTCAGTGCAGCACCCGGACCCGCCCGGTGCTTTCTTTGACCCCGCGTGAGCAGCTGCATAAAGCAAACGTACCCCTGCGGCGACAGCTTGTCCAGCCATCCGCTGATGATGGGCGCGGCCCCGTGGCCCAGGGAAGTGTAGCTGGCGTACGGCGAGATGGTCTGGTCCTCGTCGCCGTCCGGGGACAGCGCGCCACTGCAAACGGCAAAACGAAGGCGCCTTGGCACACCTTCAAGGTCTCCGCGCAACCGGCCCGACCTTGAGGTCGGGTGAATGTCACGTGATGTTTACCCGTGATCCTCGGCGTATCGCCCTTCCCGCCTCCTCGTCTCGCCGTGTCGTCTCGCGTCCACCTGAAAACGATCCGCACCCAAAATCGCATGTGGATGCCGGCATCGGAATGGCGGCGCGGCGTTCTCACCTCACTGCCCGAGGTGTTGACTCCGCCTCTTTGAAAAAGGCTTTCGCAGTAGGGACTGATGACATCGTCGACGTCGACCGGCTCATCTGCGAACACAAACGCGGAGCCGCAGCGCAAACGCGTCGTGACGATGCCACGATGATGTCACGATGATGGCGTGGCGTGATGATGTCACACGATGACGCCACACAACGGCACCTTACGGACGGCCGCGCTCACCTCTGGCTGACCCCGACGAGTTGTTGCTCGAAGCGCCGCCGCTGCCGAACGGATCCAAAGGCAATCATTGATTGGTCAGGAATCGATTGACCGATTTTGTCGGCCGACGGACCCAACGAGTGGCTTTCCAAACCTGTTTCTCCGGTTCCCGTCCGCCGCTTGTCGCGGGGGCGTCGGAGGGGCGGAGGCCGCGGTTCCCCAATAGATGTCGTTGGAGATCATCTCCATGGCGCTGGAGACGGACCACCGCGAGGACCCGTCGTCACGGCAACCGGGAGACGTAGGTGAGCGGGAAGCGGGAAGCGGTTGCTCGTCGCGCGCCGCCGCGGGAGGAGAAGGCGACGAGGATGCGCCGAGCGGAACCTGTCGGGCGACCCTCGGGGGAACGGGCGGCGAGGTCCCGTCCGTCCCGCCGACGGGCGCGGCCGGGGGCGAGCCCGTGCGGTCTAAAAGCGGGAAGCAGATGGACTCCTGGGAGAGTCTCCTGTGCGCTGACGGGACCGCGTCCGGCGGAGGGGGCCGAAAATGAACCGGCGCGGTGCGCCGCCGGTTGAAAACGGTTCTGGGCTTGGGCACCGGCTTCAGCGCGGCGGCCGGGCCCGGGGCCGACCCCTTTCCAAACTCTTCCGAGCCGCGGGAATTTCGCGACAAAGACGATGGCGGGTCCGTCGCGGACCGGCGCGGTTCAGCCGGCGCTCTCTGAGCCGACCGCCTCTGGACGTGGGACACGAGTCTCAGGATGCGCTTGCGATGCCCCGTGGCCGTGATTCCCAGGCTGACCAGCGCCTCGTGATCCAAGTGGGCCACGTCGGCGGCCGACAGGAGGCCGGCGCTCTGGAAGGAGGGCGGTACCTGCGCAGAACACGGGAAGTCGGCATTGCGGGAGCCGTCGCAAAACAGCCCGCTCGGCTTGGCGTTCTGCCGCCGGCGACCTCCGACCTCTCCAGATGGATGGCGGCCAAAAGCGTTTCCACCGCTGTGTTGGCATCTAGCGTCGCCATGGCAACCACCGCCAGGACCATCTCCCGACGCCGTTAGGGTCCCAATCGTCGGTCACGGCGACCCATCGGCAACGGGGGCCTTTTTCAGCTCCATGCAAAAAAAAAAAAAACTATAAAGCTTCCGTGTTAGCGTATCAGCTCATGAAACCAAAGAAGGCGTTGCCACCATGTTAACGTAGCGGGAGATGACCGAGACACAGCAAGAAGTGACGAAGCCGCGCCGTTCACATGTTAAGGTCGAATGGAGGACGTGGGAGGAACAGAGGAAGAATGTGAACGCGCCGTGAAATGATCAAACCAGAGGCCGCCAACGTGTCAACGTAGCAGGGGAGGATTAACGGCATGTTGCTAACCTGCTAGCACCGGTGGAAGTGACCACGCGGGGGCAATGTCGTCCAAGCGGTCGTCGGCGCCTCTCCGGCGGACAAAAGGAATCGTTGCCTTGATTGGCGGCCTGCCACCAACGCGCTCTCGATGCCTCGGGGGAAACGAGCGCCGAGGCGCCGGCGTATCGGCAAGAGAGCGACAGACACCTGAGCGGAATGCGGCCTCAAGAAGTGAGCGCAACGGGCGCCGAAGAATCCCCCCACGCTGCAACTTGCTGCAAACATGCCGGCGTAGCCGCGGCGGATGAAAACGCCTTTGCGGAGAGCCCACTTGAGCTTTTCCACATCACGTCGGATGCGGACGACCGGCTGCCATCGATTGCCGAGGCCGATGACTTCATGGGGGCAAAGACAACACAGCCCTTGTTGCAAGCGCGAGCGGTCGTGAGTCAGCATGTGTGTGGAGCTGACCTCGGCCCTCCCGAGGACGGCGAGGGGGCGCGTTGGCAACAAAAGGCCTTGTGTCCCGTCGCGCTCCGCTCGCCGAGCGGCGGCGACGAGGACGTCCGGGCCTGGTCCGCTCCTCGGGCTCGCGTTTGGCCGCTGGCCAAACACGTTACCGTGGCGACACGTGACCAACGCTGATGCCCATCGCAGTGGAGGAGGTCACGTGACTCGGCAGGAAGACAATAAAAAGCCGACCTTCCGACACTTTGTGCATGTCTGCACTGAGTCGACGGAGATGCGCTTGTGTGCAAATTGCCTGAAAAAGCGGGAAGGAAGTTTGTATGCGCGTGTGCGTGCGTGCGTGCGTGCGGCCGCGAGGTGGGTCGAGTGGCCATCGGACGCCGCACATCCGCTTGTTGTGGACGTGGCGAAGACGCCCCAGGAGAACCCGATGAGGACGCCGGAGAATTCCGCCCACCGTCCGCAGCCCAAAAGCCCGAATGTGAAGGTGGCGCGTTCCCACTTTGGCGGGGGCGGCCTGGCTGGCGGCTTGCCGGCCTTGCGCGTCCCGACAACAAACGGATGCCCGACTTTGCCCCAAGTCGCGGCACAGCCACTGCTCAGACAGAATTGGGGCACGCTCGGCTTGGCGGTGAGGCCGCCGCTACGCGATGACGTCGGGCGGCCAATAGGACACCACGACGTGTGGTCCCGCTGCTGGCGCGGCGCTGACGAACTGAGGAGGAAAAAAAAAAAGCTTTCGGCAGGAAGTGGCCAGCGAATGGCTGTGACGTCACCACAGGAAATTTTCATCGGGAACATGCCGCCTTGCAACATCCTCTTCCTGCGCCTGCGTGTGTGTGTGTGTGTGTGTGTGTGTGTGTGTTAGGTCGGAATGATGGGCCCCCCCAGCCTGCAAGCAATTGTGGGAAGTCCTCAGAGAAGACCAGAAAGAAAGCAAACACCTCTTTTTCCTTCACCAACACACACACACACACACACACGCACTTCTCCAAGAGACTTTGAAGTGGAACGGGGCAAGTAGTGATAGCGAGTCTCGGATACTTGTGAGGGTTGCCGATCTTGAAGGCAAAAAGAAAAAGAAAAAGACAACTTTGAGCAGCGGCAGGGGATGCTGCCCACTGACCTGCTCACCACTCGCAAAGGAGATGAGCAGCCTTTGATGTTTGAGCGTCACATTCGTTCATCTTAAGAACACCTCAATGATATTCGGTTGCGTAATCGTTGCTTCGACGTGTTTTGATGTTGACAGCGTCTGATTGGCTGAAGAAAAGACAAGCAGAAAGTCTTTGAGTTGGTGCCGACGTCCTTTGTTGTCTCCTTTCGATCAAGCTGCGTCCACTTGCCGTTCGGAAAGTGGAGCCGTCCGTTGCACACAACGAACGCGGGGGGGGGGGGGGGGCGCCCTCTAGCGGCGCGCATTCAATCCAAACGCAACGGACATCTTCGACAACGCCAACATATTCAAGTCAAGCTTTTTGGGGGGGGGGGGGTGATGTGCCGTTGAGGACTTCAATCTCGGTGTACTTTTGGGCCATCAAAGCTCAACTGTATTGATTGATTGATTGATTGATTGAGAGGCGCGTCGGTAATCCCTCAGAAGAACTTGGACAACGTGCATGAGTTCAGTGTCTCATCCTCCCGCAGAGCCGAACTATGTGCAAGGACGTGAACAACCGGGACAGGTGGACGACAACCGCTTTCTGGCTTACAATTTGGGGTTCCAAGTTGCGTGACGGTGTTCGGATTCGGAAGAAGGCAGGCCGGGGTAACATTGAACCAGTAGTGGGCCGAGCGCGCGCGCAGCAAAAAAAAAACCAGAAGAACCCAGAAAAGCTCACCGGCGAAACGCTTCGAATCAGTCGGACCAGGACAACCGGTGCAACAAGCACAAGCGGTCAGAGCGGCACCACGTCGGAAAAGCAGTCGAACCGGACACACCAACCGAACCGCAACAACCAGTCGTAAAAGCGGACCGGTTCGAACCGGTCAAACACGTCGAGAAGAAACCGTGCGCGTGCGTTTCCGGTCGGGTCCGATCCCGACCCGACCAAACCGTGACCCAAACAACAACTTGACCCGGAGCGCGCGCTCACTCACTTGACTTGTGCTCGAGTTCCTCTTCCGAGCTCGGTGGGGTTCGGTTGGGCCAATACGCGGGCGCTCCCGAGCTCGGGCGGTTCCGAGACGTGCGAGACTTGGGCGAATTCTGAAGGACTGCGGACGTTCAACACGCCCGTCGCTCCGAACGTCCGAGCGCGGTGACAACGACGGACATGACTTCCGGGCGTCTGCGTTTCAAAATAAAAGCGCTCCAGTCGGACACACTTCCGGTTGTAGGCCGATGAAATGGAATGCACACGATTCGATCATCGTGAGCTCAGCCCCGATGTCGTCGTGGTCCACTCGTGTGCTGGCAGCAGCGCGGGATCGCTTCTCACTCGGTGACGGCGGGCCTGCTCCTCAGGGTGAAGGCCGCCTTTCGCACCAACTTAGCTGGGACCTTCTCCGGCGACGACCCTCCCCCGCGACTCCGGACGGGATGCATACAAGATGATGGGGGGCGGGGGCGCGTCTCACTCGGACATTTCGCCACGTGTTTTCATACGCGCACGGTTGTGACATTCAAGTGCGGTTGAAGCTGAAGAATCGATTGGGGAGCCTTTCAATTCCATTCAAAATGGCTCCCTTGGAGATGCTCTGATGCAAGGCCTTTCTATCTCAATGGATGAATCCAGTCGGTTGGATTTTAGATCCAAACTTAGTCCCAGATCCAAATCCTTTTTACATAGAAATAGAGAGAGAGAGAAAGATGGAGATGGAGATGTCGTATTAACCGCTCCGACGTGTCATTAATGGAAGGGCGGCACGGGAGTCGTCCGGTTAGCACATCCACCTCCCCACCGCACCGCAGTGCAGTGCAGAGGTTTGAGGTCCGCTTACGGCTCCGGCCTTCCTATGTGGAGTGAACATGTGGTCCCCGTGCCCGCGCGGCTTTTCTCCGGGTATTCCACTTTCCTCCCACATTCCCCCCCCAAAACATGCATCATAGGGTGATTGAACACTCAAAATTGTCCCCGGGTGGGACTTGTTAGCGCCAATGAACGTGGATGGGTGGAAGCGTCACGCCACTTTGGAGCTCGGTCCATTTTTGGAAGTTCGTGTGAGGTCGCGTGATGTCATTGCGTTATGAGCATAAAAGAAAGAAATAGCATGAGGCGCTCATGAGCAAGGAGTCGTTTTGTCGGTTGCAAGGATGACGAGGGGGAGGAGAGGCGTTTGTTGGGGGTTTTGTCCAGTTTGGCTGGTTGCATGCAACGGAAACGAGCGTCTCAGCGGGGTGGCGGGCAGCTGGTGGAGTTTCCTGTCCTCTCCTTTCCTTTCCTCGTCCTCGCCGCCAAAGACAATCAGAAGCCCGCAGCCAGGAAACAGGAAGCGTCCGAGACAATACGGAGTCGCACATCAAAACAAAGCGAGGAAACGCCACCTGAGCGGACGGATACCTCGGCGTCAAGATAGCGCCATGTTCGCGTCACCTCAGCGACGCGCTAGCGTGACCCTGGTATGATCTTAGCATCACTTTGCCCTCATGTTAGCACCATGTGCCATGTTAGCTCGATGCCAGCTTAGCATCGCCTTAATTCGGTGTTTTTCAAACCCTGTGCCTGTGCAAGGGCTGTCCCCCGGAAACGTCATCTTGTAGTTCCCCTCCATACCGCTAGGGGGCAGCAACCGCTAGCCAATTGCCTTGTGTTAAGAACGAGAGACAAGCGAATTTGTGACGCTTGAATGCAGGACGACGGTGAAAAAATAAATGGCGTTGTCATACCTCATTGACATGCTGAGTCGAGTGTGTCTCCACCTCCACCGATTCCCCGAAGCCCGGTCAAGAAGCGCCGCTTTAGCATTGAATTGAATTGAATTGAATTGAATTGAATTGCAACTTTATTGTCAAATGTGCTGTACGTATGTGTAACATACAGCACAGATGAAATTTCTTCCCCCTCAACATAAAACAAGAAAAAAAAAAAAAAGACAAAATAAGCATGACCCAAGCGGCGCGTTGTCGCGACACTTGCTCGACATCCACCGGCGGGCGGGTGAGCGCGTTTTCCTCACTTGGTGGGTGACCGCATTCTGACAGGTGGCACGTTGGCAAATTTAAAAGCGGGAAGCGAGAGCAACGCAACGCAATGGCGTGTTGATGCGACCGCAGCAATCACGTGGCTAACGCGCTAGCATATCAAGAAGACATCTCGGCTTCTTAACACGACGTCTTTATTTATTTCGTTGAAGTATAATTTGTCACATCAACATTCATTTTTTAGTTGGTCGTTTTGCACACGTGACGACCAAAAGATGTCAGAAAAATCCTCGTCTGCTTATAAGGAACTCCATGAAAAATAGACAAACGTGTGTGTGTGTGTGTGTGTGTGTGTGTGAAAAATGCGATGCTGAGAGGTCATCAGCAGGGCCCGTCCTTCACGATGACAATGTCCACTTTCTTCTCCCTGCACATGCGCACCGACAGACAAACAGAAAACACACACACACAAAGTCACGTGACCGTGTTTGGGTTGCAGGCCTCACGAATGCTCTCCAGCAGAGTTCTGAAGAGTTTGGGATTTGTTTTTTTCATTCAGATTTTTTTTCCCAAGTTAGTTCTGAATTTCAGTTTGAGTTTTTCTTTTGAAATGAGAGGGGTTTTAATTAGTCTCGTGCGGCTTTGTTAGTTGTTGTTTTGTGTGTTTTTTGTTGTTCTAAGAGAAGAAGCCCTTTATTTGTCTGACAATGGAGAAATTCCCAATTCTTCTTTGTCGAGGAGTACGAGTCGCTGACGCCGTCGCCGTCCACTCGGCCGACTTGCGTGCGGGCAGCGTGGGACGGGTGGCCACTCGGAGCGACGGTGCGGACGCGAGCGCGAATGGCGCTTGGCGCCCTGGCTTCCGCACCAAGTCAGCCGGCGACACCCTGCGACCCTGGTGGGGAAACGCGCTGAAGAAAAGGTCAACAGCAGCGGCCGATTCCATTTCCACGCAGAAGATCAAATCGAAACGTGAGCGCCGTTGGACGGCGCGCGGATTTGTCGCCGCCGATGAGGTCGAGCATCGGAAACAGCTCCGAGCCTCTTTTCGGAACGATCCGAGCCAGTCGCCCGAGGGCCGCGACTCGGAGTCGGCGCGCGGCGCTCGGATCTCCAACGCGACGAGAGGAGGACTCGCGGCGAGTCGGAAAGCCGCCGGACGCGTGGCGTCAACTCACAGTTGGCGGATGCACAGAGCGCATTCGTTGGCGTAGGTCATCCCGTCGCTGCCGCACACGGGCGAGTAGTCGAGCGGACAGGCCCGGGTCAGCGCGGTGCCGCTGCACTGGGGCTGCCAACACACGGCGCAAACAAAGCAACAAAGGTCAACCAACACTTTTGGGGGGCCGGAAAAGCGCTCGGGAAGCGCAGAGGCGGCGGAGGAACCTGTCGGGTCGCGGTCGAGGCGCAATTTGGTGCGGCTCTGCGATATTTTGACTAAATGCCTGTCATGCTGGGGATCGCTTGGATCGTTCAAGTGACGAGCCAGAGCAGTTTGGAGGCGACACGAGGCCTCTTTTTGACGCGTCCCCTTGAGGGGAGATTTTTGCGCTCCTTGAAAGGAGTCGGGTCTTTTCTCGCAATGGTTTCCGCGTCACACGCGGTCAGCAATTTGTCAAGGGCAAAGGAGAAGCTTTCTTACCCTCCTGAAGATGCCGTCTCGGTCCTCAGCATCTGCAAAGAAGAAGAAGAAGAAGCACCTTGCAAGATGAGCCACCGAGAGTCGGCCAGCTTGGCGTTTCGCGGGCGGAGCAACTCACACGCGCCGAGGACGAGCGCGATGCAGACGCAGACGCAGACCAAGAGCGGCGTGGGCACCCGCGCGCGCCACATGCTGAGTCGTCGGCCCGCTTCCGATGCGAGGCTTGGGCCGGCCTGGCGCGCGCCACGTGTACATATAGGCGCCCGCCGTGTTGTGACGGGGCTTTTGTGGCCCTCCAAAGCCGGGGGGGGGGGGGGGGGGGGGATCAGCGGCGCGGCGCTCGCAGACTCTGCTGAGCCAGCGCAAAGAAAACAAAACAAAACAAACCCCACAACAACCCGCCGGGAACAAAACACGCGTCACCGCTGGCGTGACGTTGTCCTTCCCGCAACTCACTGATCATCAGGTCTGGTTGGCGACACTTTGGGCTTTGGTTTCGTTGTTCCCTTCTGAGGGCTGGCCTGCCTTCAAAGACGCGAGGGAAGGCCACACGAGCACTCAGCGAAACCAGCCGCCTCGTGGCGGGACGGCCAAAGCTCAACCGCAACTTGCGCCTTTCCTTTTTGTCACGGCAAAGGCAATGTGGCGGAGCGAGCGAGGGTCTTCCGTCCCGGTCTTCGGGGACGGCTTTCCATCGCTCCCCCCGTCGCACGCCAGAGCCAACCGGGGAATGAGCCCGGCGGCTTGAACTTGGATCGGTTGGACCTCAAGTGCGCCCAACAGTCGGCGCTTTGGCACGGTTGCGGCGGGCCCCTCCCAACAATTGGCCAAATGGTGACAAAGCATCAGGAAAAGTCCCCCGCCCCCCGCTCCAGTCAGGATCCATGTTGGTGTTGTTTGCGTCCGACCTTTTGAATGGCAGACGCGACAAACGCGCACACAAACTTTGTGGCACACGTTTATTTGGAAGCCAAAAACAGGTTTCGGTGTCTCGTGGTGACAGAGTTTGATGAAAGCCCAGCCGCCGCCGCCGCCGCTTTCAGGCAATCACTTGAGCGGCGAGAAGGAACACGGGAACATGACTTTGGTCTCGCGGGATCTCAGCAGGCCCAGTCCGCGCGCCACTGAAGGACACTCGCGTCACTCGCACGTCCAGCTTCGTTTCACCGAGGTCACGACGACGCCGGGCTCTCACCTGCCGCATCGCTTTCCACACGTCGGCGCGCGTCGGCGCTCTCGAACCAGCGCAGGGCGTAAACTGGCGAGGGCAACGACATGGCGCCTGCGTTAACCGACACGAGCTCGGGCGCACGTGCGCGGCACTGACCTGTGTCCGGGTGGCCGATGTCGCCGTGGAAAGCGCCGATCAAGTGGGCGTCACCGAGCGCGTGGCGGCGGCCGGCGGAATCCCCGAGAGCGGCGGCCCACAGCGCGGCGGCGCCCGGGCGCGTCCTGAAGGAGGCCAATTCAAAGGCGCCTGAAAAAAAACACGCCGCGTGTCGCCGCTTTAGCAAAACCAAAGACGCCCGCGCCATCAAATGTTGACGTCACGCCGTCGGCAAACGAGGTCACGCGTGAGCTGGTCCGTCGAGGGCTACAGACAGAGGCCATGACGTGGCGCGGCCTGATGTGATGTGCCGTGACAGAATGGACGCCACCTGCTGTGACGTGACTTGTCGTCAAGTGACGTCACTTGATGGGATGTGGCGTGACTTGATGATGCAACACATACGTACAGCACATTTGAAGTTGTATTCAATTCAATTCAAAATTCAATCATGTGGAAAGGCGTGACTTGATGCGACGTGACGCGGGGCGATTGGATGTGATGCGGCGGGATGACGGCCATGTGGTGTGACAGAGTCAACATAACGCGGTGTGGCGTGGCGTGACGGAGGTGACGGGATGTGACGTGAAGCGGAAAGGTTTGATGTGGCGTGACAGAGGTCACGTGGCGTGACGTGGCGTGAAGTCGAGTGGCATCGCTGGACGCCATGTGGTGCGACTTCAACGTCGTAGAACGACTGGATGCGGCGTGGCCAACCTCCGTGACGCGGCGGCGCGCTGATGCGGCTCCAGGGCAGCAGGGCGGCGACATGGTTGTTTTGACACGTTAGCATCGGAATGGCCGGCCCGATATACTCGGCCATCCAACGCTTGTCCTGAGCGAGCGCCGCCCGCACCGCCGCGCGGTGGCCGAAGGAGTCTAAGGGGGAAGGATGGGCGGAGCTTATTCACAAGGCCCGCACAAGACCCCTACGACCGACAGACCAAGTCCTCACCGTACTTCCAAATGTGGAAGACCTGATTAAGGGCGCCGTACTCCACGCTCCAGTAGCCAATGAGCTCGGAGTGGGCGGTCCTGAGGTGAATCTTCTCGTTGGTTAGCTCCAGGAAGGCGGAGCTTCGGTCCGGACGGATTTGGTAGGTGCGGAACTCGTACAAGGCTCCGCCTTCTTCTCCGGCTCCTGTTGAGAGGCCTGCCCAGCGCTGAGAGCACACACACACACACACACACACACACACACACACACACACACACACACACACGTGCATTTGTCGTTCACCTCTGACATAAACGCTTGGCGTGTTCTTTCCAGGTTGCTCACATGCTTTTGAATAAATAGAATTTTGAGATGATGGTGAAAAGACATCATAGTTGGCATTTTTTTGTGCTTGGCAAGGAAAAACAAACAAATCTTTGTTAGTTTACGGGCTGACTTGGTTAATTTTCAACTCGAAACATTTGTTCCAGCCTGTCCAAAGATCACCCGAGTCTGTATGCGCGTGCGTGTGCGCGTGAGAGAGAGAGAGAGAGAGAGAGATTGAGCCCCTATTCCGGAATCCGTTTTAATTGCCAGAATCAAACGTTGCAATTTGATTGTGGGCTTGACAGCGGCTGACGCGTCTCGTCTGGCGACCCGTGTCACGTGATGCGAGGAGCACGCCGTCAAGGTGACTTGACTTGTTTTCGGAGCGGTGAACTCAATTGTGAGCGTCAAGTGGAAAGTTTTGCACGATGCCATTGCGTTTGGCGGACTCACGTGAGCGTACGGCGGGAGGCGGAAAAAGCGACTCATTGTTCAAAACGTCAAGAAAAAAAAAAGAAGCGCAGACAGAGCGAGCATCCAAAGGTCCGGTGACAAAGATTTCGGTGACGTCATCAACGTAGCGCGGGTCGGTCACGTGTTTCGTTTCCCTCTTGTTTGATGTTTTTTTTTTTTTTTTTCGGGGAGGGCGTTGGGGTTAACGTTGGGACAGCATCCGTCATTTTGACTTCAATTCCCGAGGACAAGTGGACGATATACAACAATTGAAGAAGCGAAACTTTTGTCCATGTTCAGAAGTGGGATGTCAGCGTTCTACTGGGTTAGCGTTGTAGTAGCCGCGACAGACCGTTGGGGGGCGGTAACGCGCCGGTCGAGATCGTAAAGCGCCGTTCAACGCCTGGGGAAGAAGAGGAACGACAGCGACGCCGAGCCAAATCCTCGCCGAGAAGCATGTTGTTGAATGCGGCGCGCGGAGCCGCGACCTTGGGGCTCGCGCTCCGGCGCTCCGCGAGATGGAGCCTGTCGCTTCCGGGTTCCAAGGCCGCTTCGGGACGCGCCTCCAGCAGCCAAAGGCACGGCGGACTCGAACGCAGCTGCACCGTGGACCCCGACCGCGAAGAACGCTTCTGGTTCGAGGAGCTGGAGGAGCTGGCAGGTCGGCGGCGGCGCGCATGCGCGCATGCGCGCGGGCTCGCGAATGCAAGCGCCCAAAGGGTTGAAACATCACGTCGCGCTTTCGCTGCGTTCGATCAGCTTGGTTCGTTTCGGTCGTTTTCGTATTGGGCCTTGTTTACCTTGGCGAGAATAGACCAGTCTAGACTGGGGGGTGGAGTGTGGGCTAGACGTTTATTTGGGCCTTTGACTCTTTTTGAAAGTCCTCCGTGAGCGCCAGAAGAGTTGAAGGCGAGAGGAGTCAATGGTGCATTCAAGTGCGCTCAGTTTGTTCGAGAACCAAAATTTGTTTGTCATCCGAGGCATTAAAAACCTCGAATTTTTTGGTCGATAACCGAGACGTTCGACAACCGAGGTTTGACTGTATTATGCCTTTCATCTTGGCTGGTTATCTACAGTATCGCTCTATCAAAGGATTTTGGAGAAAAAAAACCAACAAACAAAACCATAAATACGAAGACTTCCACAGACTTCTGAACCAAATTTGATGAAAGCAAATCGAGAGAATGAAAAGTGGAAAGTCATCCTGGCCGTGAAGCAGGCCTCAGCGCTCAAAGCACCGAGTTGCTTTTTGGGACGGCGAGACCCCATCGCGTTGTCCTTTGTGCTGTCCCATTTTTCCCGCAGCAGAACGTCTCTCGTGTCCTTTCAGATCCAGAGGCGGACGTGGCCGTGGCGAGTGTCTGTTGGCAGCAGAGGCCTCCCCCCGCGCCTCCTCCCCCCGCGCTTCCTCCCCCCGCGCCTCCTCCTCAGCGGACTGGCGCGCAGCGTCGCCGGAAGGACGCGGGCGGACCGGACCCCCGGGCGGCGGAATCCCTCATTCAGTTCCACGACGCCGACTTCCCGCCGCGCCCGAGCGCGGCGGCCCCGGCCGAGAAAAAGAAGGCCGGGCACAAGATCTACGGCGCGGCGGATTCGGAGCAAGCCGTCAGCGAGACGGGCTGCTCGGGCTGCGGCGCCATCCTGCATTGCGCCGACGCGGCCGTCCCGGGCTACCTGCCCGCCGAGAAGTACAAGGCGCTGCTGATGCGGGAGGAGCGTCTCGGCGGCGCCACCTGCCAGCGCTGCCACTTGCTGCGCCACCACCAGAAGGCTCTGGACCTGCAAGTGTCCAAGGAGGAGTTCCGCCGGGCGGTGCGACAGATCCGCTCCCAGAAGGCGCTGGTGCTGCTCATCGTGGACCTCCTGGACCTCCCCGACTCGATCGTAGCGGACCTTGCCGACTTGGTGGGCGGCAACAAGCGCGTGGTGGTGCTGGGCAACAAGATCGACCTCCTTCCCGCCGACTCGCCCGACTACCTGCGACGGATCCGACGGCACCTGGAGCGCTCGTGCGGGGACGCCGGCTTTGGGCCTCAGGTGAGCGACGTCCACCTGATCAGCGCCAAGACGGGCTACGGCGTGGAGGCCCTCATCTCCGGCCTGCAGAGGGCCTGGAAGTACAAGGGCGACGTCTACCTGGTGGGAAGCGCCAACGCCGGCAAGTCCACGCTCTTCAATACGCTGCTGCGCTCCGACTACTGCAAGTCCAAAGCCTGCGACGTCGTCGGCAAAGCCACCGTTTCCCCCTGGCCCGGTGAGCGAGAGGACCGCTCGTCCGTCGCCTCGCGTCCGCCGGGGTTCGGCGGGGGGGGGGGGGGGTCACAATATCAAGGCGCTCGGCGTCGCGGTGTTTTTGACGGACGGGAGTTAGCCCTGAAAGTCTTCTGGGCCAAACGCTAACAAGAGTCCAGTTTGCCAGATTTGCAGGTCGCCGCATGACACATTGTGGCGCTTGTCCTTTGCCGCGCGGGCAGGCACCACGCTGGACCTGCTCAAGTTCCCCATCGTCAACCCCACGCCGTACCGGATGTTTCGGCGGCACGAGCGCCTGCAGGAATGTCGCCGAGAGACGGAGGACGACCCGTCGCCGCAGCGGCCCAAAGACCTCCGCCGTCAGGGATACTTAGTCGGTACGGGGGGGGGAAGAGGGCGCGGCGCTCCGGTGGGGGCCGTCACAGCCGGGGCACCGACCCCAACCCGCCCGTCTTTTTGTGTGCCCAGGTCGCGTGGGTCAAACTTTCCTGCCCAAAGCCGGACGAGGAACCATTGCCTTCGACCCGGACGCGTTGGCCTTCGGAGAATACGACGACCGAGAACGCGGGAGCGCCGGTGAGAAACGCGATCGGTCCATGGGCGCCGCCGGGCGCCCGTTTTTAACCAATGAACGTCGCCGCAGGAAAAGAAGACGCCGAGAAGGGGCCGAGCGCGCCGACCTCCAACGAGCTGAAAGATTCGCATTGGCTGTTTGACACGCCGGGAATCGCAAAGGAACGCGACGTGAGTGCCGCGTCGCCGATCGGCCGCCTCCCACCGGAGCGAGACCAACGCCGCGCGGCTGTCCGCAGATCCTCGGCCTGCTCGGCGAACGGGAAGTGCGAGCCGTGGTTCCCGCGCGGCCCATCGTTCCTCGCACGTTTGTCCTGAAGGCCGGAATGAGTCTCTTTGTCGGCGCGCTGGCCAGGATCGACTTCCTGGAGGTGAGCGAGCGGCGAAAAGCAACGAGCGACGGCGCCGCACCGCGCCGCCGCCTCAACCCGCGACGCTCATTTGCGGGCCATCCGGGCGTCCACCCGCGTCCCGCGGTATTTGTCATCTTTCTCTGCCGGCGGCGCGTCGACCCAATGGGAACGATGGCGCGCTCGTCCACTCGATGGCGGCGGCGGCTGCAAATTCACATTGGGAACACGCAGGCGACGCGAGACGATGCCGTCCAGGAGCGCAAAGTCGCCAACTGAAGAAGGCCCGTCGTCATGCAAAGTCCGTTTACGCCTCGCCCGTCTTTTGTTTGGCCGCCTTTGCCAAGCGCCGGCCCAAGGAGGACGCTCGGAAGCGAAGGTCAGGTCGGCGTGCGGACGCGGCTGGGAAGCGGATTCGGCCGACTCATTGATTCTTTTTCCGTCTTCTCTCTTTCTACACAAATCTGTCGTTCCGACTCGCATTTTCCAAATGAGCTCGTTTGTGGAAAAACGCTCGTCTTGGTTCTCGTCCCGTTGACACCGCGCACGCTTTCGGACAAAACCGCAACTGTATTGCGCTGCAGATAGAGATGAAACAATCATCAGAAGAATAGTAGCACGAAGGTTGCGCGCCTTGAGGGAAACTCCAAACGCGCAATCTGAATTTTTTTTGTCCAGCGTCGCCCATGAAATAAACGTCAACATCTCGACTTGTTCCAGGGGGAAAAGTCCTGCTGGTTTTCCGTCATGGCCTCCGCTCAAGTTCCGGTCCACATCAGCAGCGTGGAAAAAGCCGACGCCGTCTATCAGAAGCACGCCGGACACGAGCTGCTGGGGGTGAGCAGAGGCCGGCGCGTGGCAAATGTGGGCGGGGCCGGCGGGGTTGACGCCGTCGTCGTGCTTTGGAGCGCAGGTGCCGGCGGGAGGAGCGCAGCGCATGAAAGACTTTCCGGCCTTGGTGCCTCGGGATTTCCGGCTGGAGGGGCGAGGTCACACGGAGGCCGCCGCCGACATCAAGCTGTCGTCCGCGGGTAAGTCGCCGCCGCCGCCGCCGCCTCCGCAGGTGCCCCATCTTGACGGAAATGGTCTTGCCCGTGCAGGTTGGGTGGCGGTGACGGCGCTTGAGGGCCAAGTGCCGCTGCTGAGGCTTCACGGGCCGCCCGGGGCGGCTTACGGCCTGAGGACGCCGCCGCTACTTCCTCACGTGGTGTCCCTGAAGGGGGCGCGGGTCCACAAGTCGGCCGCCTACAAAGCGCCGACGCCGGCGCCGCTGCGGGACGGCGGCCTGAGGCGGCCGCCCAAGACCGCCGAGAAGAAGAGAAAACCGCCCGCGCGCTTATGAAGGCACGAAAACAGCATCCAAGCAAGAAAAACTTTATTTCACCCCAGTGGACCGACGTGGAAACAGAGGCTGAAAGAAAAGCGCACGGACAGCGGCGGTCAAGTCATCTTGGACATTTTCACAACGTCGCATCGCCAAGGCTGCCGACTGAGCAGCCCGCAAGTGTTTCTAATATTTTGACCACGAGCGTCGACATTTTACAAATGGTTTGATGACACGCGCGCGTCCGCCACGTGCCGTGATTGAACAAGGTTTGAACGTTGGATGTGAAAAGAATTGAGGAGGTGACGTAAGCCTCATGGCGTCACGTCCACTCATTCATGACGACAAAGAATAAAGATTGCAGCCAATAAAACACAAGACAAGACGTGATTGTCCACATTCGCACTCCGCGTCGCCGCCACCCGCTGGCGGAATTGTTTGCCGGACTGCCTTTGGCGTTTCAGACGTTTTTTTTTAGTGGCTCCCTGGCGCGGCGGCGTTCATGTAGTACACGTTGACAAGATGGCGGTTGAGGTGGCGGCGGTATTCGGGCTCCGCGGGGAAATGGCGGTCACAGAATATGCACGTGTGACCTTTGACCTCCGTCGGAGCGGGAACTTCACAGGCGGGCGTCTGCGGGTGCTCCGAAGTTTTGCCCTCGCCGGCGCCGTTTCCGTTGAGTCCTGAGTCGTCGCTGCCCTCCGAGGCGCCGTCGCTGACGTCGCCGTCGCCTCCTTCGTGGCTGCTGTGGACGCCTTCGTCGTCGTCAGGCTCGGAGGCTTTGCCGCGCTGGCCGGGAAGCGGCGGCGCTGGCGGCGAGGAGGAGGAGGACGACTCCGCCGGAGCGGACGGCGCCTCCGCAGCGGGCGGGGGGGTCGACTCGTCCGGGTGGGCGGAGCTTTCCCGTGCGCCCGGCTGGCCGTCGGCCGTAAGCGGCGGCGACTTCCTAGTGGACCTCCTGGTCCTCTTGGCGGGCGAGCCGGACGGGAAGGAGCGTTTGGCAGCGGATGGCGAGCGGTGGCCCGTTTGGGCCCGGCGGGCCTTCGGGGCGGACGCTCGCGAGAGGTCCAGCGCTTGGGCCGCTTTCCTCTTTTTGGACCTTTCTTTGCGAGGACCTTCGGGTGCGGCGAGGAGTTCCCGTCGCTCCGACTTCCTCCCGCCGGCCCTTCTCGGCTCGCCGCTCTCGTCGCCGTCTCGCTGGCGGGCCGCCGCGGGCCTTTCCGACTTGTCCCTCTCGTCCTTTGTCGGCGCTCCGTCGCCCGTCGTCTTCTTGCCTCTTCTCTTGGCCTTGGCGGCGTCCTCCTCCCCGGTCTTCTTTTGTCTGGTCGCGATGTCTTTTTCCCGCGCGGCGTTCTCGGCCGAGCCGCGGCCTTTCCTGGGACTCTCCCGGGCGGCCGCTCGGGCGCCCCCCCGAGCGACGGGTCGACGGGCCCGGACGTCTCGTCGGCGGGAAGCGGCTCCCCGCCCAGCCCTCGGCCGTCCGAGTCCTCCCGGGCCGGGGCGGGCCGCTCGGGTTTCTTGACTCTGAGTTTGACCTTGGAGACGTCGACGGTGACGTGGCAGCCCGAGTGGCGCGATTTGATGTGGTACTGCAGGTTGCACTTCTTGGAGGCGGCGTACTTGCACAGCGGGCAGAGGAACTGGCGCGGGTTGAGGTGCAGCTCCACGTGCTTCTTGAAGTTGCTGCGGTCGGCCGTCTTGTACTCGCAGTAGGGGCACGCCAGCGGTTTGGGACCGTTGTGGACCTGCCGGGCGTGGCGGGTCACCTCGTGCTGGTTGGCCGCCAGGTAGTTGCAGCTGTCGCACTTGAAGGGCCGCTCACCTGCGCGCAAAAGCCCAAAGTTGACACGCGGCGGCGGCGAGCAAACGGCAAAGATTCAATCCCACTAACTTATTGGCGAGCAAAACGTTTGATCGCCGTGAAAAGGAACGTCTCTCGCCCAAACATTTGAAGAGACTGAGGAAAGTTCAACTCAAAGGAAAAATACCTTCTTGACTTTGACCACCTCGCTCAAAGTCCTCAAGACACACACACACACAACAAGTACACACACACACACACAGACAAAGAGAAGAGTTTACCGTGTGGTTGCGCCATTGGAATGCTTCAGTGGACAGACAAAAGTCACAACAATGAAGCCTTGTCAATACAATGTGCATCGTTAGCGGTTACACGACAATAAGAAGCAGGACAATGGCGACGATGATGACGAGGGCCCGACCGAGATGGATTTTTGTTTTTGGGGGCCGGCCGACTCGCATATTTGGCGGAAAATGATTACGCTGACGCGCTCGTTTCAAAAAGTGCCCAAAAACAAGCGGATCAGATCCCGGACGGACGCCTGGACTGGGAAACGCCGAGTCCGATTTGCACCGAGGCCATTTTTCGGCCACTAGGTGGGGCGTGACAGCATTTCACGTGAAGAAGACCGGCGAGGCAACTTGACACGGAAGGCGCGAGCCAACGCCTTCTCATCTTCCACCAAGCGTTTGTAGCACGGCGAACGCCGAGCGCGCCGTCTGCCGCCGAGCAAAGTCGCCGGCCGCTGCGCCGGGCCTCATCCCGTTACCTGCCAGTGTAGCTGTCCAAAGTGCTGATTGGCCCGCACGGTCTGACTTGAACCCCTCCCAAGAAGAGAAAAATGGTCTAAAAGGGGGAGGGGGGGGGTTCCAACTAACGGGATGAAGTCTGGCGCGTGAGCAAGCAACTTTGCTTCTCTGCGGCTCACGTGGTCAGCATCCACACTTGAGCACCGTCAGACGTCAACTCGCCACGACAAGACGTCGGCGACAGGAGGAGGGAGCTTTTTTTCTGGCAAATGAAGGGGGGGGGGGGGCACGAGGCAACTCGTGGACTTGTTGCGCACGGCGTCATTCGCGTCACATCTGCGTCACAAACGTCGCCGCCACGCCGACCATGTTGGACGAGCGACCTTCAGAGGTGCCTCGGTGCCGCGGGGGCCCCGACCCTCAAAGCTTTGAGCAAAACCTCAGGATGAATAAAATGACCCCCCCTGCAGCCCCAGAAACAGCATTTACTGTTTCGGGAGAAAGAAACGGGCAGCCCATCGCCATTCTACGGAATCGCCAGCCTACGGTCACGAAAGACGTGCGCGGCGGTCGGGTTCTCGCGACGTCGCGGCCTACGAACCCGAGTGCGTGCGCATGTGTCGGGTCAGATGCGTCTTCTGGGAGCTGGAGTAGTCGCAGTACGGGCACCGGAACGGACGCACACCTGCAAAAAGGGACACGCGGCCTTAGACGGCGTCGCCGGCGTCGGGGAGAGACGCGGGGGAGGGGGGGGGGCGCCCCCCGACTCTCACCCGTGTGCGTGCGGATGTGCTGGATGTAGTTGCTCTTGCGGTCGGAAAAATAGGAACACTGCGTGCACGTGTGCAGTTTGCTGGGAAAGTGATTGCGCAGGTGCTTCCTCCAATGGTACTGGCTGACGGTGCTGTAGGCGCACAAGGTGCACTTGAAGACCCTGCGAAAGGCACACGGGGGGGGGGGGGGGGGGGACACACGTCACGGCCGAGGCCACACGGAGGCGCGCGACGCGGGCGCGGCGGCTGACCTGTGGTCGTCGCCCTCCTTGCTGTGGTGCTTGAGGTGCGCCACGTAGTGATCGTAGCGGTTGGTGTTGTAGCCGCAGCGCTCGCAGCGGATCAGGCCTTTGGCGTCCCCCGAGGCCGCCTCGCCCTCGCCCTCGCCGCCGGGGGCCGCCTCCGCCTCTTTGGCCTTGCTGCGGCCCTCCACGCGGTGCACCACCGCCATCTTGCTGAGCGCGTGCGTCCGCAGGTGCTCCACAAAGTCCTCCTCGCCGTCGGCCTGAAAGTGACACGGCTTGCAGTGGAAAGGCTTCTTCTTCTTGACGCCCTCCGCCGGCGGCGGACGGGGGGCGCTGCTGGAGTTCGGGGGCGGGAATTCGCCGCCGGCCTCCCCTCCGCCATTTGGCCCTCGCGCGGCGCAGACGACCGGCGACGGGGAGAAGGCCGCCACGTCGCCGGCGCGGCTCTCGTCGCCATACCTGCCGAGGAGCGCTAGCGTTAGCCCGGTGGGTTCGCAATTCTTTTCTGTCCTAACCATCTCGTCTATAAATAGTATCATTTGTCTTTACAATTGTGATAAGAACACCTTTGCCTAACGCCGTATCCTGGTTCATGTCGAAGAGAAAAAAAAAAGAAAGAAATATGGCCAAGTTCCAACAAAAATAGCTTTGCTAACTGCAACAGAAAAGATTGAAAGTGCATCCGAAACGATCAATATATTTGGACGGAGCCTGTCAAAGCATACGAGACTGAAAATGAAAGGACATGAAATCAACAACGAATAATGCATTCAAACTGATCTCAGGAGCGCAACATTGAAACCAACGTGAACCAGCAAAACCAAAAGCTATCAAAGAATTGGTGCTTTTTAATTGTTTTTAATCCAAGATGCTGGGTTGAGGCTTCATGGCTACAATGCGCACGTTTTGCAATGCGCGGCTTTTCGAAGCAGGACACAGCAACTCTGGGCTCCTGCTGCACGTGTCGCCGGGACCTGTGTTTGCGTTGACTGAAGTCGCAGTCACAAAGCGGCATGATATGCTGGCAATATTCGCCACGCTTCCGCCACGCTTCCGCCACGCTTCCGCCGCTCACCTGACGCCGCCGTCGTCCTCGCTGTCCGAGTAGCCGCACGCCACCGTCTTGAGCTCCATCATCTCTTTGTGGCCCGCCTCGGCGCCGTCGGCCGCCGCCACGGCCGCCACGTTGGCCAGCATCACCAGCTGAGGGGCGGGCGAACCGCGGACGTCGTCCATCAGCGGAAAGGGCTCGGCGGGGAACGCCGACGCCATCTGGGCCTCCTGCCCGCAAACCGCGCGGAAGCCGGCTTGCAACCTTGGCCCAAGAGAAAAAAAAATCCCGCGCCATCAATGCCACGCCCAAGAGTCCCCAACTCAAGTCCTCAAATCAAAGCCCACATTGGCTTTTCTTTTGGGACCTGGGAGGGTGAGCAGATCCACCTGGCAGCTCTTCCCCCCCCCCCCCCCCCTTCAAAATTTGCATCCACCTTCACAGAAACGATGAAGACGTGCAATGGAGTTGAACTCCGACCGTCTTACAAGTCCTACAGATGACGCGGGAAGGAGGAGCGCTCCGTCTTTGGAAAAACGAGCAACGAGGTTGCATTTGCGTCCCTCTGCCATCTGCCGGGATCTCGCTTGGCAATTGACGGCTTGGGAAATGCAGCCGGCGATCGTTTCGGCACCCGGTCGGGTCTGTCATAAAGCCGCTGATCAGGGCTTGCAACAAACGCCACGAACTTTGGCTTCGTGCGACGCGCTCTTCCGGCTCGAGAAAAGATTGAACCCGACGAGCAAAAACGTTCTTTGTTCGGGATCAACGCTGGCCGATCAATTCAAGCGCATCCAACTCAAAAGCACGGAATCATCAATATCGACGGAGGATTTCTTCCGAAACGCGCGCGGGCCCAGCGGCCACGTGCGCCATTCGCGTCAACGCCGCCGCAAGTTCGACAAGCTCCGGAAACAATTGGTCGGCTCCTACTTTCCAAACGGTGAAGTGGTTCCATACTCGTGGATGACTTGATCGATTCATTTTTGTCCAAACTCCAAAGCCAATCAAGTGAGCGAGACACGTCTCCTTTCTCCCCAAACAAGCGCGAGAGGGCCGGTCAAGGTTGCTGGATAAGGGAACCAAAGGGGCAAAGGTCGCCACGGCTCGCGCGAACCGGCCGCTCTCGGTTGGAGGCCATGTTGTTGGCGGAAGCGGCGCGCGCGTTTGTTTGAATTTTTCCGAACCCTCTTGACAAATACGCTCGAGCAAAGAAGAGATTTGGCCACGCGCCGAGGGAAGACGGAACCAGAACGGACCGACCCGGTCGCTAAGTCTCCGGAGACAAAACGCTTTGCGTCGCTTCGGGTCGGAAAACTCCAATCAAGCGGCACCAAATTGGATGCGGGGGCAGGCACCTTCGCTCGCGGCCACCTTTGACCTTGGAAAACAGCAGAGCAAGCGTGCCCGCTGCGGGCCACTCGATGGACGTTTTCCTCTGCGCTGCGGGGACGAGAAAACGGCTCAACTCAAATGGAGGCGGACATCTGGACTCGGGCCAACTTCAACCTGCGAAATGATGGCAAAGTGGCCGTCCTTCCCCTCGGCGAGCTTCTACAGCGTAAGCCCTTTGGCGGCCATCCATTCCAAACGATTTCCTACTTGCTGTGCTTCAAGTTGGCTTGAGCAGAGATGCGCACGTGGCTCTCGGTGACAAACGGACGCTTGTGGAGGTGGTGAGGCGTTGGAGCTCCTCGAGAAGCCAAAGAAGAAGAAGAAGAAGAAGAAGAAGAAGAAGAAGAGGCCCAAACGAGGCCTCCGCACTCGGCAAGCTTCTCCTCATGTCTTCGTTGTGTTCAGAACGCGCCCGTGACAAAGTTTGACAACTTTGGGAGGGTGGAAGAAGAAGGGAAGGAAAAAAAGAAAAGAGAAAAAAAAGAGCTCGGTCGGCCATTTTGAAACAGCACCGAAGCAGTCGACAGCGCCCGCATCGCATAAGCGGCAAAAACAACAAGCCAAAAAAAACCCCATTTGAGTTCAAAAACCAACCCCACCGTCACAAACCAGCAGCGCGGAGCACATCCGAGAAACAAAAAAACGACAGAGTGTTCCGCCCTTGCTCTCGTCATCATGGTGTTTTCCAGCGCAAAGCCTTCCAAACTTGAGCTCATATTCCACAAACTAGTCGCATTCATTCCGTCCGCTTTCCCGAAGGCATTTTGGACGCCGTCGGATGAACTTGGCACGAAGGCGTCGTGATTTGCAGCGCCGCGCCGCCGCCGCCGCCGCCGCTCGACTTTTCAACCAAGTTGGCAAGTTGAGGGCGGCCCACAAGTGGCGACGAAGGCCGCGGAGGGAGGCGAAAAGTGCGTGGGGCAAAGTGTTAGCCATGGTCCTGAACCGCGATCAGCGGGCGGACAGCGCCCCCGTCGTCGCCTTCTTGCCCGGTCGCCTAGCGCGGGCCGCCTCCATTTTCCAAAAGTTTGCTCGCGGCGAGCCGAGCCGAGCCGAGCCACGCCGCGCCGCGCCAAGTTGGGTCCGAGGCCCGCCGAAGGCAACCCGCCGCCGCCGCCCCGCCCGCACTCACCCGCTGTCCCGGGGCAGCAACTTGTCGAGCGAGCCGCCGGCCTGCCGAGAAAACGTCGGCGCGTCGTCCAGGGCCGAGCGGGGAAGAAAGCGGAAAAAGTTGCCTCGCATTCCTCCACAGCGCGCGACGTCGAGCCGCGTCGCTCGCGTGACGTCATCACGCCGCCGTCCCACGCGACGCACACAAACGTTGCGAGGGGGAGGGGCGGGCGGGAGACACCAAAATAGGACCAAAACATCGCCCGTTGGCCGACACTCGACTACTTTTCCACTTTTATTTCACTACGCTGTAGTTTTATACCACTACAGTACAGTTTTTTTGGGGGGGTGTTTGTTTTTAGGACACGCCATTTTATTGGACAATTTCACTGCAAATGACGGGCTTGCTTGACGTCGTTCAGCCAAAACATTGAACAAGACTGACGGGCTTTCACGTCCCATTTGATTGGAGTGCCGTGAAGAAAGAACAACATCCCCATTTGGACTGCATCTGTGCCGCAAGTGCGAGGAGGCCTTCCGGCGGGGATGGGCGACTTCAATCCCGAGGGGGCCGCCACTTTTCTTCAGTGCGACCAAGGACAAAAACTCCATTTTAAATATGGACAAAATAAGTGCAGATGCGCAAAAGACACGCGCCTCATATATTTCACTTGAATCAGATCTTTTTCAACGCATGTAAAAAAAAAAAGTTCCACTATCCTTACCCAACAACAGAAAGGTTTGAAGCAAACAACAAAATAGCCACATAATCACCTCCACCCCCATTAAAAAAAAAAAAATTTGTCCTGCATACCAAACCAAGAGCGTACCTCTTCATTGATGGAGCACTTTGGCAACGGCTGGCTGCAACGTCCCCACAGGACGTGTCTGCTACCCAGTGTGTGTTTACTTTGTTCATTGGCTTGACATACGTGCGTGTGTGTGTGTGTGTGTACTGGGAAAGTGGAAACCTTTTCGTCCCCGGGCCTATGCTGGCCCCTTCCTCTGTTGCCATCATGTGACAGAAAGGGTCGCAACAACAACTTCAAACTCCAGGCAACCACCGTAAATTGACAGTTCGACACCCGCTGAAAAACGTACGTAAAATGTTTCTGGGTTTTTTTGGGGGGGTAGGGGTTGCCCGTCCCTGGTGTTAAGGGGGTGTAAATGACGACAGAATAGCCGGCAAACTGGTGACACGTTTCGATGATGACTTGAGGCCTATTTGTTGTCTTGCCAAAACAAGTTGGCAGCACGGCGTCACACGAACCGTGGCCATGAAGATCGCGTCTGCTTCCAAAGGCGGAAGTTGCCTTCATATGGACATCCGGCATGCCTCTCCACAACAAAAGCGAGGAGTAAGAGCGCTATGGAGAACATTTACCACCTGGCCCACATGATCCGTTTACAGATCCAAAGCGAATGAGATGGTTGAGGCGCGTTCCTTCAACTCGTATTTGTTTGTTGTTGTTGTTTTCATGCCGGGAATCACCAGCGTTTGATCTTCGTTTGACCGTTTGTTGCTTTCTACCGTCTTTGTGACTGAGGTCTTGTTTTATCGTCGCATGTATGGTAGTTGCTCCGCGTCCAGCACTTTGATTGCAGCGAGCGGCTGTTTGAACGTGCTCGAGAAATCCACTGGAGTGGGGCGTCAACTTCCTCGACGGCTCTCGGGAAGCTTTTGGCAGTTGGGCCGATCCGGGCGGTGGCCTTTCCGTCAGGAAATGACGTCACAGGCGGGCGCACCGGTCGGGGGCGGGGGAGGGGGGTGGGTCCTCCCACATTCCAAAGGACGCGTTTCCTTTTGGAAATCGTCTCGCAAGTTGTGCCAGTTTGAATGTTTGTCGGTCCGTGGGCGGCGAGCAGGCCGGCGCAGGCTCAGGCTCAGGCTCAGGCTCAGCCACGAGAATGCAAAGATGACGTTGCGCAGCAATCGATCGGAAGGCATCGAAGCCTCGGTCCTCATAGTCGCGATAGAAGCATCCAAGGTTCCAGTCTTTCCCGAGACTTGTGCATTTGCGCTCGTGGTTCATATGCGTCGATCTGTCTATGATTGTTTTGGCCTTTGCAACCTGCTGTCACACCAGCCGTCCACAAGGTGTCGCGAGAGTTTTATGCTCCATTTGCTACACGAGTAAGCCTGTGTGACACGTTCTTGGTGCTGCTGGAGTTACCGTCAAGCCACTTTAGAGCACAGAAACGGACTGCTGTCTTCCAGTCACAACGACAATATGTCACGACAGAATAATCCAGTTTACGTTTCATGATTGCACCCAAGTCCAAGAGGCAATGGGCCCCCCTCCCCCCACCGGCATGATTGCAACTGGGAAAGGGAGTTGGAAGCGAGTAAACGTGGTCCGCCCTCTCGTGAAGTTTGCTTTGAAACATCCACGCAGAGCGCCGCTTATTGTCGCGGTCGCGTCTGTCGCACTGCTGAAGAAACCCCCCCCCCCAAAAAAAAAAAAGTCCCCGATGCACCGCAAAAAAAAAAAAAAAAAGTTTTATTTTGAAAAGTGCGCCAGCCAGCGGAAACTCAGCGGTGCAGTCTTCTGACTTGGCGGATGATGAAGTTTTGTGGACTTTTGCGAAAGTTGCCGTCCGGTTCGTTCGGTCGCCGCGAGTCCCGTTCGGCCTCTTTGGACCCGTGACGTCACCGCGAGATTGTTCCGGGCCGGTTCGGCCTTCCTTTGATTTGATTTGGCAGAAGCGGCCGACTCGAAGCCCCCTTTTGGCGGCGACCGCGGGTCCGGGAAGCTCCCCGGGGGCTAAAGCTAACGCGGCGACGGCCGAGCGTGACAGCGTCACACGTCAGTCTTCGCCGGGGCGCCGCGCCGCCGCCGGTGTCGGTTTCGTCTTTCGGCTCGCGTCGTCACGTTCCACCTGAGAGATGGAGGGCCGCGCGAGCAGTTAGCGGGGGGGGGGTTAGGGAGTCGACCCAAACGCAACCGCAACCGAAAGCGAGCCCACGATGGCCTCGGCCGAGCCGTCGCTCAGCTTTAACCTCCTCCACCGAACGTGCAAGCTGGTGGTGCTGCTCTGCTTCCTGCATATCTCCGTGACCGTCTTCTTCTACGTCCGCTCCCTGGACATCCGCTTCGCCTTCGTCCAGAACCAGCAGAACGGCGCCGGGAGCGCCGAACCCGCCGCCAGCCGAGCCCCGGAACCCGTCGGCGGCGCGCCAACGCCAGACGACAAAAGCCTGAAGACAAGACATGTCCGCAAACTTCACCCCTGCTCGGTCAGCCACTTCCGCACTTTACAACAACTTTTTGCTACTTTAACTTTGGAATTTGACTTCACCCCCACCCACCCCCCCACCCCTCCCCACCCTCTTCTACTTTTTCCTACCCCCCCCCCCCCACCCCCACTTCTGAACTTGTTTGAAAGTTGATCTGCGTCGTTTCTAAGCTTGCACTTCAAGTTTTCTCAACAGTCTCGCTTTTTTTTTTTTTAATTGTTGCGAGGGGGGGGGGGGCTCCTTTTTAACCCGTTGCCTTTCCTTTTTGGTGGCTTCCCGAGCTCGTTGTTTGATTTGCTGAGCCTTGTCGGTCTTCTGTGATCCAAGAAGACGCCGAGTGAGGCTTAGCGCGGTGACGCAAGTTGTCTCTCGGCTTGCAGTGGGTCCGATGCGGGTGGAGTTCAACGTTCCGGTGAGCCTGGAGGCGGTCCGGAAGGCCAACCCCCAAGTGGGGCCGGGCGGCCGCTACAAGCCCAAAGACTGCGCGGCGCTGCAGAAGGTGGCCATCGTCATCCCCTTCCGCAAGCGCGACGAGCACCTCAAGTTCTGGCTCCACTACCTGCACCCCATCCTGCAGCGCCAGCAGCTCGACTACGGCGTCTACGTCATCAACCAGGTGAGCCTCGTTCCTCAAACGCTGGGTGGACGCCTTTGCTTCCGGCCCAAATCCGAATGGACTGGATTTGACGGACGGCACATTTGACAATAAAGTGGTATTCAATCAATTCAATTCAATCAATCAATTTATTTTGGCGGGGCTTCGAGTACGCTTTCATGAGTCGTGCGGCCGCGACCTTTTCTGCGCTCGCGCGCTTTCTCCCCGTCGAGTCATTTCCGTACTCGCCTCCCGCCGGGTCCGCAGATGTGGAATGATTTTGTCAAAGCGATGACGGGCGTCCGGCCCGCCTGCTTTTCCATCGATGGAGTTGGAAACACGCGCTTGGCCGTAAGCGCGGCAAATTCCTCTGCTTTTCCGACGTCCCTCCCGCACGCTTCTAAAGCTCTTCCTTGTCGTCTTCTTCCTCGCTCCTCTTTTAACCCAAACCCGGCACGACAGGCTCATCGCCCCGGAGCGGCTCCGAGGCGTCGGCCAATCGCGGCTCATCTTGGTCGTGGGACGGCGCCCCCCCCCTTCTCGCTCTTCCGCTTGTCTTTTCTCACTCTTCCCGTAAAGTCGCGGCGCGTCGGCTTTTGTGTGGCCGGCGCGTCGGCAGGTGAGCTTGCGTCTTCTTCTTCGCTCTCTTTGCAAATTCCCCCTTTGTGTCCGGCGCGGAGCCTCCAGGGATTCCCGCCGCAACCTTTGCTCCGGCGGGCGTTTGCCGCCTTCGCCCTGAAGCGGTCGGGCCCAAACGGGGGCCGCGACCCGAACTTGCGTGCGTTTGGACTAAAGGCCTCGCTCGTTTTTCAAGACTGGAGGCGCGACTTGGATGGAAATGAAGTTCCTCCCTCGCCTCGCGCCAAATTGTTCCCCTTGGAGCCGAGACGGCGCCGGGCATCACCAAAGGGCCACCGGCATTGTTTTTTTTTTTTGGGGGGGGGGGGGGGATGATTTCTTCCCCATATCTGCAAGCGCAGCGTCACGCGGCAGCCGGCAGCCACGTCTCAGCGTCTTTGTTGCTGTCAGGACGGCGAGGAGATCTTCAACCGAGCCAAACTGCTGAACGTGGGCTACGCGGAGGCCATGAAGGAGTACGACTACGACTGTTTTGTCTTCAGCGACGTGGACCTGATCCCCATGGACGACCGCAACATCTACAAGTGCTTCGGACAGCCCAGGCACCTCTCCGTCTCCATGGACAAGTTTGGATTCAGGTCAGACGGGCCCGCCGCCACCGCCGCCGCCTCGCTCGCCATTTCCATCCGCCATCTAAATCGAGCCAGTGGAGGATCCGCAAAAGCAGAAACCAAGGCATCGAAATTGTTCTTCTTGCACGTGTCCTTTGGGGCTGCGGCGGAAAGCCGCCGCACGCTCCCGCCGCGCGGCATCAAGCAAATCGTTTGGGCCGCTTGCCGTTTTGCGTTTCGCCGTGTGCGAGATGCAAATCCCGCCTTGCGCGATGCAAGGCCGGAGCGCTCGCTCGGAGTCTTGCTGTCCATAAAGTACGAGAACGGCTTTGAAGGCTCGCGTCGGATGTCACTTTTGGATTTTCGCACGCACACGATTGGGATGTTTGATGGGAACGCTTGTCCTTTGTTTATTTTGGAGGAAAACGCCAGCCGATCGGATTGCCAATCACGAGCGAGCCGCGTTTGGATGCGGTCGATCCGAAGGCTGGCGCTTGCTCCGTTGAATCGTTGACTTCCTCTTTTCAGGCCAGTGAAGCTCCAGTTGAAGAAAATTTGCCGCGTGTGCCAGAAAAGTGGCAATTGGGCTCGTTTCCTCCAAGCGTTGACCTTGAGCGCGCCCTTAGAGAGGAGAACGCCACGCGCTGTCAAAGTCTCCTCGGCAACGTTTCCTCTTTCTGCCGCGCGCCCGACGACGCGCTTCCCGTCGGCCGGACAAACTTGCGCAACGGCAGCTTGCCGAGTCACGGCGGGACATCTGAAGCCCGCGAGGCCGCCCGTGAGGCCGCCCCCTCGCCGCGTTGACCGCTCGGGATTGACCTTTTTCCTCGCCCGGGGGACGCGCCCGGCGAGGAGGTCGGCACGAAAAGCCGGCAAACGTCGGGGATCGTCGGACGCACCAAAGCGAGCCGCAGCGCCGCGGGCGCGTCCGCGGCTCGCCGGTGGCGCGCGCTCTCCCGGCCTTCCTCACGCGCGGCCGCTTGCCCGCAGGTTGCCGTACAAGCAGTACTTTGGCGGCGTGTCGTCCATGATGAAGGAGCAGTACCTGAGGATCAACGGCTTCCCCAACAACTACTGGGGCTGGGGGGGCGAGGACGACGACATCTACAACAGGTCGGCGCTGATTCTATTTTTCTTTGGCAAAAAAAAAAAAGTCGCAGGGCCCCACGGCAGTCAAAGCTCGGTTTTCGGCCATAATCCGTTCCAGAAGGTTGTTGGAAAACCGAAACCACCGGGGAGCATCACTTCCTGGTGTAAGGAAGGCGGGAGGACAGTCCAATGGTGCATTCGAGTGCGCTCAGTTTGTTCGAGAACCAAATTTTGTTTGTCATCACAGGCATAAAAAACTCAAAATTTTGGGACGAAAACCGAATTGGTCGAGAACCGAGACGTTCGAAAACCCAGGTTTGACTCAGCATCGCCCTCTAGTGGATGAAAAGCTTAAGCGATTTGCAAAGCAGCAAATCATAAAGGAATCGAACAATCCAACGTTGAAAACGACGCTGGTTCTCTTCTCAACGTGGTGCGAAAGAATGGTTTGCTGCTTTTTGCCGTTAGACAGGGTCAAGTCCGGGTTTTTTTTCACCGTCGATCGCGTCTTTTCTCGGCACATCGGAGTCGGCGCTACTTTGGAGAGCGCGACGGCCATCGACGTCCGCGGCGGACGATGCGGGACAGCGCCCCCTTCCGGCTCAAAGCGTCGCCTTCCGCAGCAAAAGTTGTGGGCGGCGCCCGCCGCCGCCGCCGGGCCTTTCTCCTCCCCTGATCCGGCGGCGGATCGTTTGCCGCGTTGACGTGTGCGCTTTGCTTGCCGTCCACGTGGCCACTTTGTAGCGTGCCGTCTTGTTTTTTTTCTCAGGCTGGCGTCCAAAGGCATGAGCATCTCCAGGCCCAGCGGCGAGGTGGGCCGATGCCGCATGATTCGCCACGAGAGAGACAAACAGAACGACCCCAACCCTCAGCGGTACGACAACACGCCCCTCCTCCTCCTCTTTGCCTCTGCTCCACGACAAAGCGCCTCTTTTTCCGGGGAGGGGGGGGGGGGAATCGTCCGGGGTCGAAACTCGGGCTCGCCAACCGGTCGCGCGCGTCGCCGCCGCAGAGCGCCGTCCGAGAGCCACGAGGGAAGGACCTGCTTGGCTGACGGGCGAGACCCGAGCCTCCAAGCGTGAGTCCGAAGACGTTGGAAGTGAAGATCGTCACTGCGGCTACGTTTCACGCTGCGGCGCGCGGTCCTCAAAACGCCTTTGCGGTCTCGTCTCCCTTCCGGGGACGTGGCGATAGGAAAGGGGCCCGAAACATCAGGAGGACTCTGCCAATTCCTGCTGACTGCGCTTCGTCGGAACCTTCCCCCGCAGTCACGTCGGGAAAAACCCGGCGCCGGAGTGTTGCAGGGGGGGAAAAAAAAAGTCAAGTGGCGGCTGTTGAGTTTCCGTCTGGTCCTGCGCCTAAAAGCAGACCGGAGGTCACCAGCTGCGTGCGCCGCCCCCTCGCCGCCGCTCTTTCCGCTCCCGCACTCGCTGCATCTTTTTGGTTTGTTCTCGCGTCTTGCGCTCTCCTTTCGAGCTCTCTCTAACTCTCCCTCGTCTCTCGGGTCTTCCCAAATGCTGACTGGCCTTTTGTTTCCATTTTTGGCAGGTTCAACCGCATCGCTCACACCAGGGAGACGATGAACAAGGACGGCATCAAGTCGCTCTCCTACAAGCTGGTTTCCAAGGAGGCGCTGGCGCTCTACACCAAGATCACCGTCGACATCGGAAAGCCGTGACCAGCGGCCCCCCACCCACCCCGCTCGCTGCTGGACTTTGCTTTCGCTGTGTACTCACTTGCTGGGCCCCCTCAATCAATCAATCAATCAATCCAATCAATCCACCAGCCGTCTTTTTCCTTGTTTTGATATTTTGCTTTCTTTGGCAGTCTTTTGCTTTTGGCTTGCAGGAGCTTCTTGTTTCATTGGCAACGGCTCATGAAGGACAACCTGCATGGACTGAGCAGCTTTAAGTGTGTGTGTTGAGGACTTCCGCTCGTCATGTCGGCTACGTTGTCACCGCTCGTGTGTGCATTTTGGGTTTTTTTTTCCTTCAATCCAATTTTTTCATGTGGTGGTTCACGCCACAAAAAGCAACTTGTAATGTGAACGAACGTCCGCGTTGTGACACCCTCGCACGCCTAGCGCCACGTCGGGTAATGTGTGCCGTCAAACCCACGCCGCGTGGCTCAAATACGGCCCCGTATTTTGATCGTCTATCGCCAGAAGGCATGGCGGGAAGAGGTCGAACCGTTTTGCGGCTGTGATCGCTCGACGTGACGCTCGGCCTTTCAAGTGGGATTCCACGAAATTCAAACGTCAAGCGCCGGCGCTTCACGTCGTTCGTGCCCCGCCCGCAGGGAACACGTCATTGGCTTTCGATGACGTATCGGCCAGGATGAGCGTTCGTACCGCGGACGCGTCGCATACATTTCGGTGGGCACATGAAAGAGACCCAAGTCGCATTTGAAAACAGACTCGCATCTGCTTGTCGGCGCAGTGCGAACGGTCCGGGTCACACCCGGGACAGGAACAAAAAGGTGGTGCGACTCGAGCCGCTGCGTGAACGTAGCCGACGACAAGCGTTGTTTATTCATAAGCTTTAATCATCTCGATGTGCGTGTGTTAGCCGGATCGCGAGCGTTCTTCCAAACGAGCCTCCTCAGTGATGATTGATCCCCTCGAATGACGGAGATGCGTCTCTGATGGCTTCCAAGTGTCCTTCCGCCAAGCGGCGTGTCGATCAGCTTTAATTGTGTCTCTGTGTTTACTTGAAGCTCTCCATGTCGTCGTCGGCCCCACTTTCTTGACTTTGTCGGAGGAGCCGAGCGACGGCGTTTGTTGTCACAATCGTTGCACTTTTGTCACCGTTTCTAAATGAAATCCTGTTTTCTTCCAAAATAAAAGCATGGGATCAACGTGACACATTTGACAAAACCGAAGCCAATCTGACTTGGAAGAGATTTGACTTCACACCGGACGGAGCGTGACTCGACACTCGTACTTTCGGGCCAACTTGCCGACCGCGTTTGTAGAAAAAAAACATCAACGCGTGATCAACAGTGTCTTGACGCGACCGCAAAAGCAGTCCGGCTCCAAAGTGCTTTCCGCAGAATTCCTTTTGCGCGGACGACGTCCAAAAGAAGAGCGCCTTGGATTTTGCCTTGGTGATGATGAGCTTTTGTTAGTGCACGAGCTAGCAAAGCGTTAGCGAGTGACGGATGATAATAAGCTAGTTAGCAACAATGCTAAAACGCGGGGAAAGCTTCCTTCAGTTTGGACCGGTTGCTCAATTTGGCTTCAAGTCAACTCAAACGGATGGAGTTGCCAAGTTTAAATGCGCAATAATTGGATTGTTTTGAGGCCTTGGTGGCTCGACTCTCGACTGGAGGTGAGCATATGAGCCACTGATGGGGGGGGGGGGAGGGAAGAAAAAAAACGACATGAAGTAACCCAGCAGAAAATGGTGACGTCACTGTGCGGTGTTCATCGTCCTGCTGGAGCGACTTTGGATGACCTTCTGGAAAAGGTCGTCTGCAAAGAGAAGAGGAGAAAAGTCAGGTCCGCCGAGACGGCAAGATTATTATTTGTTTTTTGTTTTTTTTAACTCACCGTTCCTGAAGCTCCCGGACTCTGAGCGCTGCGCAAAAAGACAAAAACAATTGACCGCATCATCGACGGAGTTCACGGACATCGTCGTCAGCCTCAACAAACCGAGCCGACAGTGGACCGTACTCTCCGACGCGTCGGGCTTGCGAAAATGACGGCGGCGACTCGACGCCCACGACTAGGCGCCTATGTATGCGTGCGAGATACCGTATTGGCCCAAATATAAGACGGCCCACGACTCCAGTTTGAAAAAAAGACTTTTTCAACACCAAATTCATTTTTAGACAGAAAATAATGACAGTCCGTCTGAAACAATATATGAGAGGAAAAAGCATGTGAATATCTGAACATTTAAATATGTCATCTAAAGTGCAATCACATTCGTAACTGAATGGCTTCTGGTTTTGGAAGTGTAAATGACATCCGAACTTCTCCTCAGCTGCCGGTGAACCTGGCCGATCTTCGACCCACTTGTCGCTACGTTTCTCCATTTTCTGTCATCTCTTCTATTTTTTTCTTTCTTAGCGCTATTTTTATTTGTCTTCTTCGTGACAGGGGTTCACTTTGGCCGAGGGAGTCAAGTTCAATGATATCTGGCGCCATCTAGCCTCGTGAATGGGTAGAATGTCTAATGTCTCTCACCAACGGCCCAATGTCGCTTTGGTATGTTGAGACCGAGTCACGCGACCGGCGACGTCGCCGATTCTCACCAGAGAAGAGGTAGAAGCGGAAAAGGAAGGCCGCGGGGCAGCCGGCGGCCCGTCCGCTTGCTCCGGGTGCACCTTGGGAGCTGCGGGCAAACGGGACGCCGTCTTTAACGGCGGCTCCCCACGAGCGTCCGGGATGGCGTCGGACTCACGCAGCGGTTTGACGATGCTGTCCACGCCGTGCACCACGCCGTTGGTGGCCATCAGGTCGCCGTGGGCCACCGGCACCCGGTTGACAAACACCGTGTAGTTCCTCTGCGGGGCGACAGGGGGCGTTAACGGCGAGACGAGGGCGCAAAGCGCGCGCGCATGCGCGCGCGCGGGAGGCGCCGGCGCCGGCACCCACCACGCCCAGCTCCAGCTTGTCGCCCAGCAGGGGCTTGATCCTGGTGTGAGAGCCCACGCCGCCGCTGACCACCAGCCCCTCCCCCAGGTGGTATTTCAGCAAGGCCGACAGCTGCTGCCGGTTTCCTGGAGAAAGAAAAACAGCCGACGACACTTATTTCCGTCCGGACGGCCCCTCGCGTAAATATTTCTCCCGTCGGAAGCGGGGGCGCGGCGCAAATGTTTGCCGTTTCAATCATCCTGGAATGTCAACACGCGGGCCGGCCAAGGCGCCGAAAAGGCTCCCGGTCCCCGCGCGCCAAGGCGTCACTCACGCATCAGCTCGTCCACTTCGTGCCGCGTCAGGGCGCCGAAGGCGGCGTCGGTGGGCGCGAAGAAGGTCAGCGCGCCCGGACGGTTGAGCAGCTCCGTCATCCCGGCCACTTGGATGGCGCCGACCAGAACGCTGCCAAAGGGAGGCCGTCAGGGTCCCGGCCGTCGGGGTCCCGGCCGTCGGGGTCCCGGCCGTCGGGGTCCCGGCCGTCGGGGTCCCGGCCGTCGGGGTCCCGGCCGTCGGGGTCCCGGCCCCGAGGCGCGGCGGCGACGCCGCCACTCACCTGAAGCGCTCGTCCGCCTTCAACACGTCCATGAGCGTCCCCGCGGGCGGCGTCAGCACGTTGTCCACCGTGAACAGGGTACCGTAGCGTCCCGTCTTGTCGTGGGCGGCCAGGCAAGCGTTCTCGATGCACAAGTTCTGCGGCGCCAGAGTCCGTTAAGGCGCGCCGATCGGCCGTGGGAAAGCGCGAGCGGAAGCGGCGAGACGCCCTTACGTTTCTGTAGACCAGCACTCGCAGTTTGACACCCGACAGCGTCTCCAGCTCCTGATTGTGATAGAGGGACTGCGACGACAGCTGGCCCTTGACGACGTGGTTGCTCATCACCTTGCGCGCGTCGCCGCTCATCCGGCTCCCTGTCAAAGGGCGCGTCAAAGGGGGCGAAGGGGCGAAGGGCGGGGCCGCCGACGCTCAAGGCTCACCTCCGAAGGCGTCGTCCAGGGGCGCCAACGCCGTCAGAGGTTCGGAGCCCTTCAGGCGCGGGCTCAGACCGGCCTCCGCAAACATTCTGGTCGCCGTGGCCACGTTGGAGCTTTGGGCCAGCTCCAGCACCGTTTTGGCTGCACGACAACAGTGTTTGCTTTTGGTGCGAGCGAGCCCTCGCTCGCAAGGTCACCCGCAGGCTGAGTTTTCACTTCTCCCGCGCTCAACACAGAGTGGCGGGCTAGCGGACGCGACTTTGCCCCGGTTCGAAAAGGCCAAGTTCGCGGGAACGGCCGTCGCGCAAGGATTTGGGCTAGCATCGACGGTCGCCAGGGCGCGGCGTACCCGAGTCCGGGATGAGCAGTCGGTCGACGTAGTGGACGACGCCGTTGCTGGCCAGCTGGTCCTTCTTCACCACCGCGGCCTTCCCGTTGACGGTCAGCCGGTCTCCGTCGCAGCCCACTTCCAGAACGGTGCCCTGCAGCGTCTCCATCGGCGTGCCCGACACAACGGACTCTGCGCAGCGCATGCTCTTCAAGATGTGGTAGTTGAGCAGGTCTGAAAAGGGAACGGCGTCAGCCAGCTAGCTAGCGGACGGGCAGCGGCCTTGGCGCGCGTGGCTTCCCTCTTCACCTCGAAGAGACACGGGGTCTCCCAGAATCCTGGTCAGGGTCTCTTGCGGGATCTTCTCAAAGGCCTCGTTGGTCGGAGCGAAGACGGTGTACTGACCCTCGCTCTCCAAGAGGCTGGTCAGGCCGGCGGCGGCGATCGCCGTCTGTAAGGCGGGGCGCGGGGAGAGCGCTCAGCGCTCCCGTCGGCGCCCCGAGCGAGCCGACGGTCCCGCGAGAGCCGGCACTCACGCGCAGCGTCTCCAGGTCCTCGTCCATGTCGATGAGCGTGTGCACGTTGTTGGAAACGGCCGTGATGACGCGGTCCACCACGTGCACGATGCCGTTGGTGGCGTGCTGGTCCGGTTTGATCAGACGAGCGCAGTTCACCGTCACGATCTGAACACGGAAGAGAAGCGCGCATTTTCTTCTCTGCAAGCGTGTGTGCAAGCGTGTGCATGCGCGCGCACGTTACCCCGTTGGAGTAGTGGTGCACGTGCACGTGGAGGTCCTGGTACATGGACGAGAAGGAGGAGCCGTGCCGGAGCTCTTCTGACGTCAGGCGGCGGTTGATCATGTGATAATGGAGAGCGTTGAGCAGCTCGATGTTCACGTTGCTCACCAGCGCGTCCAAGATCTCCTGCGCGCGCACACACATCACATCCCACACACGTCCCGTCCCGAGTTAAATGGGCTCGGCGCATACGCGCACTTTGAAAGGGAAACGAGTGCGGACACGAGCGGCGAGCACTGACGGTGGGCAGCGCCGCCCAGGCCTGGTTGCTGGGAGCGAAGAAGGTGAAGCTTCCGGGGCCTTCGATCTCCTCCCTCAGTTGGGCTCGGTCGGCGTACATCTTGGTGGTGGACGCCCCCACCGCCCCCACCGTGTTGTAAATGTTGACCAGGGGCAGAGCTGCGGACACGACGCCACAACCCCTGCGTCAACGCCCTCCATCTGGTGCCGCGCGCACCCGACTTGCGCTCGCATGTTTGTCTTTGAGGTCAAAGGTCATACCTGCGGGACAGCCTCTCTCCCCGGGGATCTTCTCGTAACCCGGACAGCACTCGTAAGTCACCACCCTGCGCCGGCCACACATGGACGACAGACATGGCGTTAGCGACGCGGCATCGATGGCATCGATGGCATCGCGTCACGCGACGGACGCGGCCTTCTCGCCATCACAACAAACCTCTCATTCAAACTGGAGCGTTAGGGGGGGAACGCCCTCCCCCTATCAAAGCAAACGTTTTTTTCCACAAGACCACCTCATTGAACTCGGCAGACACGGGAAATTCTTGCCTGCTCGTAAAAGTCGTTAAATGTTTTTTTTTTCCCCCCCTCCGCGCTGTTAGTAAAGGCGACGCGGGTTTTTGTGCATCGTCACGGTGTGTGTGTGTGCGTGTGTGTGTCTGTAGTAAGAAGACGAAGACAAGCGTCTCGCAGAGGAAGCGGCTCAGCGCAAAGATGCGATCCAGCTGCCGGGGATGACGCTTGGCCCCAAAGTTTGGCTCTTGACTCGCTCCCTTCCTTCCTGTTGAGATTTCCATCCTAAACGCCCTCGTAAAGAGACGGAGAATCTGCAGACAAACGCCTGCCTGCAGGCTAGCGAGCACAAAACATTTCAAAAGAACAACAACAACAACAACCGGAAAAAAAACTTCCTGTCTGGGGAGACCAAGACAACCGAGGAAAGGTCAAGCTTGAGGCAGCGACAACAATTTCAAGAAGGAAGGCCACCGAAAGGCATCTTTGCCGTCGCTCTTGGCTTCAGCTCAAGCGAGCGACGCCCTCCCGAAATCTTTTCCAACGTGACGTGGAAGGCGCTCGACCGTTTTCCGACTTTTCCTGGCGGAACATTCGGGCGCTTGCGCGCAGGCGCTTCGACTCGCAAAACCTGGACGGCCGCAAATGAAAAGGTTGACGCGGAGACGCGCGAAAACGAAGCTTCGGCGAAGCGAACTTCCTCTTGGACGCCGGCGAAAAACGATGCGCGCGTGCCGACGGGTCAGCTTTGCATGCTAGCAAAGACGAGAGCGAGCGGGAGAGGGACGGAGGACGCCCTTGGCTCGGTGCTCACTTGACCTCATCGAAAAAACACTCGGCCGCCCAAACGACTTTTCCAAAGTAGCCGCTCGGAGAAAGGAAATAAAAACCAAGAACCAAGACACCGAAGGTGACCGCCGGGGCGGCTTCAGAAGTGGAAGGAGAGAAAGCGGCGCCGCTTTTGTTTCTTTCCAATTTGTCTTCTTTTGCTTTTGGCCGCGCCGCCAGACGTCTCGACGTCTCCGCGCGGGCGTACGGGAGGACCGCCCCTCGTCGGCCGGCTCGGCCCCATGCGTCCGCTCGCGCGGGGGCGGGCGGCACTCCACACTTGGCCCGTCTGCCTCGCCGTCAGTTCGGGACTTTTTTTTCTCTCCCACTGCTAAGCGACAGAATCGACTCCTCCAATTTTCAGGACTTGGGTCACTTTGTTTTACGACGTTCCACCCACTCCACCCCCGCCCTTTTTTTTTTTGTCCCATCAAAAGCAGCACAAGAACTTTTGATAGAAAAGTACTTTGCAGTGAGTTTGGCCAAAGAATATTCGAGAGCGGTGCTCCTCCCGATCCAAGTAAGCACACAGCAACGGGGGGGGGCAAAAGGTGACGGCCACGACGGGTTAGGCTTAGACGTGCGAGATTCCTGAAAACAAACGAGTTGGCATTCCGGGTCGGAACGCACCAAGCTGAGCGGCGACGGCTGGGAGGGGCGACGGCTGGGAGGGGCGACGGCGCGCCTGCGACCCTCCTGAGGAGAATCGTTTTGGGAAAGCGATTGGCTTGGAAAGACGTTTGGGGTCCGAGACTTTGCTCCTCGCGCCCTACTCATCTCCGCACCCCCGACCGTTCCGAACATTTCCGCTGGAGTCCATTCGCGACGGTGCGGCAATTCCGCCGCCTTGGCACTTCTTGGCACCGCGTTTAGAAGAACGTGGTGACAACGATGTTGACATCATGACTGATCGCTATTCAGTACAGTTGGCTGACACGCTCCACGGGGGCTTCCTTCTCTCATGTCTGTTTCTTTGAGAATAAAGGCTCCGTCCGCTTGGGTTTTTTTTTTTTCATGAGCACCGGCGGCGATTGCGCTCCGGTCTTCCAGCGCTCGGTAATGGCGACTTACGTGGGCTGGTTGCAGATCTTGCGATGATACCACTGCTTGCAGTTGGCGAAGTACTTCTTGTCGCCGCCTCGCAGCTGCTGCATGGCGCAGACGTTGGGCCTGCAGGGGGCGACACACAAAAGCGCCGTTTCACCTCCTTCGCGGAGCGCTCTCGGAAAAAAAGCAACTCGCGCGACGCGAGGACGGCGCGCCGTCTGCAAAGCGCTCAAGTCGGCGCCGCGGCCGGCCGGCCCCGACTTTGGCCTCGCCGACTAACTTGCGGAGAACAAGTTGGCTTGGGCTTGGAGACTTTGCCGAGGGGCCGTTTCCCGCACTCATACGAGCGCCCAATTGATCGTGACCAGACCGAGAGTCGTCGTGTTAGTCGAGCGAAGCCCGAATGACGCGCGCAGTTAAGTTTCGGAAAGAGTCGCGTCGAGCGCTCACCCTTGCTGGCGCCCCCGGACGCGGCTGTGCTGCAGGACGGCCTGGTACGGCGAGCGCGCGACGCCGCTCGAGCTCCACGAGAGCAAAAAGCACAAAGCCAGCGGCCAAGGCGACTTCATCTTAGCGCGAACGTCTTCTCTTCTCTTCTCTTCCCTTTTCACGCGTTCTTGGCTTGCTTCTCTCCGACTTGCTCTCGCAGGGCCGCTTGTGCTCACTCACTTTTATGCCCGGGGAGTTTGGGGGCGGGGGATTCGGGGGGTCCCCAGCTCGCTGGGCGGAGACTTGCGCTTGTGCAGCCTCCTTTGCACGTTTCACTCACTCGCCGTCCTCCAGGTCTTGGCTTGTCACACAACTCATCCGCGTGCGTGTGTGTGTGTGTGTGTGTGGTGGGGGTGGGGGGGGGGGGTCCAGTTGACTGGGCCGTCACACAAGTCGATGACAGAGCAACGGATCTGCCACACGAATCGTCCCCAGTGAACAACGCGTTGCTGACGTCACGTCTCCAAAGAAAGAAATGATGGAGGAGCTTTCAGGAGTTTCCTGGCACAAGCCGAGCCCCGGCCGGGGTTGAGCGCGCTTGTACTTTTCCAGCAGGAGCGGACACAAGGCGTCGAGTCATCGGTGCGGCCCCCCCCACCCCGCTGACTCGGTCCGTCTCGAGCCTCTCCACGCGCCTCCTGCGTTCGGGCTGAAAGCGGATCTGAAGCCGAGCCAAAATCTTGGACGGGAAAAAAAAGCTTCACATCGCTTCATGTGGAAAAGCTGCGAGGAATCGTCACCCCAAAAAACGGCCACTTCAACCTTTGAAACGATCAAAGCGAGATGTCACCTTGCCAGGTGGTAGTGGTGGACCCCAAAAAGCAGGCAAGAGGGAGGAGCGGGGTGGACTTGACAAATTGGGTTCAAACCAAATCCGAAACAAAACAAAAAGAATCCAAAGTAGCAAACCAAAACCATGACTGAAGCAAAAACCATCACTAACCGAAACCAACAGTGACCCCCGACCCCGAGGGTCCTTTTCAATGACATAACGGCCAACAGGTGTGCAGCTGCAGGGTGAGGGTTAGGCCCGACAGTGCCACCTGTTGGTCACAAACCAAAAGATGGCAAATGTTTTCAGGGCGCCAAGCTTCTTCGGTTCTGTCCGCGGACATTCGCCATCGAGAAAAAAAGCCAAACTCCGACCAGCTGTCACTCAAATTGTCATACCGGGCCGACCTCAGCCTGTGAAAATCCCAACGCGCATCATGAGGCGACGTCCGCGCAGAGGAAGATGCTCGTGTCCCTCCCATCCAAAATATCGGGGCCATCGTCGGGACCTTTTCGGAGATTGATGGGGCTGCGGCTCGGGATGTGGACGTGGGAATTTTGGTGAGCTCGATGGCACTTTTCTGACATCAGGTGACAGATTTTTTTTCCCCATTCATCAGAAAAGGCTCGACAACGCCCATAAAATCCAAAATATTCGGGCGAGCGTTTTGCTCATTTCAGAGATCGATGTGGGTGGAAGTCGAGTGATGCACATCCATTATCTTTGCTGACATCGTTTTATTTTGAAATATCGGGCCTTTATTTTGAAATGATGGCATCAGAAGTTGTTTGCTTCAGAATCTCCGTACGCGTTCCACCAAATCGAAGACGCACTTCTCGTCGCGGCATTTCCCATGCGCCTCGCTGACTTTTTCCTCGTTGTTTTGCCAACGGCCAGCGAATAGACAAAGTGAATTCTCATCAGTTGGTTCAAGCGTCGCATTTTTGACTTGAAGCTTCATCTTTGGTGGAAGAGCGTCGGGGGTTGAAAGCAGTCGGATTTTGTCTTGTCTTGTCTGTCGACATCAGCTTTGACGCGAAGCAAAGCTATCTTTGTCGTCAATGTACTGCGTTGTAGGACGCTGAATTTCTCAACTTTTAGTTCCGCGGCGTGTTTTTTATGCAATAAACGTTTGTAAAAGGAGCCGGAGTCTCGCATCTGATCAGTGGGCGGCGTACGGATGTTGCCGATGTTGCTGACGTTGTTGTTGTTGCTGAGCGACCGCCAACCGGGTCCCAAAGCGGCTCGGAAAGCCGCAGCGACCCGGGTACCTGCAGACGTGTTTGCGGTTTGCGAACACGAAGCAACGTGAAGCGTTTTTTCCAGAGTGAATTTGCAAAATGCCAAACACCTTGGGATATTTTCAGAGGTGGGAGGGGGCACGGCCATGTGAATTTTGAGCACGATGGCTCGTACTTTTCTGACCTTCGTCAAAGACGACGAAGGGAAACGTCGGTTGCGCCAATGAACAAAATGTTGTTTTCTTGCTTCTTTGACAAAAGTCGTCGTTCGCCTGAACGCAAACCGGCGGGAGTTTCGGGATCTGGTTGCGATCTGTGAGCGGCAGGCGGCCATTTTGCTGGTGCGCCGTTGACGGAGGGATTTCTGACCTCCGTCTCCATTTCTGCAAGCGACATGAGCGGCTGGCCATCATTTCAACGGCGCGACTCACGTCGCCGCTTGTCGAGAGACAGCGAGTTGATTTCCAGAAGACGAGCTGCCACCACCGCCACCCGAAGGAGACGCCGTGTTGATTTCAAGAAGACTTTTCCAGAATGAAAGCGAAGCTCCCAAGGCGCAGCCGCTTCACGGCAGCTCTCGCATGTGCGTGCGGACCTTTGACACGGCCTCGCGAAACGGGCCGACGGGCGAGACTTGCGCCACTTTTGACCCGCAAGAATGTGCCGTCCGCCTGCCGGGCCCGAGCGAGCGCACGCAGACCTCGACGCAAGCGTGCGGCCGTCCGGCGGCGGCATCTCGTCCGGTCCCGGACCAAAAGGAGCCCGAGCCGGGCTGCGCCTCCGCGTCAGGTCAGAGGTCAAATCTGGACCATTGCGCCTTCTCTCGGTGCTCGTGAGGCTTTTCGACAGCTTGCAGTTAGGCGAGACATCCGCCGTGGAGAAATTGTCCCCGCGGGCAATTCTTTGTCGCTACGTGGGCGTCGACAATGACTGCCGACCGGTCCGCGAGACGACAAGCGCAATGAGGTTTGAGGTTTCGGGGTTCGGGGTTCTTTCTGGCGGACCTCCGCACGAAATATACAAATGGCTGCCACGTTTGCAAAGAGTCGAGGGAAGCTCAAGATGCGTCGACGACTCTGGCCGGCAGCTCATCTGAAGCGCAGGCGCCACCCAAGCAACGCGAGGCCTCTTTTGGGCGTCACCCCAGCACGGCGGCCCGCACGCCGAGAGGGACGACGACGACGACGACAACGTCATCGCGGTGGAAAGCAACGACCGCGACATCGTCACGTCAACAGCAAAGAGGCCGAGTGCGTGCGCCATGGCCGTCGCTTTAGCGGGCAAAGAGTCGTCGGCGGCTTCAGCTCGGGGGCCGGCGAGAGACGGCGCCGACATATTTGACAGTCAAGTGACAAAACGGCCGCCGCGGTTGCCGCGCATCAGAAATCTCCCCGGCAACCAACGCGCTGCGGCCACGAGTTAGGTTTCGTGTCCATCCGAGCGGATAGGCGGCGCGCGGGATCACGTGACGTCAGGTCACCCGAGTCGCAGCCGAACGCGCCGCCTGTTTGCCAGCCGCCTGCAACGCGAGCGTTTGCACCCGGCCGGGGGCGACATGGCCGTTCGCATCCCGGACGACTCGGACTTCTCCTCCTTCAAGGCTCAGTGCCTCGGCACCCGAGGCTGGTCCAGGCGCTACCACAAGGGAGGCGTGACCGTGTGGTGCCGCCCCGACGACGACGACGGCGACGGCGTTCAAAAGATCAAGGTGAGATCGTTCGGCCGCCGCACGCACGCAAACGCCAGCGCTAAATGAGCTCAGTCGGTTTGCGATCAAAGGTCGGGTCCGGCCGGCCTTCTTTGTCGTCGCCGCAAACGCATTCCACGTTTGCTCTTTTGTTGGCCACGCGGCACACGGCGCACAAACACACTTCCATTGAAACTTTGGCGCTAAGGCGACCCGGACGAGACGACATTCAGACGGAGGGCCAAACGCAGGGCGGCGAGCCTCCCGGGTCCATTTTCAAGGAGGCCGCGGATTGAATTTCATGACGAGTGGAAAAGACGTCTCACGTTCACGCTGCTGCGCTGCTGCGCTGCTGCGCTGTTCTCGCCGTGCGATTCAGATGAAAATGGCGTGCGGGGGCGTGAGTGCCGAGACGCTGTACGACGTCCTCCACGACGGCAGCTACCGCAGGAAGTGGGACAGCAACATGATGGACGCCTACGACATCGGCAGGCTGACCGCCAACGCCGACGTGGGCTATTATTCCTGTGAGCCGCCGTCAAATGCCGCACGCACGCCGGGCACGGTCACATTTGCTCGGGATCCCCCTGGACTCCATTTCTATCATGTTTGAGTTGTTGCCAAAAGCAGCCCCCGCCCCCAAAAAAAAACCCCAAAACGGTTTGGTTTGGTTTTCATGCTTCTTTTTCCAGCTAGGCCGGCAGCAAAAGCACAACAAAAGCCGAAGCAACTTCCTTGCTCTCGCCGCCACAGCCGTCGCAGGCGCCATCACCGGCTCCCGGCAGAGCAACGACGTGGTTTTTGGTCTCACCGCAGGTGCCGCTCCGAGCGGGTCGCCCCGTGAGCCAAGCTCGCGCTGTTTGAATCTCGTCCGCTTTTGCTGACGGTCTCGCTCGCCCCGAAATAAGAAACGGTCGTGAAAGGGCTCGACGGGTGAGGCCGGCTCAAATGCGCCTCACCCGTCGGCGCTTTTTGCAAACGCACGGACAGCCTCGTCAATGAAGCTGACGAGCGTTCTCGCTCGAAGGGAGGTGTCCCGGTCCGCTGAAGAATCGGGACTTTGTGACCTTGAGGTCCTGGCTCCCGCTCGACGGCGACTTCCTGATCATCAACTCCTCCGTCAAACACGCGGTAAATACGGCGCCGCGTCGAAACGCTCGAGCGGATGTGCGCCAAAGGTATTTGACGGATTGCGCCCGTGTCCCGCCAGCAACATCCTCCCAAGAAGGACTTTGTCCGCGCCGTCTCGCTGCTCACCGGCTACTTTGTCCAGTCCGGCGGCGCCGCCGGCTCATCGCTGTACTACCTCAGTCAGCTGGACCCTCGAGGTGAGCGCAACCGCATCCCGCTCTCGTCCCGACCCGGCGTGGGCCCCCATCTTGCGCTTGATGCAAGTCTTTTGTTGTCTTTCCAGGTTCTTTACCAAAGTGGGTGGTGAACAGAGTCTCTCAGTTTGTGGCTCCCAAGGTAACTCAAGTCCCACCATTCCAAATGGCGCTCAAGTGAGCGCCATGAAGGGATTTTCCTTTTCCGGCCCGCACAGACCTTTGAAAACGTTTGCTAACGGTCCTTCCGGCACGGTGACGAGATGACAGAAACTTGGCGTGTCTCGTGCCGCCCAAAACGCAGAGAAGGTTTGCGGTGGCAGAGGTGTTGTCTTCTTTCCTTTTCTCTGACGTCTCTGTCGGTTCCTCGGGGCCCACCCTAAGCCGGCGGTGCGCCCGAGCGCTTTGGCCGCGCCGGACGGCGATGAGGCGTTTTTCTGGCCCGTTCGCTTGCTCTGCGCCGTGGTCTCGGTCATTCCCCGCCGTCGTCGTCGGGTCTCATCTCACCATCGGTCCTGACGGCCGCTCGCCCGCGTGATCTTGGCCCGCAGACGGCTGGCGCAGGCTCAGATCACAGACGGATTGGCTCTCTTTTCGTTTTCTGAGCTTCAGGAACGCAGGGGACAGGGGTGAGCGCGCCCCCCCCCCCCCCCCCCCACACACACACACTCACACGCATATTCATCAAACTCGCACCCGAATCCTCTTTATTGGCCGGGTCATTTGAAGGCTAACCAAAAGTGGTTAGGGGCCGGGTTTCCGAACGTAGCGGGCGTTGGATTTTTTTTCTTTAACGGTTGGTCGCAAGACGTTCAGCGGACGGTTTTGATGATCGCAGAGAGTCGTTCTTGTCCGCAAGAAATGCGGAATCCGTTCCAAATGTTGCGGCGGCGAGTAAAAGGCTCGGCGACCTTTGGCCAGCTCGAAGGAAGTCGGACGGAGGGCTCTTTGCCGAGTGTGCCGTGTGGCTTCTCAGGCGATGAGGAGGCTCTACAAGGCCTCTCAGAAGTATCCCGAGTGGAAGCGCAGACACCAGCCCCACCTGAAGCCGTGGATGTTTCCCGAGCAGAACGCCTTGCCGCGCATCAGCGTGTCTGAGTTGACGCCGCAACGCGCCGATTCCTTGGAGAACATCGACGAGAGCGGCCTGAGCGAGGACAAGACCAAGCACAGCGACGACGGCGACGACGGCGGCGACGAGACTTGAGCGTGTCCGCGCTCCCGTTTTGGCGGCGGGGGGGCGGCTCTTTGCTTTGCTGTGTTGTCATCGTGCAAATAAATCTGGTCATTTTTTGACGCCGAAGCATTGCTTTTGTCTTGTCAAGTCCCAAAGCCATCCTGGGTGGAGGGCTATCACAGAGAACCGCCATCCAAAAATGCGCACTAACACGTCACTGTTGCTCAGCGCGTTTGCGTCAGGTTTCAAAAGTACAACGGTTGAAAGCGCATCCCAAACAGGAAATTGGAATTGGAAACGATAGGCTGGCCCGATTGCCAGAAAAACGCCGGACACACACACACACACACACACACACACACACACACACGTTATTTATTGATGTATTGATTTCATTGGGATAGCAGCCATTGATCAGCACAAGAATAAAGAGTGCCACTGCGCCGGACTTAGCATCCATGCCAGTTTTCGGCCGTCGTCCCAAGGCAGGTTTGTAAAATAGCACAGTGAGACACATCAAAGTTGAAAACCCAAATGACGGAAATCAGAACCAAATAGGTAAGACGTCACAAAGGTGACACTTCAAACAGTTGCCGTACTCAATGACAAGACGAAAGACCAGGACAGACAAATCACTTACACTGCAGGGGTTAGGGAACTCCGGTTCCCTGGGAGCCATCTCCGGCCTGTTTTCGGTCCCTCCCGACTCCAACACACCTGATTCAATTGTTCAGGCCTGGACAGAGCTTGCTGATGAGCTGATCATTTGAATCAGGTGTGTTGGAGTCGGGAGGGACCGAAAACAGGCCGGTAGATGGCTCTCGAGGAACTGGAGTTCCCTACCTCTGACTTACAGCTACAAATTTGCTAGTCAGGAGCCCACTGGAACGGGCTGGAGTCTGAAAACGGTGTTTAATGGGAGTTGGTGAGGGGGAGGGGGGGGCATGTCTGATGTATTTTTAGCCAATGTTTAAGGTTGTTTTTTTGGGGGGAAGTGGAAAGTTACCACAGACTCTAATGCAGGGGTGTCAACGTCAGGTCCCGGAGGACCGCTGCTGTCCCGCACGGCAAACTCGAGGATCGACTTTTTGCGTCTGAGCCAAATCGGCTCATCGCGATCGACTGTTGATGTCTGTGTGGGCAGACATGGCGGCGTCCGCGGATTCGCGTGAGCTTTTCACGGCCGCGGTGAGGGCGGCCCTGCGCGCGTGGCCGGCTCTGCAGGTGAGCCCAAACTCTCGTCCCGACGTCTTGGCCATTCAAAACGGGTGCGCGCTAACCCGTCGGTGACCTCGTGACGCGCGCAGGCGTCGACGAGTCCTCCGCCACATGGCTCGCGACGCTCCCGGATGCTTTCGGTTCACGTCGGCGCGTTGCTTTGAACGCCGCTTTTGGAGCTTTCCACTCCATTATTTTGGACCGTCGTCGAGAAGGGGCGAATCCGGGGCCGAGAAAGGGAGGCGACTGCGGGCGAACGCGAGAAAAGAGCCGAATCGTCCAACTTCCGCTCTCGATCGGAAGCCTCCGCGGGGCCCTCCAAACATTTTTTGAGCGCAGGGAAGTCGACGAAGAAGCTGCGGCGGGATTCATGGAGCCGTCGGCTTCCGTGAATGGACGCCACAGCTTCAAATGGAGCTCGTAGCAGACGCGTGCGCATCTCGAGAGTGACGACTGTGATCCACTTTTGACTTGAAGAATAAAAACATTGGAGGAGGGGGCAACCTTCCAGTGGGTTCCAAACATTCCGCGTGCGCCAGGCACGTTTATGTTTGTTGACAGTCGATGTCGCTTTTTGGTGCGGCTCTTCCCGTCTTTGGAGAAATCCCGTCGTCCCGATGAGTCTCGGATGGCTTGCTTTGTGTTTGTGCAGCGATGCGACCGACCCCAATCTCTGCTTTCAGATTGCCGTGGAGAACGGCTTCGGGGGCGCCTACGGCCGAGAGAAAGCCGACTGGCTGGTGGATGTTGTCCAGCAGTACTTCCATGACAACTGTAAGTATGTCAGCTGGCAACCGCTTGCAACGTGTAGCCGTCGAGAGGCGGCTAACTGGGCCCCGCGTCGCTCTCTCTCTTTCTTGGGGCCCGGCTGCGCTCCTCATTCGGAAAAAGGCGCCCGGCTGCTTCCAATGTCTTCACTGCGGCACCTTTGCGGGACGCGCCGCGCACGCTCCGGCGATCGCCTGGCGATCCTAACGGGAGGGCCTTCCCCCGCCGACGCGCGTCACGTGCGCACGTGCGCATTCTCCAAACAGTAGGCCGATGTCGTCGCGCGCGGCGGGCCCGCGCGCGCTCACCGATCGCCCGCCGGCCTCAATAGGTCCGGCGGTCAAAGGTCAACTCGGTGGCAAAAAAGGGGACGGGTGCGGGCAGACTGCATTTGCGGCATCGCGATGGCGCGCCGATGTGGTCGATGTGGTCCCACCCCTTGCGGCGGCGCGTCGCGCTCATCCACTCGTCGCCGGCGCAGTCGTGTCCACGTCTCTTTGGACTTGCCGCGTTCCAGAAATGAAGCCGAGCCGAGTCGGGACTCTCCTTTGGCTGCGCCCGCATTTGGAGAGTTCGGGACATCCGAGTCGTGCGGCAGCCGATGGATGAGCCAAGGAACGGCTCCCATATTTTGGACTCCCATTTGCGTTCTCTTGAACAAAGCCCGACTCGCGCTTGCGTGTCAACGAGCCGAGTGCCGATCCCTCCTGTCCATCTGCGTCGCTGCTGAAAGTCGAACTCGGTACGGAAGCCGCCGCGGGGGGCGTTTTGTGGAAAAAGACCAAAGTTGGCGCAAAGGTTTTCTCCGCAACCAAATGGGACGCCGTCGTGAACCGTTTGCAAATCCTCAAAATGGCCAGACGACGCGTGTCGCAACGATCGGCTCCTTTGGGCTTTGGTCGGCGATCGCCGACGACTGGGTGGAACCGGGCGGCCGATGGATGGACGGGAGCGTCCCCGGCCGTGGAAAAGTTTTCCTCTCCAATGCCTGAAATTGGGAGTCGGCCCCACGCCGTCGTCCGGCAAACGTTGCGCTTTTCAGTCAAACGCAAAGTCCGAGTCGGCGTGAAAAAGCCGTCCGGCCCGACGTGCGAGTGCGTCCACGAGCCGATTTCCGGCGCTGAATGTTTATTTTTCTCTTGTTGTCTTTCATGCCATCAGCCGATCTGGCGCAAGACGAAGTGGAAGATTTCATCGGCGCCCTCATGGATCAGGAGTTCGCTACCCTGGTGGATGACGGCACCTTACCTCAGGTAGGGGCACCTTTCTCTCCTCGTCTCCATTTGCGGCTGGACAAAGTTGCTAACGGGAGCCCGCGCCGGACTAACGATTGACGACTGGACGGCGAAGGCAGTTGGCTCTACACCCCTAATAAGGTCCTGAAAACCTTTTGATGGCGGCGCGGACACCCGCAGCGGCTCCTCTTGTTTTATGTTGAGGGGGAAGAAATTTCATCTGTGCTGTATGTTACACATACGTACAGCACATTTGACAATAAAGTTGTATTCCATTCCATTCCATTCCAAAAACCTGGACTCGCCCCCACTCAGCCATTTTCAAGATGCTTCCATGGATCGAGATCCTTTTTCTCTTCTACTTTCTCCCTTTCATCATTTTGCGGCCGTCGTTGGGCAATTTCTCCATTGCGAGACAAATATAGGTTTTCGTTCATCTTTGGTGGAAGGGTTAGCTGAATTTATGGTGTGTGTGTGTTGGGTGGGGTGTCGGTGGTCCTGGTGATGCTGATCGGCAAAGGACGAGTGAATGAATGCATGCATGCGGACTTGCGCTTGTTTGTTGAAAAGCTTTCACATTTCATCAGTTTTTTTTCAAATTCACTCTTTGAGCGCCGTGAGCACGAATTTTAACGAGGAGCATCTGTGACAAAAATTGTCATCACGTATTATGTGCTCTTTTGGAGGGAGGGTGGGGGCGGGTGTAAGGTGACGGGCAGGGAAACATCTCGCCCGCCTCTGCTTTGATCATTCAACGTTTCAAAAAACAACAACCCAAAAAAGAGGATGCTCAGCAGTTCAGCATGGATTTGTTGAGGGGGGGGGGGGACGTCTGACCGCAAGGGAAGCACGGGCCGCATCTCTGGAAATGCAAGCACAACAAGCAGCTTGTCGTTGATCAAAGTTTTTGTCACCTTCAATCTAAAGACAGAATGGACATTTGGAAGCAGGCGCAACGACGTCACGCGCACACGCAGAGCGGGGCCCGCCCACCTTGCGTCCAGCTCTATGACGCGCCGACACTCTGCTCGGTCGGCCCTTGCCAAGGTTGTCCGGACGGCCGATGCAGAAGATCCCTTGAGCGGCCTCTGCGTGCCCTGCTCACGTCTGCTCAACGGGGCGCTTTTGCCGCAGTGCCTCTTGGCCAGCTTTTCTCCCAACGGAGGCGCTCAACGAAGGTTTTCCGCGCGGCCGTCTCGCCCGCCGTTCGGACCCGAGAGAGAGCGTTTCTCCGAAGGCCTTTTAGCTGGCAGGATTTGTTGAACTTTGTTCCGCAGATCGATCATCCACAATTCAAGGCTTGACTGATTTCACTTTGTGAGCGGTCAACTCCTCCTGTGCAAGTTTCCCTTTTTGAAAGAAATAAAACATCGCCGGGAGGAGACGGGAGACTCAATTCTGGTAGCAGGGGGAGAATGAGTAGAAGCGCGAGGTTTCAGTTCTCTGCGCGTCACCCGAGGATCTCCCTCGCATTTCTTGGCAATCGAATACGTGGGTGTGTCCCCCCCCAAAGAGTGTGGGCCGTTGAAGACGCGCTCGACTTGTTTGACTATGCGAGTGAAAATGACGTACGTGTGCGCAGTCGTCGCAAAGACGCCAAGTTGCAGCTGGTGTTGACGGCTCCGTCCACGTCCGACCTTTGCCCCCGTTGACTCTTCCTCCTTCTCTCTTTCCAACCGCTTTCTCGGAAAGCTGCTTGCGCCCTTCAACTGCCACCCAGTGCGCTAAACAGTCTTCTATTAGAAAGGGGAGCGTATCTTCATGAACATTCTATTTGGATTAAAAGTGTAAGCGTCCTTCATTGCAAGCATCATCAATTTATCCTGAATAATATGCAACTCAAACCAAGCAACCTGACACCATGTTGCGATCTGGATGGAGTTTGCATCCATTGGCAAACGTGAGCCGGCGTCACCCAACGTTTTGGTTCGCAAAGCCAAGCACAAGTGCTCTACAAATACAGTTGAGTTGAGATAGTCCGAAATGACTCGCCAAGTCGATTTACAGTGCGCGCCGCTCTCACCCAGTCTGAAAAAAAAAAAGATCCCCGCCACCCCCCCCATCCCGCACACACACAATTGGCCGACTGGTTGACAAGGCTGATGTGTGCGCTTTGCGTGTGTCCTCAGATGTGTGTCCAACTGATGCGGATGTTCAGTCAGTGGCAGCAGGGGGCGCTGCAGCAACTGTCGCACTCAATCCACGTGCTGACACAGAAGCAGGCGCCCAGGGCAAAGGTCACGGCGCCGCCCGGGCACTCAGACTCGGACAGCGATGGCCCAACTCAGGTGAGGTCACGCTCGCTCGCTCGCTCGCTGTGGCGCTACACCGCCCGCACCGCCGCCGATTGTCTTCCCTACGCATTCCAGCTGTCACTAACGAATCTTTGCATATCCTGTTGGCCCCACGACGCGCCCGCCTGGAAAATGTTTGAGGGCCTCGCTCCTGCTACGAGGAGGCTTCCGATTGAGAATCGAAGTTTGATGATTAACGTTGCTTCTGAGAGCCAAGTGTTAGCAATTTCCCACTTGGACACACACAATGAGCAGCAGACAAACATCAAAATTCTTCTGTGCATGTTTGGCTCAAAGTCCTTTGAGCACATGAGCCAATAAGTGTGTGTTTGGCGTGTGTGTTGTGTGCAGGAGATGGAGATGGAGATTGAGTGTGCGTCAGCCAATACAACACATCCTCCTCCTCCTCCTCCTCCTCATGATGACGAAGATGGATGGACTCTGGTTGGAAAGAGGAAGTAACGGAGGAGATGAACTTTGACCTGTGCTTTTCGGAACTTTGAGGACTTGGCAGCGCACGTTGAGGTGTGATGTCATCATGAGCGGTCACATGACTCTGACTTTATAGGCTACCTTCACGCTGCAGCTACCCAATTCAAGTGTCTTCGTCCAATCCAATGTTTTGCTCTACTCGTTGACATTGCAAAAGCGTCTCGACGTGAGAACGGCGCGCCCCGGTGAAGTGAGCCGCCTCTGCGGGGATCCGGCGTGGGATGACGTGACATTACGTTAGCGCAAGCGCGGCAGATAAGGTCCTGCCTGTTGGGGCTCATCTCAGACTGACAGAGGAGCCAGGCGGGAGGAGGTGGAAATATTTTGCCAACACGAGATGAAGCATCGCGATGTCACTTTGCCACAAATGTCCACTTTATGCGTCGCGTTTCCAAGCGCCGAGTCAAATATCAAAAGAGCGCAGTGACACGCTTGACCTCTTTGCAATGCGCGGACATGAGTCATCGCCCAAGGACTGGAGCGCACATTTGGCCATCGATGATGTCTTTTGCAAATACAAAAATACATGTGACATACGGGCAAGTTAAAAAAATAAAAAAACAAAATCTGACGACCTGCAAAGAGTATTCACATTTTTTTGTAGCTGCGGCTATTGATAAAATTGTATTGATACTACGACAATGCTTCTCAATTTTCTGTCATGCCCCCCCCCCCAGAGAGAAGAAAACATCTTGCGCCCACGGCGCGCCTAAAATGAATCCGGGTATTAGTTGACCACATGGAATGAACACGCGTTTGAGTTTGTTGTTTTGCTTGTCGCGACACCATTCGAGCAAAGTGCGCCACAGCACTCGGTTGGTCTCTGCTGCACGTGCGTCAGCGCCAACATGTACGCATGCGAGCGTACAACGTCAGGTATCAAAGAAGCTCCGACAACAGCAAACGCAAGCAACCGCAACACCACTCCCCTAACTTGGACTTTCGAAATTTCAGCGACAGTGGAAGCCTCAAAGTCCAGCTACACCATTGAATATTGAGTTTTTGAGCGCTATATGTCAAGTTATTGGTGCGGAATGTTCAAGCAGGTAGACAGGCAAGCAGACTTACGCGCGATAGACGCGAGTGTGAGGAACACGTTCAAGTGGTCCTGGCTCGAAGAAAGGGACTTGAACGGAGATTTTTCTTTTTGTCTGACTACATTTGGAAGGTTGACAAAGCCGGTAAGTCACTTTGACTCTCCTCTTTCATCTCAAAAGGCTTGAAACAACAAAGCGTACGAGGGAGAAGTGGTTACGATTGCATGACTGTCCGTATATTGTAATGTGCTGTGTTCATTATTTTACTTTGTTAACTTTTGTTCAGCGATTTGTGTGACAGTTGCTGTGAAAGCGCTATAGAAATCAGATTGTATTATTTTATATATGTATATGTTAGAGCCATAAAGAAAATGTGGTTTATTTAGATATTTGAATAATTTGAATTGAATAGGTGCAAGCAGTTTGGTTTATGTTTGATATTATTGCTATTTCATTTCGAACAAATCTATTTAGAATATCAAAGTATCTGGGCTCCATTAGTTGTCCTGTCTATAGTCTGTTAAAAGATCAGGTTTAGGTGAGCTTCATTAGGAAGACAGACAGTAGGGCACGGAGCAACACTTTCTTTTGAACGTCTATCGTATCCCGTGTGAACGTGTTAATTTCGTATTTCGTGTATTGTGTGTGTATAAGTGTATTGTGGAAGTCCTGTTTTTTTCATTTTTGGTCAAGCCTTAATTTGTGTTCAAGAGAAAATAAAACGAATCCCATTTTTTGGATCAAAGATGGCGGCCTCGTTTTTTCGTTGTCGTCGTCGTCATTGAAAGGAAAGGCTCGTTGAGGAAAAACACGAGTCGAAAACCTACATGCCCTGCCGGCGTAGCGGCGAAAGGACTAAGTTGCCGCTACATTGAAGTCCAAAAAAGGTGCTCCGCAAGAGGATCGAAAGACGAGCCGCGACGCAAGGTGGCAATTAGTGCTCGCTAGTGTGCCGCTGTTGGAGGAGCAAGAGGAAGAACGGACGTTGGCTTGTTGTTTCGAACGCCGTCAAAGGACCGCTTGGCTTTCCTCGGCACCTTTGGATCTACAACGGCGCGATATTTTGGAAATACGGTACTTCATTTCGTGGACTTTGGAAGACAACATTTGTGGCGCGCTTCGTGTGAACAAGCGCATCGCGTGACGTCATCCAGCGACCTGCAAAGCAAAAGTAAGTGGATTCGTGGTGTTGAAAGTATCGAGACAACTCCATTAATAGGGAGCAAATGGAAATCGAATCATCCACTAAGAGAGTACCTAAACTAACAGCAAAAGCTCAAGAGGACAAGCTTCGACAGCTTAAGGGAGCAAGAAAAGCTAAGTTAAGGTACCTTCCAAGGAAGATGAAGGAAATTGAGGCTCTTATGGACGATGCTAACAATGCTGGAAATGTGAATGCCATAATTTCTGGTGACTTTGCAGCCACGTACATTGAGTTTTGTGCAGCCAATGACGCAGTTAAAACTCTGATGAGTGATGCGCAAGTTTTGGATGACCAAGCCCAGTGGGTTGAGCCCAAAGCCAAGTACAGTAAATATTCTCTAGTACGGACTCATGTTTGCGCTGTCCAATCTGTCCTTATAACAGAAATTCCTCTTTTGGGAAATGAGCATGGTACATGTCCTTTATGAACCTGCAAGTATGTTGAAAACTGCATGTGTAACAACACAAGCAATAAAATGCAAAAATATACTGTCCAAAAACTGTTTATATACCAAAAACAGCAGTACAGTATACAGTACAGGTGTAGATTTAAAAAACCACAACACAGTACATGTACAGTATTTTAATGTTGATTTTTTTCAGTCTTGGGAAAAAATGAGTCTATTTTGGGTTGTTTTGTTTTGTTGGGTTCTTCCTCGTTTTCTATGCCATGATCTACAGGACGAAAGTAAATAAAGTTAAAATCGTTCGCAATTACAGTAAAACGCACGCCAATAAAAAGTCACTGACACATAGTCGTTTCGAATTCGATGACATAAACGGCGAAGCAAACACGTTTCTTCCATCTTCTCCAGTTGTGTTGAGTGGGCGTTGCTTTTTAAGCTAGTGCCGCGATCAACAGGACGTAAGTGGATAAAGTTAGAAATCGTTCGCAATTACAGGAAAACGCACGCCAATAAAAACTCACTTACACGTCGTCGTTTCGAATCTGATTATCAAAAAATGCGAAGTGAAAAGGTGTCTCTGTTGGTGTCTTTCCGCGTATCGGGTGGAGCATTGCGTGTATTTAAACTCCCGCTGCATGACGCCTCCATCCGGGTTACGGCTAGTGGAATTTCCGCTTACGTAGTTGCGGTAACATGTAATATCGTAGTCAAAATGTTAATGCATAGGTTTTTATTACGGGTGAAGGATATTCCTTTTCATAGAATTCCGGGGATGGGAATGTTTACTGTATTTGAAGGCCTTTGTGGAAAAGAGTCAAAGTTGGCTACAGGAAGTTAATAAGCAAGAAGATGAGGCAAAAAGACTTGATGCAGAGATCGAGCCTGCAGATAGTGTTTCATTGATACACTCGCAGAACATTAAAAGGCAAAATGCTAGCCGACCATCTTCTGTCGTATCTTTTACTGTGTCCACAAAGATGAGGGCAGAAGCTGAAAAGGCTGCTCTGTTAGCACGTGTAGGACCATTACAAAAAAAAGAGTGGAAATTGAGAGACAAGAGGCCCTGCTCAAGGCAAGAAAAGAGGAGTTGCAAACCGATATTGCTGCCGTTAATGCAAAGCTGGAGGTGCTAACTGTCAAAGAATCAGATTGTCCCGCTAACGTCGCATTCAGAGAAGATGTGACTGTAAAGCAGAGAGGTCCAGACCAAGGTGGTGAGTGTAGCTTCAGTACTGTGCTGTCAGAACATGACGATTTTGGACAAAGGGGTCATGGTAATCGGGCATGGTAATCCTCAAAAAAACAAAGCCACAATCTCCCTCCGGTGGACACGCCGCGCCATCGCACCCCTCCAATCCGAACTTCCAGTACAATGCCACATTAAAAAACACATTTCTGACAGCAAACTGAAATCTATCCGAGCTAATTATGAAAAGAAAGAAAAAGTGACAGAATAAGTAATATATCCAAAACTTAACCCTCCATGAGCCGTCACCTTATCGTGGCGGAGGGGTTTGCGTGCCCCAATGATCCTAGGAGCTAAGTTGTCTGGGGGCTTTATGCCCCTGGCAGGGTCACCCATGGCAAACAGGTCCTAGGTGAGGGACCAGACAAAGCATGGCTCAACAGATCCCTTATGATGAGTAAAATAAATGGATTCAAGTTTCCCTTGCCCGGACGCGGGTCACCGGGGCCTCCCTCTGGAGCCAGGCCTGGGACATGGAATGTCACCTCTCTTGCAGGGAAGGAGCCCGAGCTGGTGTGCGAGGTAGAGAAGTTCCGACTGGATATAGTCGGACTTACCTCCACACACAGCCTGGGTTCTGGTACCAGTTCTCTCGAGAGGGGTTGGACTCTCTTCCACTCTGGAGTTGCCCACGGTGAGAGGCGCAGAGCTGGTGTGGGCATACTCATTGCCCCCCCGGCTCAGTGCCAGTACATTGGGGTTCACGCCGGTAGATGAGAGGGTTGCCTCCCTCCGCCTTCAAGTGGGGGGGACGGGTCCTGACTGTTGTTTGTGCGTATGCACCCAACAGCAGCTCAGCGTACCCACCCTTTTTGGAGTCCTTGGAGGGAGTGCTGGAGAGTATTCCGGCTGGGGACTCCCTTGTTCTGCTGGGGGACTTCAATGCTCACGTGGGCAATGACAGTGAGACCTGGAAGGGCGTGATTGGGAGGAACGCCCCCCCCGATCAGAACTCGAGTGGTGTTTTGTTACTGGACTTCTGTGCGCGTCACGGATTGTCCATAACGAACACCTTGTTCAAACATAAGGGTGTCCATATGTGCACTTGGCACCAGGACACCCTTGGCCGCAGTTCGATGATTGACTTTGTGGTTGTATCATCGGATTTGCGGACACATGTTTTGGACACTTGGGTGAAGAGAGGAGCGGAGCTGTCAACTGATCACCACCTGGTGGTGAGCAGGCTCTGATGGTGGGGGAAGATGCCGGTCCGACCTGGCAGACCCAAACGTATTGTGAGGGTTTGTTGGGAGCGTTTGGCGGAATCCCCTGTCAGAAGGAGTTTCAACTCCCACCTCTGACAGAGCTTTTCCCATGTCCCGGGGGAGGCGGGGGACATTGAGTCAGAGTGGACCATGTTCCGTGCCTCTATTGTTGAGGCGGCCAATCTGAGTTGTGGCCGTAAGGTGGTTGGTGCCTGTCGTGGCGGCAACCCTCGTACTCGCTGGTGGACACCAGCAGTAAGGGAAGCCGTCAAGCTGAAGAAGGAGTCCTATCGGGCCTTTATGGCCTGTGGGACCCCAGAGGCAGCTGACGGGTATCGACTGGCCAAGCGGAATGCAACTTTGATGGTCGTTGAGGCAAAAACTCGGGCGTGGGAAGAGTTTGGTGAGGGCATGGAAGCTGACTTCCGGACGGCTTCGAGGAAATTCTGGTCCACCATCCGACGTCTCAGGAGGGGGAAACGGTGCACCACTAACACTGTGTACAGTGGGGATGGGGCGCTGTTGACACTGTCTGCGGGTTATTGAAATGTTTTTTGATCATTGTTCTAATGAGAGTTATGCTTAATAACGTTGGCCTGTGATTATTTTGGAGTAGTAAAACATTAAATTTAACGTTAGTTCAACTGGGGACTCTGAGGTGGGCTCTCCAATCGCTGTGGTCGAAGTCACCGATGTGGTTAAAAAGCTCCTTGGTGGCAAGGCCCCAGGGGTGGATGATCCGCCCGGAGTTCCTCAAGGCTCTGGATGTTGTGGGGCTGTCCTGGTTGACACGCCTCTGCAACATCGCGTGGTCAGGGGGGAGAGTGCCTCCGGATTGGCAGACGGGGGTGGTGGTCCCTCTTTTTAAAAAGGGGGACCGGAGGGTGTGTTCCAACTACAGAGGAATCACACTCCTCAGCCTCCCTGGTAAGGTCTATTCAGGGGTGCTGGAGAGGAGGGTCCGTCAGGAAGTCGAGTCTCAGATTGAGGAGGAGCAGTGTGGTTTTCGTCCCGGCCGTGGAACAGTGGACCAGCTCTACACCCTTAGCAGGGTCCTCGGGGGTACATGGGAACTCGGCCAACCAGTCTACATGTGTTTTGTGGACTTGGAGAAGGTGTTTGACCGTGTCCCTCGGGGGGTTCTGTGGGGGGTGCTTCGGGAGTATGGGGTACCGAGCCCCCTGATACGGGCTGTTCGGTCCCTGTACTGCCGATGTCAGAGTTTGGTTCGCATTGCCGGCAATAAGTCAGAATCGTTTCCAGTGAGGGTTGGACTCGGCCAAGGCTGCCCTTTGTCGCCGATTCTGTTCATAACCTTTATGGACAGAATTTCTAGGCGCAGCCGAGGCGTTGAGGGGGTCCGTTTTGGTGGCCTCAGTATTGCATCTCTGCTTTTTGCAGATGATGTGGTACTGTTGGCTCCTTCAAGCAGGGCTCTCCAACTCTCGCTGGAGCGTTTCCCAGCCGAGTGTGAAGCGGTTGGGATGAAAATCAGCACCTCCAAATCTGAAACCATGGTCCTCAGTCGGAAAAGGGTGGAGTGCCCTCTCCGGGTCGGGGAGGAGATCTTGCCCCAAGTGGAGGAGTTTAAGTATCTTGGGGTCTTGTTCACGAGTGAGGGAAGGAGGGAGCGAGAGATCGACAGGCGCATCGGTGCAGGGTCTGCTGTGATGCAGACGTTGTATCGGTCTGTCGTGGTAAAGAAGGAGCTGAGCCAAAAGGCGAAGCTCTCAATTTACCGGTCGATCTACGTTCCAACCCTCATCTATGGTCACGAGCTATGGGTCGTGACCGAAAGAACGAGATCCCGAATACAAGCGGCTGAAATGAGTTTTCTCCGCAGGGTGTCTGGGCTCTCCCTTAGAGATAAGGTGAGAAGCTCGGTCATCCGGGAGGGGCTCAGAGTAGAGCCGCTTCTCCTCCACATCGAGAGGAGCCAGATGAGGTGGCTCGGGCATCTGATTAGGATGCCTCCTGAACGCCTCCCTGGTGAGGTGTTCTGGGCATGTCCCACCGGGAAGAGACCCCGAGGACGACCCAGGACACGCTGGAGAGACTATGTCACCCAGCTGGCCTGGGAATGCCTCGGGATCCCCCGGGAAGAGCTGGAAGAAGTAGCTGGGGAGAGGGAAGTCTGGGCTTCCCTGCTAAAGCTGCTGCCCCGCGACCCGACCTCGGATAAGCGGTAGAAAATGGATGGATGGATGGATGGATCCAAAACTTAATGTAACCAGGTGAACCATACTTGGACTTTTGTAGTGAAGGCTGCCTTGTTTAACAAATGTAGCACTGTCACTTTAAGAGCGCGCTTGATAAGGACACGCGGGAACATAGAGCACGAGCGAGAATTAAACCAGGAAGTGAAGTGAGGGTGACATACACGTGAAGGAGGGTAGTAGCTGAACTGTGCCTACTGCTTGTCCCCATTTGATACACTCATGATCGTCGTTGCAACCCTGGCGATATTCAGGTAATTGGTTGCTATTTTACCATGAAGCTTGTCAGGTGTTATATTCCGACGGGTGATTAATTATTTGAATGGTATTTGTGGAGCAAAATATCGTGGTTTGGAGTTTGGAAGCTGCCGCTAGTGAGTCGTGTGAACAGCTGTATAGCGTAAGTGTTCGCAATGTTACAAGATGTAAATATGTTTTTTTTTTACTATGAAATGATATGAACTGTGTTATCTGTTCTTTAGAGGGGAGATCAATTGTGTCTTTCCATGTGTTTTGTATGCACCCAACACGCCGGAAAGTGTCGAGTAAGTGTGTCCTCATCACATTGAATTGTAATGATTAGTCGGTCTGCAATTTTAAGTTTCGTGGATTGTTGTGGCTTGGAAATAATGTATTTTTATTTCTCTTTGCTTATCCAGCAAGCCACTGCTGTTGTCTATTATGGTGTAATTGCCTTTAATCTGTTATATAATTTTCTTTGATCTCTTAGATCCCTTTTCGAACTCTCTTAAAATCCAGTTAACATCTCAGTCTTTCTTCTTAATGCTGTACAGTGTTTCATTGTTCAGTCGGGAATAAAGCCCACATAAAAAAAAATTTTTTGTTCAGTCCAGTCTTTCCAAAGACCCGCTACAATAAGAAAAGCATCGTCACAAAACATGCATTTAAACACGAACCCCACCAACAACAAAGCGACAATCTCCGAAGGCTTGAAAGTGTCTCCCTCCGGTGGACATGCTGTGCCATCG